>OZ004604.1:26335951-26935951 GCA_963924605.1 Malthinus seriepunctatus | reverse complement strand
CTAATGCGGATTATTTTATGGGTTTGGTTAGATAATTGTTTTCTTTATAATTATTATTAGAGGTAAAATTACCCTTAGATCACTCCTTAAAGATCTAGAGACGGCAGAGACACCGAAAGTTGTAAAAGAGAGTTAATACATATTTTCTTCTTTTTATTTATTTTCATGGATAAATTATGGCAACTTATGCAGATTATTTTATAGGTTTGGATAGATAATTGTTTGCTCTATAATTTTTATTAAAGGTAAAATGGCCTTTAGATCACTTCGTAAGGAACTAGAATCGGTGGATACCGCAAGTTGTAAAAGCCGACTTAATACATATTTTCTTCCTTTTTATTTATTTTCATGGATTAATTATGGCAACTAATGCAGATTATTTTATAATTTTTATTAGAGGTAAAATTGCCCTTAGATCACTGCTTACGGAGCTAGAGTCGGTAGAGATACCTCAAGGTGTAAAAGCCGACTTAATACACATTTTCTTCCTTTTTATTTATTTTCATGGATATGGCAACTAATGCAGATTATTTTATAGGATGAGATAGATAATTCTTTGCTCTATAATTTTTATTAGAGGTAAAATTACCCTTAGATCACTCTGTAAGGAGCTAGAGTCGGTAGAGGCACATGCGGGAACCACCGCGAAGAGATCTGTTCGAATTTTTTGACAGACGATTCTCAGATGTCGGTATAATTCTAAGCAGTTCTCATATTTCTAGCCTTGAGCATACTTTTTTCAGCGATTTTTAAAGTCGAAGAACGATATTTTCTAGTTTTGTCATGGCTGCTGAGCGGCTATTTGAAAAGAATTTTTGATATGATGACTTGGACGTTAAAACGCGCCCTTAGAAGTACTCGAATTTCGAATTTCGTGACGATTCTACAATTTTTATTTATGAGCCTATCAAGAAGTCGGAAAATTTTTATGAGCCTTGGATTGGTGCGAAATTTTAGAAAAGGGTACCTATGGGCGTGTCTTATGTTCGCTTAAAATTTGAGCTTTTGGATTTCTGTAGTTTCGGATATATGAATTTTTAAAATGGAACTTACACTTTTATCACTTTTAACGATCTTATCAGCCAAAATTAAGGGTGGACGATCGTTTTCTCTTAATTTTGACTCATAAGATCACGGGAGGCGTTTTGTATTTGGCAAATCCACCTAGTAAAAGCCAATCATTTTGGATAGATCTACCTAGACTTGCATGAGCTGAAATAATGTGCGGTTTCATCACCTTTAATTATACTATAAGAGCTTGATGTTAGAATGGAACAACTGAATAAAGGGGAAAATGACAATAGACCGAAAGGGTTGCAATAATAATAAACGCTAACTTCCGAATTAAACATTTAGAAAACTTACACTGGTGTGGCTAAAAAATTTAATTGAATGTCAAGTGGTGGATCAGTGAAGTTGTCAGGATCTATGGACATTACTCCCCCCTATTTTTAAACAATTGCAGTTTCAACCATATTGGTGACAGTCTAGACGAAAAAAAAAACATTTTTAGCCTTTCTTGTCGAACTTATTTAATTGCTAACAATTTATGTTTTAGCTTTTGGCATCGGAAGTATGATTTATTCTGGATTGGAATTTGGCCAATATTTCGAGCTTGAAACAAACACCAAATGTCACAACGTCCTTCTTGCCTTAACACCAGCCACAAGAATGGCTTTTATTTTTATACAAATGTATTTTATATTCCTAAATAACGAGGTAAGATAATCCAGTTGATCGCTTAAACCCTTTTGGTAGTCTTGCGAGTCAGACTTTTAGTTTTTTAAACTATTGTGTGTCTAAAATAATTTCTTTTGCAGCAAATGAAGGTGTATAAACATAAATTGGCAGCACGTTTCGGTCTAATGCACATGATTGGTACAAACTTATCAGTTTGGCTCAACGTCCTAGTTCAAGAAACGAAACACGAAATTTTAACATTTTTCAATCCTGAAAATAATTCTTTGCGTATCTCTCATCGCATTCCGTTTAGAAATAATATTTTGGGCTTGCCCAATTCGGATAGTACTGCAGAACATCACGTTCACCACATTGTAGCGCGTGGACTTAAGGGTCCTCATAGAATTTACGAATGTAGACGTACCAATGTTTTGGGAACATTAGTTCAAGATGCGTCTCCATTTTTGTTTCCTTGTACAATCGAGTATAGTTTGATTTGTGCCGCTATTTTGTATGTTATGTGGAAGAGCATATCGAAACTGCCCGCAGCTAATGCTGCCGCGAATGCTGAAAAGTTAAGATCGGAATTGGCGTATAAGAAGAGCCCACATCATTATTCCGTGGATTGCGCGAGAGCACACAAAGGGTTGTTTTTGGGTATACTTTTGTTAGTTTTAACTATAATTTCTTTAATATTATTTTTCGTGTTAATTTCGAGATCTGAATTCTCAGGGTTAGCTGTGATTGAAGTTAATATATGCGAGTTGACGCTTTACGGTATGACGACTTTAGCGACGATTATTGGCATGTGGCAAGTTAGGCAGCTTAAATTCGACGGTAGTCGAAATATACAACTTGATAATATTTTATTAATAGGTGCTCAAACTGGTATGTATATATACAGTATGTTTACAATAATTGGGGGTCAATTTACAGTCGAAAGAAATACAATATTAGTTTTGATAACAGCTTTAGCATCTTTGATGCAGACTACTTTTCAAACAATTTTTATACTTGACGCTAGTAGAAGATCTTGCGTTACGCCAGAACAAATTAGAAGGAAACCCGGTAGGGAAATCGTTACATTTTTATTAGTAACAAATTTAGCCATGTGGTTAATTAACACTTTGGAAAAATCCAGAGCTGATTCGCATCCGATTCAGCTGCACTTTTACGGACTATGGGCATGGACCATCATAACTCACGTTTCTATGCCCTTGGCTATATTTTATCGATTTCATTCCACAGTTTGTCTGTGCGAAATATGGAAAAGAGCGTATAAAATCAAACCGACTTATATGTAAAATTAAGAATATTTGTTTACGACATATCCAATTTTTTTCATTCCATCCTAAAGAAACAACGAGTAAAAACCTTTTTATTTTAAAAAAAGATTCATTAATAAAGACGAATTCGTTTTGAATTCGACAACAAAAGTTCACTCAACGGGTTGAAAAATTTGTAAATAGCTCTTCATATACTTTTTCTTCATTTTACTACTTGAAAACTGTTGGCTGGGTAGTGCTCAATTAATGCTAGACCTGCACTATTTACAATTTAGTACCGGTTGTTGGTCTGAGTAACATAATTATATTATAAGCCACCAGTTGAAGTTAAATAGCAAACCCCAATTGCTAAATTTTACAACAAATGGTATTGCAGAAGTAGATAATAATCTTAATTTTAAGAGTTTTCAGGATTCCAATTTATTATTTTTTTTATTTTTATTTATTTTTGATAGAATAATTATGGCAACTAGAACAAATATTTTTATAGACTTCGATAGACAATTTTCTACTCTATAGTTTTCCTTAGAGGTAAAATTGCCATCAGACTACTCGTTAAGGAGCTAGAGCCTCGACAATCGCAGAGAGTTGTTGAATGCGACTTAAAAATTTTTATCATAATTTTTCAACTTTTATTAATTTTAATAAATTAATTATGACAGCTAGTACAAATGTTTTTATAGACTTCGATAGACAATTTTCTACTATATATTTTTCCTTAGAGGTAAAATTGCCATCAGACTACTCGTTAAGGAGCTAGAGCCTCGACAATCGCAGAGAGTTGTTGAATCCGACTTATAATTTTTTATTATAATTTTTCAACTTTTATTAATTTTAATAAATTAATTATGACAGTTAGTACAAATATTTTTATTGACTTCAATAGAAAATTGCCTGCTCTATAATTTTTATTAGAGGTAAAATTAGCGCCAGACCACTACTTACGGAGCTAGAGCCTCAAGAAGCACATTGAGTTGTAGAATTCGACTTCTTATAATTTTTCAAATTTGATTAATTTTCATAAATTAATTATGACAGCTAGCACAATTATTTTCATTGTTATCGATAGACAATTTTCTGCTCTATGATTTTTATTAAAGGTAAAATTACCATCCGACTACTCGTTAAAGAGCTAGAGTCTCGAGAGTCTAAGTGAGTTGTTGAATTCGACTTATATTATAATTTTTCAAATTTGATTAATTTTCATAAATTAATTATGACAGCTACAGCAAATATTTTTATACATTTCAATAGATAATTTTTAGTAGAAGTAAAATTACCCTCAGACTTCTCTTGAAGGAGCTAGACTTGGGAGAAACAACATCATACGTTGTAAAAACCGTCTTAATACATGAAGCAGTACAAGAAAGCACCTCAATGAGTTCAGAGAGGTAGCTTCCTACTTTCCAGTTCGGATGACTTTTTTTTTTCTGTTTCGGCAACGTATGGCATCTCTCCCGACATTAGCTCCTTAAGGAGTGACCTGAATCCATTAGGACCAAATGGGGGTTCAAATGTCGCTCTAATACCGCCCTTATACTGATAGCGGTATTTAAATCAGTTCTTGGAGGTTTTAGAGCGGTATTCGAAGTACCAATGGCGATATCATAAACAGTTCTAGAGGTTTTAGAGAGATATTTAAATATTATTAGCAGGCCGGCTAATATTTCGAATATCTCTACAAAACATCCGAGTTCGGTACTGTTTTAAAATATCGATGTTGTAGCGGCATTTGAACCCCCATTTGGTCCTAATTTTAGAGGTTTAATTTTAGGTCTTTTAATTTTGCATCTTCACCAAAATTAAAAGATTGAAAAAATTAGAACCTCCAAAATTACATAGAACTAAATGGGATTCCCAATACCGTCATTAGCAATACTTTGAAAAGTTCTTTACGATTTTAAAGGGTATTTAAAATACCTTTTGACACTTGTAGGCATTTCAAATACCGCTCTAAAATAAGTTTCAAGGACTTTTTAAAATACGAGCATTTGAGTTGTGTTTGGATTCCCATTTTTGTTCTAATTTTGAGAGTCTTTTTAATTTCTTTAAGAGTCCGTAATTTGAGCGTTTTCAAATTGCTGAAATTTTAAATTTGGGGCTCTAAATACAGATTTAGTACCAATAGCAATATTTGAAATAGCGTTTGTTATCAAAGGTGTGGATATTTCAAATAATGTTTTTACACTGATATTTGGACTCCTAAAATTAAAACTCTATAAATTTGAACTCGTGCAAAATATAAAAAAATTACAAGGACTTTTAAAATTGAACCAAATGAAGCTTCAAATGCCGCTCTAAAAACTTTTCAAGAAATTTCAAAATTCTATTATTGGTATTAAGCTAGGTTCATAGCTCTCCGTCGATACGTTTCCGATGGTACGTTGACAACGAAAACGTATCAACGGAGAGCTATGAACCTAGTTTTAGAGCTGTATTTTGACCTCCATTTGGTTGGGGGTTTTGGGGTCGTAATGTTGGGGATCGAAATAGCACTTTTAAACGTTCAAGACTTTAAAATATCGCGTCTTCCTTTTAGCGGAATTTTAAATACCGCTATCGGTATAAGAAGGTTACTCGCATCTCTAAAATTATAACCTCAAAAATTAGGACTTTCCCAAAATCAGGAACGTCAAATAAACCCCCTAAGTTCCTGATTGATCGGAGGCGTCACAAATATGTGATTGGGGATGATTCTTAAGTCTCTGATTATTATCTACCTGCAGAAAATCCATTGTTTGTGGTTGTATGGGAACCTTTTATTTTTAAATGTACATATTTATATTATTATTTATTCAGTGGTGTGTTGTAAGCAACCGGTTATATATAACGTCATTGTTGAGTCGTTAAACGAAGCTGGATATATGTCCCTTGCATTGTGTTGAATAAAGAAAAAAGACTCAACGTTAACGTTATATTATAACTGGTTGCTTACAACACACCACTGATTGTTATTGTTTATCTTTTGAATGTATAGCTATAGGTATTTATGTTGATGAAATTTAGTTAGACCAGTTTCTTCAATACATTTTCATCAACATAGATTAATTTTTTAAAAATTTGGTTTTTAATGGCAATAACCAGTAATGAACCATTAAGGATTATTATTTATTTTCTACTTATTGGGGTGATTTTTATACTCATCTGTCCATTGGATCTGAAAGGCTATGAAATTCTTTTGCGCATCGTTGTCGTAAAAGTTAACGTATTTGGGCGTAACATGAGCATTGAGCATTGCTTGGAACCTGCGAAAAAATTCTAATTTTGTCATTTTTTACAAATCCGTATCATTTCAAACGAAAATAATAAATCTGCAATATTTTATTATAAAAAGGCGACCCCAGCATTGTTGTTTTTGTCTGTCGTCTTATAATAAATATGTAAATTTCTCCCAAAGCGGTTTCGTTTGAAAACAATTTGCATGATGTTGAGATATCAAAATCTTTCTTTTACTTCGCGTTTTTATATAAATAAAGTGTTTACGTGCTTTATCTTTAAGAAAAATCTTTTTACTCAAAAGTATGTACCTAAAAGATTATTAAAGGCTCATAATATTTGCTCAAAATTTTTTTTAGTGTGCAATAAATGAGCAAAAAATAACAGATATTGTCTTCCTATACTAATTCAAAATTAAGGCAGTGGCGTATCCTAAAGTAAAATTTAGGGGTTGTATGTTAAAAAAGGTTACGACACTGTTTTAGTAAATAAAGTACAAAAAATATCACTAATCACTGAATTTAAATTAGACTGAGCTTTTTTACATAAAATCAGTGATTTGTATTTTTATTTAATTACCATTAGTCTTTTAATGTTTTAATTCACAAAAGTTGTCATAAAGGCGTGTTGGGACAATCAAAGTTTTTTAGCTGCTAACTAACTAACTAACTAACAAGCTTCTGTATCTAAATGAAGAAAGCAAAAGGATTTAGATACTCAAACTTCCCCCGCCACTTGTTATGACGTAGTAAGCGCAAGCCACGCCCCTTTATCGATATTTTAGCTACTGCTTCAATTTAGCGATTTATTTTAGCATTAAAGTTGTAGTTCAAATATGGCTAAAGGGGCATGGTCTATGACGGTAGCTAGTGCCTACTGTCGGGCTAGTGATAGTAGCCACTAAAACTTCCCCCGCCACTTGTTATGACGTAGTAAGCGTAAGCCACGCCCTTTTATCGATATTTTAGCTAATGCTTCAATTTAGCGATTTATTTTAGCATTAAAGTTGTAGTTCAAATATGGCTAAAGGGGCATGGTCTGTGACGGTAGCTAGTGCCTCCTGTCGGGCTAGTGATAGTAGCCACTAGCGCTTAGTACTATCAGCCACTCATAGCTAGTGCTAGTAGCCACGAACGGGAATAGTTAATTCTAGCAACCAGCAACTAAAACTAAAAAGTGGTAGCAGCTAACAAACTATATTTGTTGCAACACGCGTGTAAGGTGTAGCTACAATAAGTCCTAATAAGTCCGTAGTCATTTTTATACAGTGTAGTTTCGAAAAAAGTACTATTTTTAAAAAAATTTCTAGAAAGTAAAATAGTAAAAAAACTGACGGTATTTTATTACAGTATCTCTTACATGGGAACAATCTTTCGTAGTAAAATTGCTCATAATAATAATAAATTATTATTATTAAAAAACTATTTAAACATTTTTATAAATTTGATGTACGTAAAACTGTGTTCAAATTAGATATTAAAAAAATAATTATTATTGAATGTGCTGCTCTGTATTCGATTTTTACTCTATTTTATGTTAAAATTTTGCAGTTAATGTTAAATGGTGCCATATATTTAAAATAATTATTAATAATATTTAAAATAATTGAAAAAAAAATAATTTGTTGTAAATAATTTTTTTGGTAATTTGTTATGCAATAATTAGTTTGTTGTTAGCTTAGAGTTTTATTGTAAATATTATTGTACGTTGCTTTTTGCTCAATATTTTATTATTTCTTTGTATTCATATTTATAATTATTAATATATTTATTGTGATCATTATTGAAAATAAAATTAATATAAAAAAATTGTTTTTTTTCGTAAGAAGTCAAAAGAGCTATCAATCGATACCAAACTCGACATTTTATCACATCGACGCTAGGCGTCGCGACATTCTAATTTTTATTTTCTCATAGGAACTTATTGTTTTTATTGCTGAAAATTACTCAGCTGGCTTGCCTAAATTTGAATACTAAATGAAAACTTTTCTTTTTGCAACTTTTGTAGGTTATGTTATGTTACACGTTATGTTTATTATGTTACTTTATGTTATGTTTTACGATGAAAAAACAAAAAAACTTAGTTTTTCAAGTTTTAGAAAAATAATTCAAAAAAACGTCGATATGATAAGATGTCGACTTTAGTATCATTTGATAGCTCGTTCGACATCTTAAAGTAATTTTCACAAAAATTTTAATAATATTGAACCCCCTCCACTATGTGAAATGAAAGGAGGAGTATTGATATAATATCATTGTTTGTTAGAAATGTATTAAATTCAATTCAATTACGATTGTTTGAATCTATTGGAATTAATTCAATCATTGATCGCAACTAAAATTTAAACTTAGAGCATAAATTTTAAAATATCCAGAGACGAACTGGCCCAAATCGATTAAAAATTTTTTTGTAATGTATAAAACGTTTTAAATGGAATTTAAACATAATTTGGCTAGTCTTGACGAACTATTAAACGTTTCTAAAGGTATAATTTCACCCGAATTAAAATTTTAAAGAAAATTGGTTTATAATTAGAAAATTCCAACGCAGTTACCATTAAATTCAAGTTAAAACCTTGACTTATTATTTCATCAAAACTAATTTTTATTGTTCAATGATTAATTCACAATTTATCGTAAATCGATTTAAAATTAAATTCTTACACTGTTATCTTTAATTAATGAGAGTTAGTTTATTTTTGAAAATTTTTTAAATATCTAACACTCTAAAGGCCCGTCTACACACACTGGTTTGTCTTCCGGCCTGCTTGTGCAGACGGCCTACACAGGCCACCTGAACTCTGTCTAGACGCTCCGGTTAGACCTGTGGAGGTCGCTAGAACGATCTCCAGACGCTCCGGTTTGGCCTGTGTATGCCACCTGCACCAAACCGGAGCGTTTGGACATCGTTCAGGCGGCCTGCACAGTCCAAACCGGAGCGTCTGAACAGCCTTCAGGCAGCCTGCATAGGCTAAACCGGAAGGCAAGGTTTGTGTGTGGACAGGTCTTTAAGTTTATTACTAAATAAAGTTGAACGTACATATAAAGCCTGCGTCAAACACAGCGTCTGGACAGTGCTGATGTCGTGTGCACAGGCCAAACCGGAAGACAAGGCTTATGTGTGTGGATGGGTCTTTAAACTTACATTTTAATAATAAATCATTATGCAGTCCTAATTAGGGTATTTGAGACTTGGAAACACTGAAGTCTTGATCCGCAAATTGGCAACACTGTAATTATCTGATAGGTTCTTTTATCGGGGTTCTACTTTACCTAACCACCTAACGATAAATCCGGTCTAGTTAACAATTCTTCTACTCTTCTACTACGAGATAACGCAAGAAAACGGAAAATTGACAATTTAGTTTTTCGACTATAGTTTGAAAATGGCTTATTTTGGAAGAAAAATTTTTCGGAAGGTCAAGAAAGGTATCAAACGATACCAAACTCGATATTTTATCATATCGACGCTAAGCATTTAATTTTTTTATGGCAATTTGTGTTTTCAGCTGAAAATTGCTCAGTTAATTCAGCAATTTGAGTAATTTTCTTAGTTAATTGACTTAACTAAGTAATTTTCAGCAAAAAAACTTAAGTCCCTGTAGCAAAATAAAACGTTGAACGTCGCGACGCCTAGCGTCGGTGTGATAAAATATCGAGTTTAGTATCGTTTGATAGCTCTTTCGACCTGCTAAAAGCTTTTCTCGAAGTTATTCTTTTTTTCTCTCAATACATTCGAAAAACAAAATTGCCAATTTTCAGTTATTTTTCATTATCTCGTTTTCGAAATTTTCCAATTTAATTTAACAAACCCTTTCCGAGATCCCAGTATATGGTGATATACAAATGACTTTAATTTCTGCTAAATAACTTTTAGAAGTATGAGAAAACTTGAACCTTCAACTATTGAGTATTTAACATAATTATTTCTTTATGTACACATGTACAGTCAGCTTCACAATTAATGGGCACCTTGGATGTAAACTTAGCACGAATTGTAGATGAAACCCCTAATTAAATTTAGGGGTAACTTTATTTTGCCAACAAGTAATACGTAAACAACCTTCCCTTCTACCCTTTTGTCGTTGTTTGCTAATAAATACCCTGGCGGTCGGCCAGGGTGGCCCAAATTGTGAAGCTGACTGTACCTAGTAACTACTCAGATGCAGTTTTTATTTTTATTTTACTAAGAAGGGATGATAGAGGCACTATTTTTAAAAGTATTAAAAAATACTTTTCAAAGTTATTTGAAATATCAAAAGAAGGTTGTTCGGATGCAATTTTTTATGACATTTAAAATAGAACACTCACTATAATTTAGTAAATTTAGTAAGTATCTAAATTTTACCAGAAATCCAAATATGTAAAATATACAGGGTGTTTGAAAATAACGAGTTATGATCATTTTAAAAATGAGTAAGTTTGGGTCGCTTTACTGAACACACTGTACAATTTAATTAAACTTTTTTTAATTTCAACGCATAGAAAATAGTCTTAGCTACCTAGGAAAGAAATTTCGTTATTATTCCTTGAGAAACGGCTTTAGTACGATTTTATAAAACAACGCGAGTTGCGAGCATTTTTTAGTGAAAAATATTAATAACTTGGCAACACCGCTGACAAAGTAAAAAAATTTAATATGGCCATGTAGACGACTTAATTCCAAGTTGAAATATACAAAAATATACTGGGTGTTCTATTTAAAAAAGTTAAAAAAATTCTCGCCCAGTACTAATGGAACACCCTGTAGAGATTAAAATAATTTTATTTTATGCCCTTTGAGCAGTTGAATAACTTTTGTATTTAAATGTGCGCCTTATTTCAAACGGCTAGGGAGCTATATATCGAAGACGGTCGCTACAATGAATCACCCTGTATAAGATGGACCTGAAAAAGAAGAAGACCGTGTCTTTTTAGAGGGTATTAAAAAATAAGCAAAAATCAAAATTAGATTCTAAAATAAAGCAAATACGCTCCTGAATTTTTAGCTACAAGTTGTTGTTTCCGATATCTATTTTCTCTAACAAAATTAACTTAATTTAGTAACAAATTTTGGGTAAAATTTAATTACCTCTAGTAGATACTTGGAGAATAACTTAATTTTTGTTTTATCGAAACTACGTGCCCCTATTAGAAATTTAGTGACGAAACTAAATTTGTTTGACTCATTTTCGCATTCGCTATACAATCTAAAAGGGATGAGGGTGGTTATTGATCTTACCCTCTCAAACATCTCAACCGACTAGAAATCATTGTACTTTCATCCAAAAATTCATAATTTAGCTTCAGTCAATAAAAGGGATAATTAAATAAATTAAAAATAAATTTAAAATTACCCTTAATTACCTATTTAAATCTCCAAAGGGGGTTAATTTAAAAAAATTAAAATAATTAAATTCAATTGTAGTTTAACGTTTTTAAAATGGATCTTTTGAAAAATATAAAAAAGGGGTAGCAATTTGTGAATTTTTGTAAATTTTGGGTACCTTTTTTTGGTACAGCTGTACCAATTTAATTCAAGTATATCTTTGGGGGAGTTCTTTTAGTGTAAGGGATTAGGGTCTTTCTCTTCTTTTTTTTGTTTAAAAAGAACTTAAATATGACCCTTAACAGTGAAGTCACGTGGGTTTGAAGAATAAAGTAGAGGGGGACCAAAACAAGGAACTGACGCATTGCATCGTGGTGTGTATATAGTTATGGTTAGATATAGTGCAAACTCAAGTATATAAACTTGTTCGTAGTCTTAGTAACGGTGTTTATTTATTTAAAATTTTATAAAAAAAACAACATATCGTAAAAATAAAAATTAAGAGGGTGATAATAAATAAAAATAATTAAAAATCAAATGATAAAAAGTGTGGATTATTTAAATCTTTTGTTAAAATGGAAATGTGAGTTTTAATAATTTTTTTATTGTTTAATCGATAAGTTTTGCGTGCTAAAAGTAAAAAATTGATTTTGCAAAATTTTGTGTTTTGGTATGACGTTTTTAGGTAGAGTTGTACATATTTGATTCGATCGGCGTCCATAGCGTCGAGATGCTCTTTGTTGAGAGATTGAAACAGGTGTTTGGTAGGGAGTTCATTGTATTGTTAAAATCCCTAAGGATCAAAAATGCATTTCCCGGTTCACTGTCCTATTGATTTTTTTTGAAAAAATTCCAAAACAGTAATTTTTAACGGGGGTGGCGATTTTAATTTGTGGTTATCTAAAAAATAATTTTTTGAAACTTTCAATGACAATTTCACCCTTAGGGTGTGTCTTATTAACTTACTACTAATATTTTAGTAATTTAAAAAAATTCATCCCCTCCTAATACCTATGTAAAAAATTATAAAAATAGACAAATTAGTAAAAACAAATTCCAACTCAAGTGCCATAAAAATCCATATAGATTAACGATACTAATTAAATTTTACGAGTACAAAAAACACATGTACCCTAATTTGCTTATTTTAAAATCACAAGCATTAAATTACAAACATCCTGTAAAAAAATTATTTTTAATTATTTTCGCTCGAAATATCACTTTTACGAAAAAATAATATTAAATTACCTAAAAAATATTTTTCTTAAAAAATAAAAACGGTTATAAACCCCTAATAAGCAACCTTTATAGAAAGAAATAACTGGCCCGTTAAATAGGGTTGCCTTTTATAATACCCACACACACTCTCTCATCGTATAAAACGGACACAAAAGCGATTTTAAAATAAAAATAAAGTTAAAACAAGAAGAGTTTGGGGATACTACTTGTAGTAGACAGCTCGGCGCTTTTAGTTGCAAGTGGCGCCCTCGCGACGTCCGACGTTTAATATTAGAAACCGCTTTTTTTAGCAACACGTATTTTGTAACGATTACGTTTGGTGTTATAGTTTAAATATTTAATTAAAAATAGTGCGTTAATTGAAACTTTTTTTTTGGATGGACTAATAAGTCGATATGTGCAAAATTTCAAAAAATGAGCAAAGAGAACGACAGGTTACAAACAACTATTAAATGTAGGGTTAAACTAGTAAGTTTGTTGTTTGATTGTTATTTAAATTTTTTTACACGTGTCTTTTGCGTTTTTTATTTAACAAATTATTGATTATTTTGTGTTTTTGAAACGCATGTTTTGAATCCCTAATGCATTTTGTCCTTTGAAATTAGGTCAATCTGTCAAGTTTGTATTTTATTTAACTTTGTCTTCATATATTCAATATTACACGATTTCGAAACGCTTCATTGTTAATGAAATTAAAAAGAGAGCTCACGCGAAGGAGCAATTAACAAAAAATGAACTTCAAATAGAGCCTTAAAAGCTTTGGTGGTTATTTTTCTTACTTTTTAACTTCAAACTCGGGATGCTCGTTCAAAAAAATTGTGATTTGATACGTCGCATGATGGGGTTTAAATGACAACACGTACCCCTCTTCCCCCTCCCATACTCAAGCAAATTACTTTTTCTAGTAAAACAAAATTTGAAAATAGATTAATTGAATACGTTTTTGTCGAGATATAAATTATCCAAATTTTTCATCCCCTAATCTTTTACAAAAAAATTATTTTTGGGGTTGTCAAGAATATTGAAAAATTTTTTTTATTCAAATTCAAAGCATGCCTTGCTTGTTAATTAAATTACAAATTCTTTTAGGCTGATTACAAAATTTATTTTTGTCATTTTTGTGGTTTTTTCACGAATCGGGTGAGCAATACAAAAATAAATTCCATCACTTTTAATTTCAAATAGAACATTAGAAGCTGTGGTGAATATTTTTATTACTTTTGAACATCAAACTCGGGATAGTCGTTCAAAAAAAATGTGATTTGATACGTCGCATGATGGGGTTTGGGAACACCTACCCCCCCCCCTTTATAATTAAGTAAATTACCTTTTCTAGTAAAAAAATAATAAAAATAGTTTAATTGAATACGTCTTTGTCGAGATTAAAATTATCAAAATTTTTCAATCCCCTAATCTCTCATAAAAAAATTATTTTTGGGGTTGTTAAGAAAATTTAAAAAAATTTTTATTCAAATTCAAAGCATGCTTTGCTTATTAATTAAATTAAAAATTCTTTTAGGCTGATTAAAAAATTAATTTTCGTCAATTTTGTGGTTTTTTCACGAATCGGGTGAGTAATACAAAAATATGTACGCCACCTCGATCACTTTTAATTTCAAATAGAGCTTTAAAAACTTTGATGAATATTTTTCTTACTTTTTAACTTCAAACTCGGGATGGGCGTTGAAAAAAATTGTGATTTGATATGTTGCACGATAGGGTTTAAATGACAATCCTTGACCCCCCCCCCCCCTCTCCCAATACTAAATTACCATTTTAGTAAAACAAAATTTAAAAGTAGATTAATTGAATACTTCTCTGTCGAGATTTACATTATCTAAATTTTTCATCCCCTAATCTCTCATAAAAAAAATATTTTTAGGGTTGTCAAGAATATTAAAATTTATTTTTATACAAATTCAAAGCATGCTTTGCTTGTTAATTAAATTAAAAATATTTTAGGCTGATTATAAAATTTATTTTTGCGTTTTTTTCACGAATGGGGCGAGCAATACACTTTTATTTCAAATAAAATTAAGTAAAAAATACTTTTGATACTAATTAACATGCTGCTTTTGTTTTTTTCTCGAAATTTTGAGAGTTTAAATAACGAAAAAAGCGATTTTACCAACAAAAAATGGCCGAGGTGGACATTGACATATAATTGAAGGGGAGGGGGCAGTTTTACAGAAACTTAAAATTAGTTTCAAAATAGATAACTATATTGCTTTCAAAAATAGAGCAACTATTTCAACTATGCCCCCTTCAGTATATTTACTTTAACCAGAAGGGGAAAAAATCCAAAAATAGTTTTTTGAATGAAAAATTCTTTAAGGGTTTCATTTGATTTAGAAGGTGCGAAACTGAAAAACCACATATTTAATAAAATTGTTTATCGACCTTGCCCCCCTTGTAAACCCAAAATGTAGTATTAAATTAAACTAAAATTATTTAAAAATTGTTTTAATGTTAGCTGAAATTTTAAAGCGTTTTAAATTAATCAAAGTAGAGATTTTGAAAAAATTTAAGTAAAAAAATTAAGGGGGGGGGTGCTGCGGGTTGATTACAAAAATATTTATTTATATCTGTAAATTATAATATTTTGAATGATAGTTTTTTTCGGTTTTTGGAGTCTTATAAGACTGAAAAAGTGGAAAACTGCACATATAATATAATTTTCAACCCCCTTTGTCCCCGGTGTGAACTATCTAAAGCAACACATTAAATAAAAATTGTTAAAAAAATATTTTTAAATGTTAGTTCGAGTTTTAAAGTATTTTTAATTAAATAATAGCGATGGTCGTAAAAATTATATAGAAAAATTTAAAGGGGGGCTGGGGATTAATGATTACAAAATTAATTTGAACCCTATCATGCGACATATCAAATTACAGGTAATTTAATTCTGATTCTAATAAGTTTACTAAAATTTAACAATTTTTACGTATAAAGTCGTAACGACTTAATGTACGTTTAACGAGATGTTTAAAAATAAATTTATTTGTAGTAAACACGCAATTTTGTTTCAGTTTTTTGCTAAAAGTCCTTGCAAACTAGTTTTAAATTATTTCTAATTATCACATACTAAAATAAATAACTCTAGTTTTTTTGCATAAAGTTTCGTCTCTCGTAAATTACGACAACTCTACAGTTAGATTCTTTGTAGAAATTCCTTTAGATCAAATTCTCGAGTTCCGTATTCACTTTGAATTGCCTTTTATTAAAAGTAATGATACAATAAAAAGTTGTAATAAAAAATTGTCGTGTCATAAGGAGGTTTATTGTTTATATTCTTCTTTTGGGATCTGTGTGCGTGTGTTTGGTGTCACGGAAAAAGCAGAGCATGGGGTTACGAGAATGAATCCGCACAGGCATTTCGAGTTACGTTTGTAACCGTAGTAACGTACAAGCTCCGGTCGCGAGTTCTTCGACCTAATCGTAGTAGACTAGTAGTACGCACGAAATAAACTTTTTTTTGTATATTTTTGTATTTATTTCCGGCATTTTGTGTTGGCTCGTTACACCCCAAACATAATGCCCTCATCCTAGACGCGTACTTCCGACTTAAAATCTTTTTATTAATCATCCGCCGCTATTAAGCTAATTTTTAAAGCCTTCTCCTTTGAGATTTTTTCTTACGATTGGAGCTTATGCTAAGGGAAAAAAAGATGAATGTCAAATGGGATTATTTTTGAAAAAACTTGTATTTTTTTAATGCGAGGGATGTTTTTTTAATTATTTAGGTAAGCTCTTAATGGATTTGCCCTAATTTTTCTTCCATGAATTTATAATTAAATTACTTTGGTTTTTGTGTTTCAGCTTACTTTTGAAACAATTTTTTGAAATTTTTCGTCCTTTGATGTTAATTATTTATTAAAAATTTTATTTTGTTTTCTATTCTAAGAAATAACGTTTAGATACAATATCACTTTATAATTTGTTTGAAATTATCGAATTTAAGTTTAATCTTCGAAAAACTTTTAGAAAGGTTATCTTGAGATTAAAAATAATTTTAATGTTGCATTTACATGAGATTTGAATAGCTTAATTTATTTATAATTTTCTTAATTAGATATTTGACTCACGCTCAAAATTCTTCTTCCTGTACGTACGTTGTACGTACTTCCTGTTAATTTCTACATCTCAATATGGAAAACATTTTCAATTTCTTACGTTAACCGTTTTTGGAAATTGTGTGAAAATATACATTTTTTTGGAATTTGACCGTTTATGATTTAATAAAAAAGGGAGTGTTCCACCTCTATTTACAACTCTTTCCAAGGATATTATCCCAACGATCAATAAGTTCATGTCAGCGGTTTTGACGAAAGTTTCACATTTTTACAAAAAATGTGTAAGATTTTTTTGTTAATTTACCTAGTGGAAGAGGAAATGGAATTTTGTTCTTTTACTGGAAGAAAAAATTATTTTTTTTATCTGGATCCCCCTGTATATATTTATGAATATTTTAAAAGCTAGAAATTAACTTATTGTACACGAAGAAGTCCTGTTAAAGCTACATCAAAGTTTTTGTTGTACGAGAACGGTTGCTTAAAGAATTGTAGAATTTACTGCTTCTAACATCACTGTAGGCGAGCATCTGAACGTCTTCAGTGATCAAATTCAGCAAGGCCTTGCTTTTAATATTATATTACCTTACCAGGACTTTATGATAGGACATTCACTTTAAAATCTTACTCCAGCTCACTCAACTCTATTTAATCAATATCTAAACTTGTCCAACCCTTCCCAGCCTGCTTATGATTTTTAAAGTTGGCTCTTTATGAGCCTACCTTCTGAAGCCATGCAGTTTATATCATAAAATATTTATTTTTGATTTTTCTAACGGTTGTAGTTTATAACCAAACAGCTTTTGTTCTGATACACACTTTCATTAAAAGCAAAACGTGTTCTATTAAAAAAATGGGTTGCTCACAGATTTAAAAGTCTTTAGACGTGACATCCGGATTAATAATATCATTTATCGATCCTTCCATAATTCAGTCAAACACCCTGTGAGCCCAGATTTTATTTCTGTGCATCCCTTTCCTTATAATTTTAATAATAAACATTCATAGGAGCTTTATTGATGTTTGTCACCGCCAGGTGAATCGTTAATACCTTGAACCTCCTCATCTTTATGTTTCTGGTTCTTATTCATATTCACGCTTATTATACTCCTCAAAGCGTCCTATCACTTTCTTTTGTGGAATATACCATTTTCTTCTTATTGTGAGACTATTGGAGATTTCTTATTGTCTCTGAAAATCGCTTTCATTATCTATCTTTCTCGACCGCTCTATTGCGTGCGATTTTAGTTTCAGTTCAGGCTTATTATGCTTTTCAGTACAAAACGCTCAATTTTATTTCGACTTATTATACCTCTACTATAGGTTTTTTTAATTTAAGGTTTTCTTAAATTATTTCTAAATGTTCTTCAGCTCATATTTTCTCCTTTAACGTCTCGACCTTCGCATATTTTTACATCATATTCACATCATGCTCTCTAAGGACTTCCACTGTTTTATATGGTCTTGTAGAGCATTTTTTAAACCCAATTTGATCTATAAAAGCCTCTCAACACTTTTATCCATATAGGAGTTCTCAACTCCTTTAAAGAAATCTTTAGACTTGGTAAGGCTATAAAATGATCATCGGGTCAAGTCCTCTTCTTTAACGTCTCGATCTCTCATTACAAGCTTTTTCATGTCATATTGACGCTTATTATATTCGCTGAAGCCTTGTACTGACTTATCTGGTCTTGTAGAGCACTTCTGAAACCTCATTTTAGTCATTTTGTTTGTCAAAATCTCTCAGCATCTTTATCCATCTGTCTATTGATGTGTTCAGCTCTTCAAAGAACTTCTAAACTCCTTTAAAGAATTGTTTGGCCTTGGTAAGGCTTTAAAATGATCTTCAGGTCACAACTACTACTTCAAGGCTTCGATCCCTCTTTAAAAATTTTTTTTATATTATTTTGACACTTATTATACTCTCTGAGGGTTCTACTGACTTATCTGGTCTTGTAGGGCATTTCTGAAACCTCATTTTCGTCATTATATTTGTACAAATCTCTCAGTATCTTTATCCATCTGTCTATTGATATGGTCAACTCTTCAAAGGACTTCTAAATTCCTTTAAAGAATTGTTTAGACTTGGTAAGGCTTTAAAATGATCTTCAGGTTACAACTACTACTTCAAGGCTTCGATCCCTCTTTAAAAAAATTTTTATATTATATTGACACTTATTATACTCTCTGAGGCCTTCTACTGACTTATCTGGTCTTGTAGGGCATTTCTGAAACCTCATTTTCGCAATTATATTTGTAAAAATCTCTTAGCATCTTTGTCCATCTGTCTATTGATGTGTTCAACTCTTCACATGACTTCTACACTCCTTTAAAGAATTGTTTGGACTTGGTAAGGCTTTAAAATGATCTTCAGGTCACAACTACTACTTCAAGGCTTCGATCCCTCTTTAAAAAATTTTTTTATATTATATTGACACTTATTATACTCTCTGAGGCCTTTTACTGACTTATCTGGTCTTGTTGGGCATTTCCGAAAACTTATTTTCGCCATTATATTTGTAAAAATCTCTCAGCATATTTATCCATCTGTCTATTGATGTATTCAACTCGTACACGGACTTCTAAACTCCTTTAAAGAATTGCTTCGACTTGGTAAGGCTTTAAAATGATCTTTAGGTCACAACTACTACTTCAAGACTTCGATCCCTCTTTAAAAAATTTTATTTATATTATATTGACAATTATTATACTCTCTGAGGCCTTTAACTGACTTATCTGGTCTTGTAGGGCATTTATGAAAACTCATTTTCGCCATTATATTTGTAAAAATCTCTCAGCATCTTTATCCATCTGTCTATTGATGTGTTCAACTCGTCCACGGACTTCTAAACTCCTTTAAAGAATTGTTTGGACTTGGTAAGGCTTTAAAATGATCTTCAGGTCACAACTACTACTTCAAGGCTTCGATCCCTTCTAAAAAAAATTTTTATATTATATTGACACTTATTATACTCTCTGAGGCCTTCTACTGACTTATCTGGTCTTGTAGGGCATTTATGAAAACTCATTTTTACCATTATATTTTTGTGTAAATCTCTCAGCATCTTTATCCATCTGTCTATTGATGTGTTCAGCTCTTCAAAGAACTTCTCAACTCCATTAAAGAATTTTTGGTCTTGGTAAGGCTTTAAAATGATCTTCAGGTCACAACTACTACTTCAAGGCCTCGATCCCCCTTTTAAATTTTTTTTATATTATATTGACACTTATTATACTCTCTGAGGCCTTCTACTGACTTATCTCTTCTTGTAGGGCATTTCTGAAACCTCATTTTCGCCATTATATTTGTAAAAATCTCTCAGCATATTTATCCATCTGTCTATTGATGTCTTCAACTCGTCCAAGGACTTCTAAACTCCTTTAAAGAATTGTTTGGACTTGGTAAGGATTTAAAATGATCTTCAGGTCACAACTACTACTTCAAGGCTTCGATCCCTTCTAAAAATTCTTTTTATATTATATTGACACTTATTATACTCTCTGAGGCCTTCTACTGACTTATCTGGTCTTGTAGGGCATTTATGAAAACTCATTTTTACCATTATATTTTTGTGTAAATCTCTCAGCATCTTTATCCATCTGTCTATCGATGTGTTCAGCTCTTCAAAGAACTTCTCAACTCCATTAAAGAATTTTTGGTCTTGGTAAGGCTTTAAAATGATCTTCAGGTCACAACTACTACTTCAAGGCCTCGATCCCCCTTTTAAAATTTTTTTTATATTATATTGACACTTATTATACTCTCTGAGGCCTTCTACTGACTTATCTCTTCTTGTAGGGTATTTCTGAAACCTCATTTTCGCCATTGTATTTGTTAAAATCTCTCAGCATCTTTATCCATCTGTCTATCGATGTGTTCAACTCGTCCAAGGACTTCTAAACTCCTTTAAAGAATTGTTTGGACTTGGTAAGGCTTTAAAATGATCTTCAGGTCACAACTACTATTTCAAGGCTTCGATCCCTTCTAAAAAAATTTTTTATATTATATTGACACTTATTATACTCTCTGAGGCCTTCTACTGACTTATCTGGTCTTGTAGGGCATTTATGAAAACTCATTTTTACCATTATATTTTTGTGTAAATCTCTCAGCATCTTTATCCATCTGTCTATTGATGTGTTCAGCTCTTCAAAGAACTTCTCAACTCCTTTAAAGAATTTTTGGTCTTGGTAAGGCTTTAAAATGATCTTCAGGTCACAACTACTACATCAAGGCGTCGATCCCCCTTTTAAAATTTTTTTTATATTATATTGACACTTATTATACTCTCTGAGGCCTTCTACTGACTTATCTCTTCTTGTAGGGTATTTCTGAAACCTCATTTTCGCCATTGTATTTGTTAAAATCTCTCAGCATCTTTATCCATCTGTCTATCGATGTGTTCAACTTGTCCAAGGACTTCTAAACTCCTTTAAAGAATTGTGTGGACTTGGTAAGGATTTAAAATGATCTTCAGGTCTCAACTACTACTTCAAGGCTTCGATCCCTTCTAAAAATTTTTTTTATATTATATGGACACTTATTATACTCTCTGAGGCCTTCTACTGACTTATCTGGTCTTGTAGGGCATTTCTGAAACGTCATTTTCGCCATTGTATTTGTAAAAATCTCTCAGCATCTTTATCCATCTGTCTATTGATGTGTTCAACTCGTCCACGGACTTCTAAACTCCTTTAAAGAATTGTTTGGACTTGGTAAGGCTTTAAAATGATCTTCAGGTCACAACTACTATTTCAAGGCTTCGATCCATTCTAAAAAAATTTTTTATATTATATTGACACTTATTATACTCTCTGAGGCTTTCTACTGACTTATCTGGTCTTGTAGGGCATTTATGAAAACTCATTCTTACCATTATATTTTTGTGTAAATCTCTCAGCATCTTTATCCATCTGTCTATTGATGTGTTCAGCTCTTCAAAGAACTTCTCAACTCCATTAAAGAATTTTTGGTCTTGGTAAGGCTTTAAAATGATCTTCAGGTCACAACTACTACTTCAAGGCCTCGATCCCCCTTTTAAAATTTTTTTTATATTATATTGACACTTATTATACTCTCTGAGGCCTTCTACTGACTTATCTGGTCTTGTAGGGCATTTCTGAAACGTCATTTTCGCCATTGTATTTGTAAAAATCTCTCAGCATCTTTATCCATCTGTCTATTGATGTGTTCAACTCGTCCACGGACTTCTAAACTCCTTTAAAGAATTGTTTGGACTTGGTAAGGCTTTAAAATGATCTTCAGGTCACAACTACTATTTCAAGGCTTCGATCCCTTCTAAAAAAATTTTTTATATTATATTGACATTTATTATACTCTCTGAGGCCTTCTACTGACTTATCTGGTCTTGTAGGGCATTTATGAAAACTCATTTTTACCATTATATTTTTGTGTAAATCTCTCAGCATCTTTATCCATCTGTCTATTGATGTGTTCAGCTCTTCAAAGAACTTCTCAACTCCATTAAAGAATTTTTGGTCTTGGTAAGGCTTTCAAATGATCCTCAGGTAACAACAACTACTTTAAGGCTTCGATCCCTCTTTAAAACATTTTTTTTATATTATATTGACACTTATTATACTCTCTGAGGCCTTTTACTGACTTATCTGGTCTTGTTGGGCATTTCTGAAAACTCATTTTCGCCATTATATTTGTAAAAATCTCTCAGCATATTTATCCATCTGTCTATTGATGTGTTCTACTCGTCCACGGACTTCTAAACTCCTTTAAAGAATTGTTTGGACTTGGCAAGGCTTTAAAATGATCTTCAGGTCACAACTACTACTTCAAGGCCTCGATCCCCCTTTTAAATTTTTTTTTATATTGTATTGACACTTATTATACTATCTGAGGCCTTCTACTGACTTATCTGGTCTTGTAGGGCATTTCTGAAACCTCATTTTAGTCATTTTATTTGTAAAAGCCCTCAGCATCTTTATATTCATCTGTCTATAGTTTTGTTTAGCTCTTTCAAGGACTTCTCAACTCTTTTAAAGAATTGTTTGGACTTGGGAAGGCTTTAAAATTATCTGCAGGTTACGTCTACTTCTTCAACACTTCGATCCCTTCTTACAAAATTTTTTCGTAGCATTTTAATGCTCCTCGTACTCTCAGAAGCTCTCCATTGACTTACCTTGTCTTGTAGGGTCATGTTGAGACCTTATTTTATATGTGGAGACCTTTCAGCATCTTTATCCATTTTTCCATAGATTGGTTTAGCGCTTTTCTTTGTGTTTAGGTCTTCAAAGGACCCCTCCACCCCCTTAAAGAATTGTTTGTACATCTTTAATCTTTCTTCAGTCTTTCAATATATTTGTTCATCTTTTCGAATTCTCCACAAAATATTGAAGGATCAATTTGGATTTGGACATGCAACAAAGGCACATTTCGCCATGATCATCCACCCTGTTTACACGACTTATAAGAAACTTAATTTAATAAAAAAATAGGTTATTTAAAATCCATTTGCTTAATGAACTAAAGTCGTTAGTAAAATTGCATCTACCTGTTAATTAAAGATAATTACAATTTATTTCTTCTCGTTTGTTTGGTTGCTGTAAAAAAATTACTCAACAAACAACATTTTTTGCATATTAAAATAACAGTATAAATTTATATAACTAATCTTTTAATAATCTATTTATAAATAAAATAAACAATTTTTTACAAAACTTTAATAATTCTAAGAGTGAGTACCTTACCTCGATTTGACTGCAATAAAAATTTTGCAAGGTAAACTACTTGAACTTGATGGTAATTGAATTTCTAATTATGTAATTTACTGGTTTAGAAAAGTTAATTTGTTGATGGTGGACGGTGGGTTGATTTACATCTATATAAATAAATTATCGATGGTGAGCCTTTGACAAATTTTAAAAATCAATCATTAATAATTAATTAGCAAACTTGCAAAAATTATTTAAAATTTTCGTCTTTTGTCCACTAATCTGATTATGTCGCTGATGCTCAGGAAAATTGAGTATAGCAGTTAAAATCAGTTCAAACTTAAACCGTTGTTGAAAATGTGTTTCAAAGTTGATTTGACAGGTTAAAGAAAAGCTTTACTCCCACAAAATGGAAATTTAAGGCGGAAAATATTTGATAAAAGGTTAGGTCATGACATTGACAGTCGACAGTCGAAGCCATGGCCTAACCTTAATGCAACCGTATAAATGATTTTTCGATTAATTTGATGTTTTAAAAGAAAACAAAGCATATTGCTGCTTTCGTTAGAGAAAATTGAAATTGGAAACATTTTTCGGTGATATTTAATATTTGTTCGATGAAAAAGTCTTCTTTGTCGGTATTTATTTTTAGTTGCGTTTCGATTTTTTTAATTTGTGCCTCTTGAGTAGGTACAATTTATTGTGATTGATGCTAGGAGCTTAAGGAAAATTTCGCCCAGCTCATATCGTTATTGCTGGTAACAGTCGCCTTCTTTTCTGCTTGTACCTTACCTCACAATCGACAGATGGCTCTTTAAAAGAGGACTTTAAAATTAAATTTTTTCAAAATGTTGCTAGTTCTCGTTTCATAATTTAAAATGTGAAATCATGGATTAATATTGACTTCACAAATATTGGAAAATAATTCATGTTTTGTTATGAATTATGGCGAAAGCATAATAATGTATTTAAAGCTCACTTGACTCATTTTATCGTAAAAAATTATGTCAAATAGTTAATTTGGGATTATAAAACATTGTTAATTTTAGAAATTTCCGTTTAATTACAAAACTGTGTTCAGTTTCCCAAAAAATTCATTTCCATCGTAACATCACATTCATCTTCGTAATGAGGCTATACTTTTTATTCTTTCATCTTATCTAAAGCTGAGTTTACATAATAGTACAGTCAACGAACGCTCCTTAAAGGGGAGTAGAGAACTTGAAAGAGGGTGAAATGTTTTTCTTCAGAAATTTGTGTGGTAAAAATACTACTAAAAAGTCTTCGGTCCTAGCTATACGGCTAAAGGAGGGAGGGGATGAATAGGTCCCGTTTTTGGCGTTTTTGCTTATATTTCGAAAACGGTGAGTCGTAGGGAAAAAATTATTCTTAGCAAAATGAAAGCTTATAAAATTTTCTACAAAATTGTTCGTATTAATTTTTTTTTCTTTATAGTTTTCGTGATATTAGCCCGCAAAAATCTTTAATGTATGAAAAAAGGTTTTGCCTCACGCTAAAATTGTGAAGGAATTTTAATGCTCTACAACTTCTTTTCTGAAGAATCTTACTAGAGGCAAAAATTTGACGAAAAACGTGGGCGAAAGAGTGGATTAATTGTAGAGGGGCATAGGAGGTGTTCAAAAAATCTGATAATTTGAATTTGCTCATAATAGATAAAAATCGTCTACGATAATGCACTTGTCACTATTTTGAGATATCGATAACAGACCGGAAAATTTGATTTGGTTTCAACTCTGACTTAATTCCGTTGAAATGAACAACTGAAATAGATTTAAATGTCCAATGTGCCTTCACGTCATACGAATATCAACTAGTTAATTAGTTTACATGAATACTGTAAATGCAGCTTAAAGATGCACTCATTCGAATTCGATTGAAATGAACGCAAATTGAGCGCTAACGAATTTATTCAATTGTTCATTTCATTTGTTGACTTAAATGGAATATTAAGTCCGAGTTTAAACATAATATTTACCAGTCAATTGCTGGTGTTTGAAAATGGCGACCAAGTAGATTGTCAGAGAAATTTAAAAATGTCGATTTTTAGCCACAATTTGGTTGCAGCCATAACTCGCTAACCTTTTCGAATCGGACCTATGTTGATATAATTTTTTTATAAATTTTTGCTTAAAATAATATAAGAAATTTCTCTCTGGACACCCTGTATACTTGATGGGGAATGTAAACGCAGCTTTAGAATACAATCAACTCAACAAACGTTTAATTAGCAAACAACCTGAGGCAAAAAAACTTTTTTTAAGTGAAAGTTTCAAGTAGAGAATAATAATTGAGCCGAAATTTTGGTCTTGATATGCAAAATTACGAGGAATGGTTTTAAATAAACTATAGATATTAACTCAGACTTAATAATAGATGTTATGTGTTGTTGCATTTAAGTATGTAGCTGCATTTTTTGATCTAGTTACTTATTTTATTAAGCTTTAAAATAGTTTCAATAACACTATACGAGGGACTTTCAGAAAGTATTTTAGGCTTTAGGAAGAATCTAAGCTCAACTACCTTTTTTAGGTTAATTAAAACCAACCCTATCACGCTATAACTGATTTTAACCGTAATTAATCATTTTTATGGCCTATAAGGGTTGTTTTATAACAAAATGTTATCAAAACCGGTGTGTCAATCGATTCGTTTAGGTGTCAGCGATAATTATACCCAAGCATAAAATTGCCACTACAATTAACAGTTAGTTTGAAAAAGTCAGAAGAGTGATTTTCACTCTTTTACCCTATTTATAAGGGTGAAAACGCTCTTTCGCGGGGGTACGTAATTTGTTTTCTTATTTAGCGCCAACAGATCTGTAGGAATCAACCTTAACATTGCCGTTCTAGAACAATTTCTATTACATTGCTTTACTATACGCCATTCACCGGCAAGATGCTTCTAAGCCACTCCCAAAAAAAGCGCACGATATTCGAATAGAAGTTTTCTATTGGTGGAATTTTGAAAATCCGGTTTACAACACAAAAATTGACATACGTCATCCTTATTTGACAGAAATTTGTAGGGAGTGGCTTAGCTGCATATTGTCGGCGAACAATGTATAGGTAAACTGAACAAACTGAACTAAATAATTAATTAATAATATTAATTATAACAACGCAAAATTGCCGAGAGAGCAAAAATAAGAGAATAAATTCTGAAAAGTGTTAAACAAGCAAAAAGTTATTACGATAATGGCAAGCCAAAAACAAGCAGTGGGGTCCGTTTGGACCCCACTCGGTGTATGTATTACGAAGGTTTGTACCCAATACACCTGAAAAATTAATACGGCGTTAAAAACAGGTCACGCTTCAAAACGCACGTGTTATGTGAAGCCAACTCGAGCGGATTAAGTACTCGAAACACCAATTTTAGATTTGAGCATAAAATCAAAGAAGGGTCGCGATTAAAATAAACAAATGAACCTAAAAGGTCAAAATTACTATACCACGCAAGCTATTCCCACTAGAATAATTAAAACTTCCGTTTTCACACCCCAAAAAAAAGACTTTTTCTTTTAGATTAATGATCGCGATGAGAAATGTCGCTTTTTGAAATAGACATGATGAGTATTATTTTTTAGCCCCTTGGTAAACAGCTGCTGGTGAAGATCTCGGATTAAAACGGGTGTGAACACACATTTTAAATAAAAAAAAAAGTAAGCTTGACAAGTACTTAAAAGGGAGATTCCTCTTGAAAGGCTTGAAAGTCTTTGAAATTTAATCTTTGTTACAAGACGTGATTAAGATTTGATTTTTGATTTAACTCTAACTTCACATAAATTTGAGAAAAAACGATGACAAAGACAACTCTGATGTTGCCACAATTGAACGTTTTCGTACAAGCTAAAGGAAGTTTATAAATATTTTTAAAATGTACACATGTACAGTGTGTCCCTAACTAAATAGAAAAACGCTAAATAGCGTTTTGTTGTCTAAAATTATTTTATATATTTATATTAATTTTTACTTCCGATTTAATCGCAAATGATGACATATTTGAAAAATCTTAATTACAGCGCTGGTATTATGACTCCAAAGTTGACTCTATATCAGCAAATTTCGGCATAGAAGTGACAATATCTTAGGAACAGTTAGTGATAGTTACATAAAACCTTATACATTTTCGATTCTAAATATTAAGGGAAATCTAAATATATGTAAAAATATATAGGGTGTTCTATTTAAAATAACAAAGTTAGGTTAGGTACATCTTAAACGAAACACCCTGTAAGTTCAAAAATAGTGTACATTATAGAGCATGTCGTCAATAGCAACTTTTACCCGAACAGTTTTCTTCTAAAATTAACAGAGCTCGATCTAGAGTTAATAAGAGAGAGACTCACCCTGTATAGACACGGTTGTGCGAGGCCTACGGCCACGCACGTTATCTTGACTACGTGAACCTCATCTTGCGAGTTTTGAAAAGGGATAATGTACGAAAAAACATGTCCGCCTTTAGCTTTTACAAATCATCAGTGCGCCAAACGATGACGAATTCTTGAAATAAAATCAAAAACCATGCATTAAAAGAGTAGAAATATAGTTGGAAACTTATGATAAGAATAGGGCGGAGCCAATGTCTTGCGTAGCACAGATAGAGGCAACGAGTGCTCTCCTCTTTCTCTCTACATCTCTAAAATTCATGCAACCAGGTGTTGCCAGACACATTTTCGTTATATCGCGTTGGCTCCGCCCTATTCTTTTCATAAGTTCCGACTTTACGATTGTTTATTTAACTCGATTATCATCGAGCCTCTTATAAATTTCAAACACCTCTCGGTGTCAGGTTTTTGTTTAATATTCCTTCAGTGCGCCAATCACCCTCGCTCTTATCGCCCGTCAACATAGTAGACACCCACCCTGTATACGAAAGTTTATTTTTAAAGATAAAAATTTTTAATTGGTTTGACGAAAGTTTGGTTGTTCTTTCCATTAGTTGAAGTACATTAAACTGTCAACAAAACTTGTGTTAAGTCACCCTGAAAACAGCTCAATATATCTACACTTTTAGTTCTTTATTTTCACCGCTTTTAATGACCGAAATTTACTTTTATTGGCAATTTCGAAAGTTTATAAATCTTCTTAGATAAAAATGTCTTACAACGAGCGTTTGATTTTACTATACTAGAGCTAGTAGGTTATAGAACCTCTTCTGCATCCCGCATGGTGAACTTACTTATAAACCAGGCTTCCGAAGCACTACTATGAGTAAATACGGTTTATAGACTTGATGTTTCAATAATTTTATTTTTGTACAAATAAATTAAATGTTTGAATTATTTTTGATTGAGATAATTTTTGGTTTCAGTATAAAGTATCAAACATGCAGAGGTGTCCGTATATCCACGAAATGAAAGAAAGGCTCCTCGGTGAGCAAATACCTATGGAACCAATTTTAAAAAATATACCAGAACCGCCTCCTATTAGTTGGACCATGGATCCACAACCAGTCGGAACTGTAGTTAGAGTAAGTAATTTTTTCTCTTGTTGTAACCTCTTCCGTAACCGACGAATTGTAACCTCATAAACAATTTAGTCCAAGTTGAAAGTGTTTTTTTTTTAACTTTTAGTTAAATGCTGATGGATTTGGATCTCACACTTCGCCTACACATACAAGAACTGATAGAACGCCACTGATGCCTCGAGATCCAGAGGATGAGTATCAATGTGTTGAAAGGACATTCTTTCCTAAAAATGCCAAGTATGTAACTAAAAATAAATTATTTTATAATAAGTAAAAAACTTGGAAGCTTTTAACATGTAAATTAGTTTAGAAATTTTACCACTAAATTATCGTACCCTCAACCCTCTGAGACGTTTTAGTATAACATAACGATGGTAAAAGCTTTTAACGGATTTTTGTCCTCGATTAATTATGTAATTTAGTAAAGTTTTCAAAAAGTAGTGTTTAAAAGTGAACCTAGTGTATCTTTAATTTATTTTTACATATTTCTGAGGTTGTGGTTTTACATACAGTGTGTCCTAGCTTCGAGGGCTTACCATTGGAATTACAGAAATTTTAAAAAGTAGAATAAAATTATGCAAAATTTTGCATTTAACTGAAGCCTTTTCTCACTTAAAGTTTCCGAAATTCAGATTGTGAACCTCGAATCTTAGATACACTGTATACATGGTGAACCATTTCCCTACAAAAGAGACAAATAATGTGCGAATTATAATAAATAATGCGCAATTGAAACCAAAAAAGTATTTTATACAATTTTATACAGGGTGTGCATTTAAAAAATATACGAAAAATTTTATGCCACGTTGGTGACCCTTTAGGTATAATAATTATGACGCTTTTGTAAGATTTTGCTTTAAATTAAAAAAAATCATAAACGTGGCAACACCGCCAAAATTATTACGAAAATCTCCTTACTATGTTACCCCCTAATATAGCAGTCTTTATTGGGTCCTTGAGATATTGAAATTTCTCTTCCTTTTGAGTTGTTATTTTCAATAAAATTGGTTTTATTAGCGAAACGTCTTTTATCTACGATTCTTTCATATTGGTACTCTCTAAGGAGCCTTTTAGTATTTTTAAACTATTTTCGTCTCTCTTTACAGTCAAGCACTCAATAAATAATTGTTATTGATAAAATTTTCCACTAATGATGATAATAAGCCTTCTTCGATTTTTTTTAACGGAGTAAGCTGCTTACTTCATAAATCTATGTTAAAATACTCTTGTAGTTCAGGTAAAAATTTCTTTTAGTTTTATTTGTTGTCTATTGATGTCAGTTCAATAAAATTTTCCACTAATGATGATAATGAGCAGTCTATGGATTTTTTAAAAATCGAGGTACTTATTCGTGCCTTGTGTTACTACACGATAATAAGGTGTTTTTAGTTAAATCTATTTCAATTGATTTTTAAAAATTGTTAATAGTAAATAAATTGTTTGGAATTTCTCTGGGCATTTAATATTTAATTAATCAACGTTTCCAATATACCACCCCTATCCACTAGCACTACTCAGTTTTTCCAACAATTTTCTAATTATTGGAAACATGTTAAGTGGGTATTGCACAAAAACAAGTTTCAAAGCAAACTTGGAACTAAGGCCCTTTAGATAAAAATAATCGGTATAAAGCCCAAGTACTCGCTTTTGTGTCGTTTTAGGAAGTTTAGGATTATTCTAATGAGGCTCTGTTTCTTTTTCTTTAACATCTTTGAGCCATTATTAAATATTTCCCTTCCCTTCTGGACGCATCCTAGATTAGATTATCTATTCTTAAGCTCCTAAAAAAATGTATGATTATTTTAGAGCCTTTATCTTGTTCTTTAACATCCTTAAGCCATTTTAAATATTTCCTTTCTGTTCTGGCCGCATCCTAAATTAGATTTTCTAATCTTAGGATCTTGAAGAAACGTATCATCATTCTAAAGTCTGTTTTTTGTTCTATAACTTCCTTGAACAATTTTTAAATAATTCCCTGTCTTTCTGTAAGCATCCTAGATTAGATTATCTATTCTTAGGCTCTTAAAGAAATATATGATCATTCTAGAGCCTTTATCTTGTTCTTTAACATCCTGGAGTCCTTTTGAAATATTTCTTTCCTCTTCTCGTCGCAATCTAAATTAGATTATCTAATCTTAGGCTCTTGAAGAAATGTGTGATTCTCCTAAAGCCTGTTTTTTGTTCTATAACACCCTTGAGCAATTTTTAAACAATTTCCTGCCCTTCTGGACACATCCTAGATTAGATTATCTATTCTTAGGTTTTTAAACAAATGTATGATCATTCTAGAGCCTTTATCTTGTTCTTTAACATCCTTGAGCCATTTTTAAATATTTCCTTCCTCTTCTGTCCGCATTCTAAATTAGATTATCTAATCTTAGGCTCTTGAAGAAATGTGTGATTCTCCTAGAGCCTGTTTTTTGTTCCTTGTGCAATTTTTAAACAATTCCCTGCCCTTCTGGACGCATCCTAAATTAGATTATCTATTTTTAGGCTCTTAAACAAATGTATGAGCATTCTAGAGCTTTTATCTTGTTCCTTGACATCTTTGAGCCAATTTAAATATTTACCTTCTTTTCTGACCGCATCGTAAATTAGATTATCTAATCTTAGGCTTTTGAAGAAATGTATGATCATCCTACAGCCTGGTTTTTGCTCTATTACATCCTTGAAACATTTTTAAATATTACCTTTCCCATCTGTCCGCATCTTAAATTAGATTATCTAATCTTAGGCTCTTAAAGAAATGTACGATCATTCTAGAGCCTTTATCTTGTTCTTTAACGTTCTAGAGCCGTTTTTAAATATTTCTCTTGCCTTCTGAACGCATCCCAGATTAGGTTATCTAGTTTTAGGCTCTTAGAGAAATGTATGATCACCCGAGAGCGTGTTTCTTGTTCTTTAACACCCTTGAGCCATTTTTAAATACTTTCCTTCCCTTCTGTCCACATCCTAGATTAGCCTATCTAATCTTAGGGTCTTAAAGAAATGTATGATCATTCTAGAGTCTATTTCTTGTTCTGTAACATCCGTGACCTGTTTTTAAGTATTTTCATCCCTTTCTGGGCGCATCCATAAAGCCTGCTTATTGTTCTATTACATCTTAAGCCGTTTTTAAATATTTCCCTTCCCTGCTGGTCGCATCCTAAATTAGATTATTTAATCTTAGGCTCTTAAAGAGATCTATGATCATTCTAGAGCCTTTATCTTGTTCTTTAACATCCTTAAGCCGTTTTTAAATATTTCCCTTCCTTTCTGGTCGCATCTTTAATTAGATTGTCTAAATTTAGACTATTAAAGAAGTGTAGGATCATCTTGGGGACTGTTTCTTTTTCATTGACATCTTCGAGCCCATTTTAAATGATTCTCTCGTTACATTCTTCCTTCGTTCGGTTTACGGTTTACATATTTTGACTTTTATAGCTGCAGTTTACAGCTGATTATTTGTGGTTTTCGCTATTACTTCGCCTCATCTATAGTTGGAGATCTTCACCCTCCACTTTCAACAACAATCTTAGTCATGGTTTGATTTATCTGGGTTTTAAGTGGCAGGTTAGACTTGATAGGTGTTTTGAAAAAATTCCAAAAATATTCATTAACAATATTTAACTGTTAAATTACCGATAATCACTCTTGCAATACCTTACCGGTTGGGTATAGATAGATTTATGTTAATTACATTACGGAATCTGCAAAATCCGTTTAACAGTACATGAAATAAAATAAAAGGAACGTCAATAAACATTTGATTTTAATCAACAATAATCTGCTTAACGTAAAAACTTCAATTATCGCGCACATTAAACAAATAGGTATTTAATTAAAATTGATTAAGTATTCCTTTATATAAAAGCAATAATCCTTCATTAAAATTAAAATACAGGATGTCCTCTAAACAGATCTTTTGGAGAAAAAAAATTTTGTATACCAGAGGGCCAAGCTGCTTTAATTTTTGAGTGTGAAGCTGGCGTATGTTTTAAAGGCCGCATCTACGATTACTAAGGTGCACGGTTCAACTCCGCCGACATGCTGACATAAATCAACATGTGTTTCTGTACCTAAAGGGCACGTTAGTATCTTAAGATGAAAAATTGTCCAACTGTTGTCCTCCTTTTCGGAAATACTCGAACGCATGAGCAATCCACGATTAAAACACACTGTTAGCCATTACAACGCTACTAATGGAAATAAAATGAAGACAAATGATTTGAAAACTTCAATAAGTTGTGAGGGGAATAACAGGAAAAGAGCACTAGTCAACATTTCTACAACTACAATGTGGCAAAGTGAGAAAAAATGTCCATCAGAAGTGGGATCCCGGCTTTAGAAATCCAATATTAACAATTATCGTAACAGGCTTTAATGGAAGGCCCATGGGCGATGTAATAGTTGAGTAGAGAACAGCAACAAAATTGCTATTGCTAACCCTATAAATAGACCTCTCAGCTATACGAACTTCTTATAGGGTTCTTCGGTCTATTATAAACGCACCCTGTATTATCTCAAAACGTTTCGTTTGCACGAAATGAATATTTAGATAGCTAAATAGACACTTAAACTGTAGTATCAATTACACCCAGTATTAATAACTTATTTCTCACTGTAATTTCTGAACAATTTATTTTAAACGAAGCCGTATCTCATATAAGTGGCTATTGAATATACCATCTTCTTTATTCATAAGACCAAATTAAGAAGATATCTACCGTGGGATCATGAGAATTGTTCATCAAAAAATAATCATTCAAGACGCTCTCGTTTAAAATGAAATTATTTTAAATTTATTTTTTAGTTTATAAATTTTGTAGCTCATTCGTGTTGAAATAATTAAAAAGGTAAAATCAAAGTGTGCAGTTTTTATAAAATTAGTTTGCATTAAATATAAAGCCTCTCGGTGGTAGTGTGTAGTAGCTACGCCCTCGCCCAAAGTAGGGGTGGTAAATTCACAAGATCAATACGCTAGTGTACCCAGCATCCCCAATTGTAAATGCCTTAAATAGAATGCCATTTAAAAGAATTAAATATTAAAAACTTCATTTATAATTAACTTCTATTTTATAAATTTATTGTTATCCCACTTGTGATGTATAAATTTTAAAATTTTAAGTTTGAGAAGGGAAAATTTTTTTTTAGTTTTTTCTAAGGGTTGTTTGAACTTTATTCTTTTATTAATAATTTTATAGTTTATAAACAATAAGTCATATGTTTTGATGAGGTCAAGAGAGGTTACTGGGTCGAATCCCGGGACAAGCTCTTTTAATGGTCCAATCGTAGCCTATCGTGGTTTTCACGTGACAATCCTGCAGCATCCCTTCTCTTGTACAACGCTCCTGCGAGCTTTTCTCCATAGTATCTTCCTGTATAAGCATTCGGGAAAATAGATTTAAAAAGCTCGCAAATTTTTTATTCTACACTTGGTGTTTTCAATTACTCCAACAATTAAAAACTCAAGTAATGGTTTTGCTTTTTCACCCGTAATAATAATTATAACGCGGTGCCCTTTCGTAAAACTAAACAAGGGTAAAATGTGATTTCATTCTTTCATTGTGCGCGCTTTAATAGAAACGGAGAAGAAGGGTAGCAATAAAATATTATAGTTTATCCGGCCTAAGACATCGACATGTGTAAATATGTGATTGAAACAACGAATAATTTAATAATTAACTGAAAATTTAAACAAAATGGTCGGTGGCGGCGAAGTCAAGGTCGCAACTGTCGAGGTGGAGTCTTCCGACAACATGGCTACACTTCCTGTTTCTAGAGCTCACGCCGGCGGAGGTGGAGGAAATGATGCTCTCGTCGAAAAAAACAATGCAACAAATAAAGAAATGGAACTTAAAAAGGTTCAACCGAAACCGGATAAAAGGTACATTGTTTTAAACCTTCTTTTGTTAAACAATTAAACGAATGCACTCTCAAATTCTCAACAGTCGAGCGCTTTCTCATTGTTTTAGTATTGTTTAAACATAAACATCAATTAATTTAAATAATGGAATTAGAGTGACGTTATCTGCAAGAAATGTATTCTGAAGTTAGTTAATTAAAATCGTCCTTGAAGGATTTAAAATTAAGACTTTTTATTAGTACTCATCAACTACTTTTTTGAGTAGATAAATATTTATGTACCAAATATAATTTGCTAACGAGCCCACCACATGTATAGCTTGTTTAAAGTCGTAAAAATTTATAGGACTAAAAATAAACCCCCCTGTTTGAATTAAATTTTTACAATTTTTCTACTCCTAATTTTCTTTTTTTTTTTGGAAATTTGAATGTTTGCTCAAGGGTTACGCCCTAAACTTAATCTTAATTTTTTTCCTATATACTCACTAGGGTATTTTGGGCTGTGTGGTTGTTTCAAATGTGTTGATACCAAAAAATTGATTTTCTCGTACATGAATGGAAAGGACCTCTTTCGTATACTAATTTTTAAAAAATTTGGGCGGAGACGTTACTTAATCGTTTCATAGGGGTAAAAAATAGGGGTTTTTTTGCTAAAAAATACAATTTTTTTCGCTTTTGAATAAAAAAAGGAAAATAGAACTTTATAAGTGTTCTTTTATGCAACTTAAATTAACAACGAAAACAATCTCTCAAGTTTTAATAAGTAAAAATGTTTCGTCAAGACTTAAAACATAACTTTTTTTATGAATGATATTGATTTCCTTTCCAAAAAAATAACAAATTCAGAAGTTGTCCCTTTGGGCCTACATTTTTGGGTCGTTGACCCTCAATGTATAATTACTAGAAAAGACAATAATCCATAATTATAATTTTATTCTTAAAACAGTTTTCTTTGAGATTTTAAATTTTTTATTATTTTTCTCATACCTGAGCTTACTGTTTTAGAAAATTAGAAACTAAATGAGCTTTCAAAACAGCGTCTCGGATCTTATTTTCATTTTTGCAAAGGTTACTTAAAAGCTCACATCTCCATTTTCCTTGCACCCTACGGATCTCGTTAAGTGTTCCAATTTTCCCGCATTTTCACTTCTACAAAACAACGTAAAGAAATTCACGAAATCAATTTTTGCTTCGCTTCATTTTAACTCGAAAGTTAAAATGAAAAAGAAGAAATTTTGATTGCTAATTAATTCAAGAAGTGCATAAAAACGCCTAATAGATAGGCAGCACTACTATCATTGAAATTCGATAATGTTAATGAGAGCCACTTCCGATGGTGCTTCAAACGGTTTTAGAAATTAAAATTTAAGTTTTCAAACTGTTTCGAGTCTTAATATCATACAGAGCTTATATTTGCATTTTGCCCCTACCCACTAGCGCGGGTCGCTAGAAGAGGTCTCAACTTTTCGCCCCGAGGGGTCAACCACTGTTTTGAATTTGTACACAGACTGCAGTTGACTGCTCATGACTGCAGATACTATGACCGCCATTGACTGCACATAACTACCGTTGACAGCTCAATTTTTGTACATTGACTGCAGAGAGTGGATAACCCCTCGTTTCGCCCTAAAGAAATTTCTAAAAATGTCCTCATCTTCTTTTGTTGTGTTACTCCATTTTAAGTCTGATATTTTTTTAAATTAGTCCTTGTGTTGGGATTTTATATCAAGAACTTTCATATTCACTTGGGGATACAGCTGCACAGGTGGTTTGATTATTCGATTCATCCTCTCTAGAATGGCTGCGCGATTCATTCCTCTCTAGAAAAGCTTGTGGATAGGTCGCATTTTTTATTATTTCGAGTAAGTTTTTAACCTCGTCAATATTCCAAGGTTCCAAGTTCTGAGAGATCCTTCTAGGTCGGTATGATCAACCACCTCTAATAGTACAACTTGGGCGGTACCTGCATTCCCTTCTCTTAGCATTGCAGGACTAATGGGGCATTATGCAGCAGCAAACATCCTACAAGTTTATTCCTACTGTTTTAGTTGACCAACGCAAATAGAACAAAGAAAGAACCATCATTAGGCTTATTTTCATACGCTTTCGACGTCTCTTCCGAATGTCGATGTAGCTCCTTAATGACCATTATCTTACTTTGACACTCCCTGACTGTCTAGAGCAAGCTGGAGATGCTATAGGGTACTTTAAAGGTTCTTAAAGTCAATCTCACTATTAAGAATTTCTGTTTTAACCTCAAAATGGCTTAATTTCCTTACTAGCCCCTTAATGACTACCATTACTTTCATTTGACTCTTTCTACCTATCTATAGCAAGCTGAAGATGTTTTGGGGTACTTGAAAGGTTCTTAAACGCAATCTCACTATTAAGAACATTTGACCCTCAAAATGACTTAATTTCTTCACTAGCTCCTAAATGACTTCCATTACCTTAATTTGACACTCCCTGACTGTTTATAGCAAGCTGAAGATGCTCTAGGGTACTTTAAAGGTTTTTAAAGTCAATCTCACTATTAAGAATATCTTCTTGACCCTCAAAATGACTTAGTTTCCTCACTAGCTCCTTAATGACTACCATTACTTCAATTTGACACTCTCTGACTGGCTATAGCAAGCTGAAGACGTTCTAGGGTAATTGAATGGTTCTTAAACGCAATCAAGAATACCTGTTTGAACCTCAAAATGGCTTAATTTCCTCACTAACTCCTTAATGACTACCATTACTTTCATTTGACTCTTTCTACCTATCTATAGCAAGCTGAAGATGTTTTGGGGTACTTGAAAGGTTCTTAAACGCAATCTCACTATTAAGAACATCTATTTGACCCTCAAAATGACTTAATTTCTTCACTAGCTCCTAAATTACTTCCATTACCTTAATTTGACACTCCCTGACTGTTTATAGCAAGCTGAAGATGCTCTAGGGTACTTTAAAGGTTTTTAAAGTCAATCTCTCTATTAAGAATATCTTCTTGACCCTCAAAATGACTTAGTTTCCTCACTAGCTCCTTAATGACTACCATTACTTCAATTTGACACTCTCTGACTGTCTATAGCAAGCTGAAGACGTTCTAGGGTAATTGAATGGTTCTTAAACGCAATCAAGAATACCTGTTTGAACCTCAAAATGGCTTAATTTTCTCACTAACTCCTTAATGACTACCATTACTTTCATTTGACTCTTTTTACCTATCTATAGGAAGCTGAAGATGTTTTGGGATACTTGAAAGGTTCTTAAACGCAATATCACTATTCAGAACATCTGTTTGATCCTCAAAATGCCTTAATTTCTTCACTAGCTCCTTAATGACTTCCATTACCTTAATTTGACACTCCCTGACTGTCTAGAGCAAGCTGAAGATGCTCTAGGTTACTTTAAAGGTTTTTCAAGTCAATCTCACTATTAAGAATATCTGCTTGACCCTCAAAATGACTTAGTTTTCTCAGTAGCTCCTTAATGACTACCTTTACTTCAATTTGACACTCTCTGACTGTCTATAGCAAGCTGAAGACGCTCTAGGGTAATTGAATGGTTCTTAAACGCAATCTCACTATTAACAACATCTGTTTGGCCCTCAAAATGACTTAATTTCCTCACTAGCTCCTTAATGACTACCATTACTTTAATTTCACTCTTTTTGATAGTCTATAGCAAGCTGAAGATATTTTAGGGTACTTTAATGGTTCTTAAACACAATCTCACTATTAAGAACATCTGTTTGACCCTCAAAATGACTTAACTTCCTCACTAGCTCCTTAATGACTTCCATTACCTTAATTTGACACTCCCTGACTGTCTATAGCAAGCTGAAGATGCTCTAGGGTACTTTAAAGGTTCTTAAAGTCAATCTCACTATTAGGAATTTCTGTTTGAACCTCAAAATGGCTTAATTTCGTCACTAGCTTCTTAATGACTACCGTTACTTTAATTTGACTCTTTCTGACTGTCTATAGCAAACTGAAGATGTTTTAGGGTACTTTAATGGTTCTTAAACGCAATCTCACTACTAAGAACATCTGTTTGACCCTCAAAATGACTTAATTTCTTCACTAGCTCCTTAAAGACTACCATTATTTCAATTTGACACTCTCTGACTGTCTATAGCAAGCTGAAGATGTTTTAGGGTACTTTAATGGTTGTTAGACGCAATCTCACTATTAAGAATACCTGTTTGAACCTTAAAATAACTTAATTTCCTCACTAGTGTGGCGTAAGTGCGTCTAATGAAATGAGTGTCTTGATTGCTTTACATAACATAGCAAGTCTTTTACTGATCCCCCCACTACATTATTAGAATCCCAAAACTTGCTCACATCAATATTTTATACTCTAGATTTCTACTTTGTCCATTTGTCTCTTTCTTTTCTATATCTGCGTACTCGTGAAGATCAAGTTCTTAATGTTATTATAGAGAAAAGCAATTTGTGGTTTTTGTCATAATTTAATTCCAAAAGAGAGCCTTAAACAAACAAACGCTTTGAAATTATAATTTCATGTTTGACGAAGATGTGAAGTAAATTAAATTTCATAATTATAAAAGTTAACTAAAACTTTTTAATGCTCTTAAGAAAAGAGTAGTTCTAAGAATTCTTTTCTTGTGGAACTAATAAACTTTTTCCTTTCAAATATACTTTCCAAAGTTCGTGGAATTCTTAATTGCACTTTAATTTAAAAAGAAACTTTTCCAACCTGTATGAAAAAGGTGGATTTCGACAGAGTCGTAGTCAGTAAGCAAATTAGAATTTTTCTTCCTCAAAAGTGGCTAACGAGAGGGAAGAAAGTTGTTTCTAAATTTATATGCGCCTATTTGGCTACTTCATTGTTGGAGTCTTGACTCTAGGTTAGGGCGTAAGTTGTTTACCCAAAAAATCGATTCCTCGAGTTTGCTTGTTGATTATCGTACAATTTCTTCAATTTGCACCCTCTCCCTAAATCGTACCTCTATTTTTATTACTCCTCAAACCATACCACACTTAGGAGGAGGGAGCTAGCAAATAATTTTTATAGGCTGTTAGTCATTACTTCTGACCGATTCTGACCATGCCAAACCTAACTAACGACAACCCTAACCTAACGACTAACCAAGTCGTCCAACCTAGGTACAGGGCAATCGCAAACAACGGACGCTGCAGTTTTGCCTTCATGGTTACCATCTTTTGCATTTAGGGTTGTCTACTACACTCACTGACTATTCAAAGATGTTTATTTAATCGCCAGTGTCCTATTTTCAATACTCTTCTGGTGAAAACTGCAGGTAGCTGCTCTTCCTTACTCTTTCTTTTCATTGTAAGCAATAGCTGATAGCATGAAGGTTTTTTTTTACTTTAGCAAGGTGTCGCTAGTGGTAAAAGAGAGCGCAGCTCTACAGATTTGAGGTTGTAAGGGATGCTTGTAGTCATCATCACGCTCGCTACCATTAATTCCAAAAGCAAAGTGCAACAACGTTTTTGGCAATATTTCTTCCATTGGTAGGACACATTCAAACAACAGACCAGAGGTGAGCCCATTGTGTCAAAAGACTGTCCGTGTGTCCACTACCACATTTGAAAGAAGTTGAGAGTGTAAGCAACCTCGGGGGAGCCTTTAGTCACTATCAATTTTACTGTTGTGTCTCCATAAATAATTTGTACTGTTCTCCATGATAGCACACTCATACGAACAGTTCTACAAATATTATTTTCATGAGTTTGTTCAATGGTTTTTCTGTAGAAAAGAAAATTGCAATTTAATAATTCAAAACAAGCTATAAACGTGGACCGTTTTCCTCATTGTTGCTGTATTAAATATTTAAATCAAATTGTGTATGTTACGTGAAACAATTCAAAAATAATATCAACGTGCAAGAATTTGATTCTTTAAATAAACTTATTATTATTCAAGAATTTATAAAAATACAGGGCGATACAGAAGGTTGTGGGAGACTTTTATAGCTTGTCGCTATGTCGATTTAAAAAAAATAAAAATATAGGTACAGGAGTACTCATTTAAAGGTTTAAAAATCTGCTAAGAAACAGTGGGTTCGCATAAGAAAATGAAAAGTTGAACGTCGCGTTGCGACGCCTAGCGTCGATGTGATAAAATGTCGTGTTTAGTATCGTTTGATAGCTCTTTTGAGCTCCTGCAAATTTTTCTAAAAAAATTTTTTTGTAAAGTCAACCATTTTGAAAGTACAGTCGAAAAACTAAATTGTCAATTTTCAGTTTTTTTAGTTAATCATTTTTAAATTTGAAATTTTCTAAACGGATTCTTAAAGCTTATCAAAATATGCAAGTTTTTGCTCAATTGACAAAACTCGTAACTTTTACACCGTTTCCGAGATGGTTATGTTGGTTGGGTGGTACCACTTAAAAAGAATCATCCTGTATAAGATAAATTACCCATCTGATAAATTTTTAATTAAGTAGCAAAAAATTTTGACCTCATTTAACTGTTTATATTGTAAACATAAATCTCTCGTCTCTTTTCAATTTTTTTAAACAATGCGTTACTTGTGCGTTTGAGATCTTAATATAATTTTCGCATTTTCCTATGACCCAAACCCTAATTTTAAATTATATTTTTAGACTCCACTCAATAACTATAAAACATAGTTAGTATTAACTTTGTGTTTGAATAATCGACTTGTTTTTCTTCTATACTCACTTTTTATTATTTCATTTTTCTTCTTTTTCAGAACATCCTTATTCATAATAATGAGTTTTATATACGCAAAACTTTTAATAGTAGTTTGCATCGCATACGTAATATCGGAAGTAGTAACTCATCGTGTACCATTATATTATTACGAAGGTTTCTTCACCTATTTATATGGAATGAGCATATTGTTTCTTCTTTACGTGTTTTGTTTCTTACTGCAAGAGAGTACGTGTTGTGCTCCGAGCGAGAAAAAAGAGGTGGTCGTTCAAAAAAAGCCATCTAAAGAGAAATTAAAAGAGAAGGAGAAAGAAAAGAAGAAGGAAGAATTGCTAAAAAAGAAGGAAGAAAAGGAGAAGAAGAAGAAGGAAAAGGAAGATAAAAAGAAGGAAAAGGATAAAGATAAAGATAAAAAGAAGGATAAAAAGCAAGAGAAGGTAAGAGTTTTTTCAACATTTTTTTTGAAAAAGTTACAATTTTTAACACCGCTTTTTTACGTCAGCAATTGAAAAATGTTAGTTTTTAGTAGGTTTAACAAACTAATAAACAAGAAGGGGTGGGTTTTGTAAAAACGCTTTAATTTTTTTTCTTTTATTTAATTTAATTTTAAGTTTATTTTCGTTTTAATTAACTTAATTATAATTTAGCTTAAATTTTATTTTGTGTTGTTGAGCTTGTTGTGCGTGTATAGAGGGAGGTGTTTCCCCGTAAGATGAGGGATATGGTGCAGCTGAAAACGACGACTCCCAACTCCCAGGTGAGCAAAGGTTGGTTGGTAATTTACCTATCCTTTTCTCTTCAACTAATTCTTTTAATTATCTCTACAATATCATAAAGAATCAATTAACTATGACAAATTGTGAGAAAGTTTGTGCTAACCTTTCAATAAAATTTGACCCTTTTCGTGCTTTATATCAACTTAAAATGGTGAAAAAAGGAAACACAGGATGCTTATTATTGCTTTTTATAATTTAATTTATTTATTTTTCCTAATTTTACTCATTAGCATACATCATTATTTGATAAAGAAAATTTTAAAAGCTTGAGATACTTTTAAATCTTTTTGTAATTAAAGGAAAATTAATTAATTAGGAATTATTGGAAATTTTAAATCAATTGCTATTTTAAAAATGAAAGAATTTTAAAACGAAACAAAATTAATTTCATGAAGAAAATGTCAAATTAAGTTTATGATTTGTTTCACCGTCGATACACGCAAAACAAAAATTAAATTCAATTTGCTTCTACCCCCACACCCACAATCACCGCACCTCCCTTAGCTTATACCTTTTAATCGTTTTTAACTCGAAAAATAATGTACAAAAATTTCATTTAATTCAAAGGTTTTGTCTGCAATCGCCACAGTAGGGTGGGCGAATCGAATCTTTTTTCAGAAATCGAAAACGGCTGGGGGTGCAAAATAAGTTGTACTCAAAGTATTTTTAAAATTTCATCCAAATATGTGGATATTCAGGGATGCTAGAGAGACCAAAAAATTTGTACAATATAGAAAAATTCAGTTATAGACGTTGATTTTTTAGAGATTGCCTGGGCGGAGCCAAAATGCTCTACCACGACAATGTGATCACATTTTCGACGCATTGGCTCCGCCCAGACAAACTTGAAAAATTCAACGTCTGCCTTCTAACGACTGGCAGTGGCTTTAGATAGTACGAATTGTAAAAAAAAAAGATTTTACACATTCATTCCCTATGGCATCAAAAGAAGGTCACCACTCGCTTCCACAACATCAAAGAATTCTCGTTATTTGATGCTACATTGTTCGTTGACACTGGGCGAATTCAGACGAGGGAACTGTTGTCAACAGCTGACTGATCTCTCCTTTTTAATCTTTGTTTACTTCAGCTAATTTTAGCTTTACATAACTCCCTATAGCCTCCAAAGAAGGTCACCACTCGCTTCTACAAGATCATAGAATTGTCGCTATTTGGTGCTAAATTGTTCGTTGACACTGGGCGAATTAAGACGAGGTAACTGTTGCCTGACTGATCACTCCTCTTCAATTTTTGTTAATCTTAGCTAACTTTAACTTTACGTAATTCCCTATGGCCTCCAAAGAAGGTCACCACTCGCTTTCACAAGATCATAGAATTTTCGTTGTTTGGTAATACGTTGTTCGTTGACACTGGGCGAATTAAAACGAGGTAACTGTTGCCTGACTGATCACTCCTTTTCAATCTTTGTTAATTTTAGCTAACTTTAGCTCTACATAATTCCCTATGGCCTCCAAAGAAGGTCACCACTCGCTTCCACAAGATCATAGAATTTTCGTTGTTTGGTAATACGTTGTTCGTTGACACTGGGCGAATTAAAACGAGGGAACTGTTGCCTCACTGATCACTCCTTTTCAATCTTTTTTAATCTTAGCTAACTTTAGCTTTACATAATTCCCTATGGCCTCTAAAGAAGGTCACCACTCGCTTCCACAAGATCATAGAATTCTCGTTGTTTGGTAATACGTTCTTCGTTGATACTGGGCGAATTAAGACGGGAGAACTGTTGCCTGACTGATCACTCCTTTACAATCTTTGTTCATTTTAGCTAACTTTAGCTTTACATAATTCCCTATGACCTCCAAAGAAGGTCACCACTCGCTTCCACAAGATCATAGAATTCTCGTTGTTTGGTAATACGTTGTTCGTTGACACTGGGCGAATTAAGGCGAGGGAACTGTTGCCTGACTGATCACTCATTTTCAATGTTTGTTAATTTTAGCTAACTTTAGCTTTACATAATTTCCTATGACCTCCAAAGAAGGTCACCACTCGCTTTCACAAGATCATAGAATTCTCGTTATTTGATGCTACATTGTTCGTTGACACTGGGCGAATTCAGACGAGGGAACTGTTGTCAACAGCTGACTGATCTCTCCTTTTTAATCTTTGTTTACTTCAGCTAATTTTAGCTTTACATAACTCCCTATAGCCTCCAAAGAAGGTCACCACTCGCTTCCACAAGATCATAGAATTGTCGCTATTTGGTATTAAATTGTTCGTTGACACTGGGTGAATTAAGACGAGGTAACTGTTGCCTGACTGGTCACTGCTTTTCAGTCTTTGTTAATCTTAGCTACCTTTAGCTTTACATAATTCCCTACGGCCTCCAAAGAAGGTCACCACTCGCTTCCACAAGATCAAAGAATTCTCGTTAATTGATGCTACATTGTTCGTTGACAGTGGGCGAATTAAGACGAGGTTACATGTTGCCTGACTGTTCACTCCTTTTCAATCTTTGTTAATTTTAGCTAACTTTAGCTCTACATAATTCCCTATGGCCTCCAAAGAAGGTCACCACTCGCTTCCACAAGATCATAGAATTCTCGTTGTTTGGTAATACGTTGTTCGTTGACACTGGGCGAATTAAAACGAGGGAACTGTTGCCTGACTGATCACTCCTCTTCAATTTTTGTTAATCTTAGCTAACTTTAACTTTACGTAATTCCCTATGGCCTCCAAAGAAGGTCACCACTCGCTTTCACAAGATCATAGAATTTTCGTTGTTTGGTAATACGTTGTTCGTTGACACTGGGCGAATTAAAACGAGGGAACTGTTGCCTGACTGATCACTCCTCTTCAATTTTTGTTAATCTTAGCTAACTTTAACTTTACGTAATTCCCTATGGCCTCCAAAGAAGATCACCACTCGCTTTCACAAGTACATAGAATTTTCGTTGTTTGGTAATACGTTGTTCGTTGACACTGGGCGAATTAAAACGAGGGAATTGTTGCCTCACTGATCACTCCTTTTCACTCTTTGTTAATCTTAGCTAACTTTAGCTTTACATAATTCCCAATGGCCTCTAAAGAAGGTCACCACTCGCTTCCACAAGATCATAGAATTCTCGTTGTTTGGTAATACGTTCTTCGTTGATACTGGGCGAATTAAGACGGGAGAACTGTTGCCTGACTGATCACTCCTTTACAATCTTTGTTCATTTTAGCTAACTTTAGCTTTACATAATTCCCTATGACCTCCAAAGAAGGTCACCACTCGCTTCCACAAGATCATAGAATTCTCGTTGTTTGGTAATAATACGTTGTTCGTTGACACTGGGCGAATTAAGGCGAGGGAACTGTTGCCTGACTGATCACTCATTTTCAATGTTTGTTAATTTTAGCTAACTTTAGCTTTACATAATTTCCTATGACCTCCAAAGAAGGTCACCACTCGCTTTCACAAGATCATAGAATTCTCGTTATTTGATGCTACATTGTTCGTTGACACTGGGCGAATTCAGACGAGGGAACTGTTGTCAACAGCTGACTGATCTCTCCTTTTTAATCTTTGTTTACTTCAGCTAATTTTAGCTTTACATAACTCCCTATAGCCTCCAAAGAAGGTCACCACTCGCTTCCACAAGATCATAGAATTGTCGCTATTTGGTATTAAATTGTTCGTTGACACTGGGTGAATTAAGACGAGGTAACTGTTGCCTGACTGGTCACTGCTTTTCAGTCTTTGTTAATCTTAGCTACCTTTAGCTTTACATAATTCCCTACGGCCTCCAAAGAAGGTCACCACTCGCTTCCACAAGATCAAAGAATTCTCGTTAATTGATGCTACATTGTTCGTTGACAGTGGGCGAATTAAGACGAGGTTACATGTTGCCTGACTGTTCACTCCTTTTCAATCTTTGTTAATTTTAGCTAACTTTAGCTCTACATAATTCCCTATGGCCTCCAAAGAAGGTCACCACTCGCTTCCACAAGATCATAGAATTCTCGTTGTTTGGTAATACGTTGTTCGTTGACACTGGGCGAATTAAAACGAGGGAACTGTTGCCTGACTGATCACTCCTCTTCAATTTTTGTTAATCTTAGCTAACTTTAACTTTACGTAATTCCCTATGGCCTCCAAAGAAGGTCACCACTCGCTTTCACAAGATCATAGAATTTTCGTTGTTTGGTAATACGTTGTTCGTTGACACTGGGCGAATTAAAACGAGGGAACTGTTGCCTGACTGATCACTCCTCTTCAATTTTTGTTAATCTTAGCTAACTTTAACTTTACGTAATTCCCTATGGCCTCCAAAGAAGATCACCACTCGCTTTCACAAGTACATAGAATTTTCGTTGTTTGGTAATACGTTGTTCGTTGACACTGGGCGAATTAAAACGAGGGAATTGTTGCCTCACTGATCACTCCTTTTCACTCTTTGTTAATCTTAGCTAACTTTAGCTTTACATAATTCCCAATGGCCTCTAAAGAAGGTCACCACTCGCTTCCACAAGATCATAGAATTCTCGTTGTTTGGTAATACGTTCTTCGTTGATACTGGGCGAATTAAGACGGGAGAACTGTTGCCTGACTGATCACTCCTTTACAATGTTTGTTAATTTTAGCTAACTTTAGCTTTACATAATTCCCTATGACCTCCAAAGAAGGTCACCACTCGCTTCCACAAGATCATAGAATTCTCGTTGTTTGGTAATACGTTGTTCGTTGACACTGGGCGAATTAAGGCGAGGGAACTGTTGCCTGACTGATGACTCATTTTCAATGTTTGTTAATTTTAGCTAACTTTAGCTTTACATAATTCCCTATGACCTCCAAAGAAGGTCACCACTCGCTTGCACAAGATCATAGAATTCTCGTTGTTTGGTAATACGTTGTTCGTTGACACTGGGCGAATTCAGACGAGGGAACTATTGTCAACAGCTGACTGATCTCTCCCTTTTAATCTTTGTTTACTTCAGCTAATTTTAGCTTTACATAATTCTCTATGGCCTCCAAAGAAGGTCACTACTCGCTTCCACAAGATCATAGAATTGTCGCAATTTGGTGCTAAATTTTTCGTTGATACTGGGCGAATTAAGACGAGACAACTGTTGCCTGACTGATCACCCCTTTTCAATCTTTGTTAATTTTAGCTAACTTTAGCTTTACATAATTCCCCATAGCCTCCAAAGAAGGTCACCACTCGCTTCCACAAGATCATAGAATTCTCGTTGTTTGGTAATACGTTGTTCGTTGATACTGGGCGAATTAAGACGAGGGAACTGTTGTCTGTCAGATCTATGGGAAAAATCCATAATCGCTTAACTGTTCTATCGTCAGAAGTGGAATCGATTGTATGGCTTCTTCATCGGAATTTGCTTCCTCAAAAAAAACTCTTTCTCTAGTTCCGTTGCGAAGACTCTGAAAGCTTGTGTTTTGCCTCTTTTTAGTTGCAAATCGATTGAAAGATTCCCCAAAATGGTCTAAAGATCTATTCAATGATCAGACATGTTTTAGGAAAAATGTCGAAAGGGTTCTTTCTGGAAAGTCCACTTAAGACTTAGCCGATCGTCAACTAGACCTACTGTGGTTCTTAAATCATTATTTTACTTTGACTGTACCATATAACACCTAGTTGAAGATCGACTAAGTCTCAAGTGCGCTTCCCAAGATGTACTAACACCTTCGATATTTTTCCGAAGATATATGTGATCATTATTGAGCTTTTTGAAGTCAATTTGGGGCAATAAATTTTTTCAATTGTGACCAACAAGGGGCAGAACAGAACTTTCAAAGCTCTCTCATCGTAGAAAGAATTTCTTTCCCCATAAAAACGGATGTCTTTTGGGAAGTTCATTCAGAAGAGTCGAACAAATAAAGAAATCGCTGTTAAAGAGAGCTGCCCTACCTTTATGCTAAATAACGAAAATTAATGAGGTAACATCTTTTGAAGTTTTAACTAGTAATTTACTTGGATAATATCATTTTACATAAATTTTAAGTTCCTAGAACATCCGACACTTTGCTAGTCTGCTCGTATTACTAAAAGTTGATGCACTCGCATCGTCTGCAAGTTTCAATAAGTAATAATTTTCTTAACTTTCCGGAATGTCTCAGCGTTTCGAATTTACTGAGCCAACCTCCATTTTGCCAATCGCATTTTCTGTTCTTTCTTGGTAATTTTCATTGGTTAACTGAGATGAATAAACGTCTTGACGCCACCTAGACGATATCCATCTGAAAGGCATTTTAGATGATTCCGTAGGACGAGCAACCACCTTGCAAACTTTATGAAAAAATTTAACTTCCTTTGCAATTTTTTTTTCTAACAACCTAACTTATCCTGTGATTTCACCAAAATAATACACGCACAAACATAGCGCACTTTTTCACACTTATTTTATCTACTTTTATAATTTGCTTCTTTCTTATTTGGTTATTTGGTTTGCGGGGGTAGAGCACGTATCGCCGGAACTCCGAAGGGGTGGTTGACGCGGGGCTCGCCGGGGTGCCGGGGCCCGTCGCGGAACTATCTTCTGACCCTCCTGTTATCCAGCAGGAACAACAAAGTCAACCTCTACAACCTCCACAACAACCGCAACCACCGCCGCCGCCCCCACCATCTGCCGATATTGAGGCTGGACCGATTGTTGTTAAATCATTTCCGAAAAGAAAAACTACACAGAACGATCAAAGTCACGGCAGTTTTTTTTTGAGAATTGGAGCAATAGGTAAGTTGATGATCAGTGTTGGATGTTTTTGTGAAAAAGTTCTGTCAAGTCCTGCACGTTCTTTCTCGTGCAAATCCGACGATTTTTAATATTTGTAATTTGTAGCTTTTGGTTTGGGCACGATGATTTACAACGGATTAGAATTTGGAGCATTTTTCGAAATTCCGTTCCATTCGCGTTGCTACATGATACTTCGTGGTGTTAATCCAGTCTTACAGATGATTTTTACCTTCATGCAGATGTACTTTATTTTTATGAACTCACGGGTAACGATTTAAAAAAAAGTCCCACCACTTTTCATATTCACACATCTTTACATTTCAGCTCAACATCCATCGATTTAAAGTAATTGCACGTTTTGGACTGATGCACGTGGTGGCAACCAACATTTGCGTGTGGATTCGAACCGTCGTCCTCGAATACTTGAAAGAAATAACCATCTACCATAGAAAAAATAATATCGAAATTGAAGAAGGGATGTTGGCAGGTTTGTACAATTTTTTTAAAATTTCATTTTGGTTTTTGTCTTTCTTCCGCCTTGCTGTAAATATAACAGCCAACCACACTTATTGCAGATAGCATACGCTTGCACACTTTACGTAACGCTAACGCAGTGCTAGGTACTCACCTCGTAGTACCCGACGTTATCCCAACAACAGCAGCAGCTTTAACGACTGCTTCCACGTTGAGCTCCACTTTAAAACATCTAACGACGAGCGCACACGCATTTAAAACAACATTAAGAGCAGCTAGTACAACTTTACCAACTCCAACAACAACCATAAGACGTGAGTGACGCACATTTTTTGCTTAAGCACGAACATTTTAACCAAACTAACAGTCTCTCTTATTACTAACAAGCACCTTTTTTTCTCTTTCTAAAAGGCTTTCTCTCAACAACTAAATCAATCCCAACATTTTTGTGGAAAATGAACAAAACTGCAACTACAGCTAAAGCTTTTATAAAACCATCACCTGCGACCACCACAACAACAACTAATGCCGCATGGAAAGCTGTAACAACAACAATTTCAACAACTCCCTACAGGAGCTTCTTTGAGTATAGAGGCCCTAGTCATTTTGAAAATGTTGCGAATGGTACGGGAACTAACCTAAAAAGAGCAACAACTATTTTAGTTTTATTAATGGACCCTTTTTACTTCCAGTTGCTGAAGAATCCAACAACATCCTGAGTGGAAATGGAACAAAATTCGAAAAAAGTTACGCTGAAGCTCTAGTGGCTCTATTTAACATTTCTTCAAACTCGACCGATAACGATACAGATCCTTTAAATTGCGGACGTGTAAACATCATGGGAACCATCGTTCAAGATTCGGCTCCATATTTGTTTCCGTTTATAATCGAATACTCGTTAATTGGGGCAGCCGTAATTTACGTCATGTGGAAACACATTGGTAGAAATCCAAGATACGTCACCGAAGAAGATCTAGAGCATCGTTTGGAAGTTATGTTGTCGAGACGTGCCGTAGCAATAGCGCACGCTCAACACGGACGTGTCGATTGTGTTGGTGCTTCTAAAGGATTATTTTTTGGATTATTGATGCTCGTAGGATCGTTGATTTGTTTAATTTTGTTCTTCGTTTTAATTCAACATCCAATTTTGGGTTTGTTGGCTATTTATTTAGCCGACGTATCGCATTGTGTGTTGATGGTGCTCAGTATTCTTGCGATTATAATTGGATTTATAAGGTAAAGAGAATTTTTATGTTAATTTTAATTGATAAGGGCACAAAATACAGAATGGTAACAGGATTGGAAAGGATACTAAGATGGGAAAACACAGTTTTTGATATTGTGGCTCCCTAGGTTAACATGTAGTGTAGGGATGATAATGGTATCAATCGCAATAGAAAGAGATTTTAACAGCGTCATTTACGAAAAAAAATTGAAATCCACTCTTGCCAATGAAAAAAAATAATAGTAGTTTATGATATATGATATGTGTTAAAAGGGACGTTTTGTTTTGTGAGTGGAGAAGATTACGAAATGAGCGAAGCGAATGGAGTAACTTCCCGAGCAAAATATTTTTTTTTATTTTAATTTTTAACTAAGCCTTTGTTACTTCAAATTTTGTTATCAGAAGCGAAACAATGTCTTTTTCCATAGACACCATATTATCAGCCCCTTACGGTAACAGAGAGAGCTAGAATCTTTAAAAAAGTGTTTGTCATGTTATTTCTCCATTCCAATCCTATCGTCACTCTGTAAGCACAATTTTTAGCCAAAAACTAACCAAATGCCATTCTAGATGGCGCTGTTTAATCAATTAACACATTCATCATTTTTGCACTTCATCATAGTCATTTCTTTTCACACAAACTTTTTTAATTTTTATTAAGCGCTGCTAGAAGGTATTTTTGTAGCTATTTGAGCCGCCATTTTTTTTTCATAATTCGCCAATAATTTATTTTTTATTTCATGCTTCTTTTTCTTATAATTTGGCATCATCATCACTTATGTATCATCTTCAACAGAACGTCTCTTATGCCTTCGTCCCTTAATTGTAGGGTACAACAATTGAAGTTTAAAGTTGAAGAACAAAGTGATTTGAACGACATCTTGTTACGTGTATCTGCATTTGGATTGTTCTTGTACGCAGTTTTTAGCGTAATCGCCGGATCGCTAAATGCTTTCACTAAAGAACCAAATTTGTTGGTCATGATTACCGGAATTTTATCGATAGCTCAGGTGAGTTGAAATAAATTAGCTGTTTGCGAGTGGTGGATCTAGTTAAAACCTTTATCAGTCGGTACTATAAAGCTCTTGATTAATTTAGTTCGAGTAGTAAATTGAATGCTATCAAATTAACTGCTATACAGCACGAGGACGTCTGGAACATCATTTTATCCATACATGAACCATTAGGAGTGAGAGACGAAAGCTAGTAGCTTAACCCGGGAGAGGTGGCGCGGAGTTTTGTTTCAGACAAGGTGGCGCAGGGTAAATTTGACCCACAGCACTAAAGCTACGTTTTATTATGAGACATAAAAAAGCAAAATTAAATCAATGTTTTATTTTTATTTCCGTCCGGCGAAAATTATTTCACCAACAAGGAAGGTGGCGCATGGGTAAAGTTGACCCACGTACGACAAATCTTTGCACTAAATTGTTTATTGTAATAGACACGAACTCCAAATTGCATGCTCAATGCGAACTAATTGTAAAACAATGTGCTATCTCCAGCTACTGAAGAGTTAGAGTATCTACGATAATTATTTTCAGAGATATTAGTCTTAAAGTAAGAGTGTGGGTCAGATTGACCCCAGCGCCACCTCTCCTGGGTTAAGAGGCTTAGAGGCTAGAACGCTCCTCTCTAAATGCTCAAGTGTTAGGTGCGAGTCCATGTTACATTGTTACAAGATAGTAGCCTATAGTTTAGTACACGAAAAGAAAGGACATGGAAGAGGGTGAAATTTGTTTATTCAAGAATTTTTTTTGAGTAGTTAGGAGAAGATTAAGTTTTTAGGATTTTTTGCTCATATCTCAAAAACGGTAGGTCTTAGGGAAAAAATTATTCTTAGGAAAATGAAAGCTTATCAAATTTCCTACAAGATCCTTTCTATTCATTTTTTTTTTTTATAGTTTTTGAGACATCAGCTCGCAAATATTGTCAATTTTTGAAAAATTAACTGGTAAATTTGTTTTCTTACATTAACGATTTTTGCTGTCGGATATCTCAATACCTATAAGGAATAGAAGAAAATGTGAATAAACTATCTTGTAGGAAATTTGATAAGCTTTCACTTTTCTAAGAATAATTTTTTCCCTAGGACCCATGGTTTTCGAGATATAAGCAAAAACCCCAAAAAACGAGATCTTTTCACCTCCTTCTCTCTTTTAACAATATACCTATAGCTAGAACGGGGGAATTTAAGTATTTTTACTTCTTAACTACTCCAAACACATTCTTGAAGACAAAAGTTGCATCCTCTTTCCTTTTTTTTGGTGTTTTTTGACTGTACTATTATGAAACTTTAATATCACACTCCCCACGATTCTGAAATTTGTACTTAATAACCATGGTAACCATAGTAACAACAAAAGGGTTGTTTAAGGACACATTGATCTTTGTATGCTTGCAGTGGAGTGAATACGAGTGCTGATGGAAAGAGAAAGAGGGTGATTAATTTTTGAGCAAAATCTGGAACCGTCAGTACTCAAAATATTTAGAAATTGTAGTTTTGCGTTTAATTACCACCATTTTGTTTAAAAATGGCTGCAATAATATTTTCTTTTAGGTCGTGTTACAACTGTTGTTCATTTCGGACGTAACTCGCCGCCGTGTCCATTTACCAGAACACGATAGATCAAAGCCAGGCCGACAAATCGTAACATTTTTGCTAATATGTAATATAACGATGTGGATAATTTATACATTCGAAACGCAAAAAGTGGAAGCGAATCCGATACAATTAGAATTTTATGGATTTTTAGCGTGGGCAATTATACAACGTGTAACGTTACCATTATGCATATTTCATCGATTTCATTCTGCAGTCACATTGGCAGAAATTTGGAAAACGAGTTATAAAGCTCGACTCGAATAAATTTTCCAACCCTACTCACATCGAGACTCATCGGTTTGTTAATTTTAAAAAGCTCATTTTTAAGTCCATTTTTTAAATAAAATAAGTCTGAGAATGCTCATTACAAAATTAATTTTTCGAAAGCGTTGAGTCTTTTTGTTGTATATTTTTTAAATTTTTTGTAAATATGTTCACATATCGATGTTTGTATAATTTATTTATTTTTTTGTTAAAATTTACACTGTTATTATTGTAAAGGAAATCCATGAGGCGCACACACACCACCAAAAAAGTAGAATATAGTTCAAACAAAGCAATTCCCAAATTGGAATAAATTGAACAAAACACACAAATTACCCAATCCGTATGTGTTACGTGATAAAAAAAATTTGTCAAATCGTATAGTAATATATCTACATAAAAAATCATAATCATTCGTTATTCAAACTTAAGCAGTGTTTACTTAAATGTGAAATAGTTTATAGTAAAAACAAATTTTAAAATAATTACAAAAAGTAATTTGAGTGTAAATAATTTTTGGATTTTTTCAAGACAAAGACAAAATGCGTAATTGAGTGTTCTAATATATTAAGTAGATGTTCAAAGTTGCGCCTGTAAACGCGACTTAACAATTTTTCATCAAATTATTTCAAATTCATTTACAGTGCACAAAAAAATCACTTAGAAAATTTCACAACTTTCTACTTTTATACAGTATCAACAGTCAAAAAAAGAACCTTAGTGGGTAGTTGTTCAAATGTACTGGGTGTTAATATATGTGGACCATTTAAGTACTAAAAAGAACAAATTTACCAGTTATTTGTAACAACGTATTTTTTCAAAATTTTTACACTTTTTCAATTAGAGACTCAAAACTTACCTAAGTACAACTATTTAATGAAAAACACAAACAAACATTTTGTTATTTAATTAAAGGGGCCCATACACGTACAATTACGTTGCTGCAAATTGCTTGTGGTGTTAACTGGCGCGTTTGGGCGACTGTCGTATCAAATCACAATTTTTAAAATTTTTCGCACAACACACTTGTTGCCTAACCACTGCGCGCTATGAGCTGTGGTGTTGCGCAAATGTACCAGTTGGGACCACAAAACCGGTTGTGAACTAGCCTTACTGAAGCCATTCCAATCGGCATGGTGAGGACGTAGCTCAAAAGTCGTGCAGATGCGCGTACTGCGAATGAGTCGAATTTTATGTGGATGCGGCTTTATGTTGGTCAACGATTGATTGTGAGTGGGCCCGTTTAAGATACGACTTTGTGCCATATAGTCTTCTTTAATTATAATTTAAAAAAAGAATTTACTAAAATTTTGTGATATTTATTAGTCCGTTTGTATGAAAATCGGACAGTTGGAAATATAAATAACAATTTAATTTGCACATTAATTAATTAAATTGTGATTTTATTTAAAACAAAGAAAAAAAACAAATTTTAATGTAAAATAAGTACATAAATAATATAGATAACTACATACTTACCTAATAAAATAATTTTTCTGTGCATTTATATGTCATGTGGATGTGTTAAAGTTTCTATAATTAATACAAATTACCCCTTATGTAATAGTAACAAGAAATATGTAATGTTGCAGATTTTATAATTCGATTTTATATAGTGCCCCATTCTAACGACTCTATTTCAAACGGTTTCTTAGCGTGGAAAATTGTAAATTTGGTGCAAGTTGGTACTAAAATGTGTGTTGAAACGCACAAGCTCTTCTCTGATAGGTCGACCAATAAGAAACATGCTTGTTTATTTCAGTGATGAAATACAATAAACCGTTTGAAATAGAGAGCTTTACACTGTGGTCGTTGGAAAAGTATAGTGTAAACTTCGAACCTAGTTGTACAATATACAAATTTCACATCTGAAAGATGCTCACACTGTATAAAATCCAAATATAAATAGTATGTATATATTTTACACAATTTTATTTATTGTTAGAATATAGTGAATAATTTTCCATTTTTAAAAAATAGACATAAATGAGAAAAAGAAAAAAAATGATAGTTAACTAAATAATCAAGCATGTTAGTTTAACATTTTAAAAAATAAAATTTTACTCTGATACGCTCAAATGTCCAAGTAAATTGATAATCTACGATTATTATATAATTAATATTATATAAAAAAATTATTTACATAGAATGTGGGCTTGAAATCGTACTCAACACTGCCGTTTCTCTAAATGTTAGACGTTTATCTCAAAAGTACTTAAAGTGTGATTAAATTTCTTTTCTTAAGTACCTATATTATATATATTTTTTTGGTATGTATAAATTTTCTTATATTTGATATTTAAGTAATGTTATGTGTAATATTTCTGTAATAAACGTAATAAATGATAGGAAGTATAATCTATTTGTTATTTTTCATTTTACACACAAGTCAACATTGATATTTAGATATTCCGCTTGTAACCGTTAGCGATTTTAATATCCGGTTGATATCACTAATACTCATAATTCCTGATAGGGTAAGGTTCAAAGAAGGCAATGATAATTTTACATAAGTAATAAGAGCCTAATTAGTGAGAAAAGTTCAATTGAACTTGGTGTAATTTAAAAAAACAGATGATTTTGTTTTTATCCAACATCCGTTATTTTTTTAAAATTACACTAAGTTCAATTGGACTTTTCTCACTAATTAGGCTCTTATTTCTTATATAAAAATATTATTGCCTTCTTTGAACCTTACCCTATTAGGAATTATCACTATTAGTGAAATCAACCGAATATTAAAGTCGCTAACGGTTTCGAGCGGAATGTCTAAATATCAACTATAAAAACCTCCTTATTAAAGCGTCCATTGCACCAGGACAGTTTACTAGCGCCGATTTACTAGGCGGCCGCTTCATAATCTGTAAAGTAGCCTCGTGTAAGATGTAAAATCGACACTTAAGTCGCATTAATATTGGCATAGTACCTGGGAGAGTTATTTGTTTGAAACCGTCGTAATACCGAGTTAAAAAAATTACATCCCATACCAAAAGGGGTCCAAACGAACCCCAGATATTTTCTGCTCTGTGCTATCAACAGGGTTGTACTGGTGCGGCGGGCTACTGGGGATTTTCAGGGATAGCCCTGGCTATCAATATTTGGCAATATTAAAGTCGATTCTTCTTCTTTTTGGAGCTTGTACAAAAATTAATTACGATAATGGCAAACCAAAAACAAGCAGTGGGGTCCGTTTGGTCCCTACTCGATATTCAAAGGTTTTAAATGTCTACACTGTCTTTTTTAGTCCTAGGAAGTTAGAGTTTCATCTCTACTATCGTCATGGCGGCAACTATCTGCAAAAAGGGGTCAATTTTAATTATTAGTTATTTTAGTCATTGATGGTTTAAAAATCATAATACCACTCTGTATATTACCAAAAGTTTTATCGAAAAACAAATCAATACTTACGGTGTAAATTAAATTTACATCTAAAGCGAACACATTACATGGTCTAAATTCAACTTTTTCGAGCAATAATTGTATCGAAAAATTTAAAACCTATAAAAAAAGAAAAATCTTGTAATTAGCATCTAACTAAAAACAAACTAAAATTCCTTTTTTAGATAAAGGTCCATTAGTGTAACTGCACCTTTATCTTTAGTGTATTTCGGTCGCTAAAGGACAGTTAGCTAACTGTTGTTTAGGTTGGTACAACAAAAATGTCGAACAGCAGACTGACAATAAGTCAATAAAAGTGGATTATAATTTTAAATAATGAATACGGAAAACGGAACGTGTAAAAGAGTTCGTTCTAGAAACTTTAGCGATAACGAAACGCTCATATTAATAAATTTAACTGTGCCGTATATCTCCGTGCTAGAGAACAAACAAACAAATGCCGCTACTAATAAAGAAAAGGTGAGTAATCAGTGGCGTCGCAACTGACGGGATGCTTGGGATAGTGCCTCACCTCACAGAAAAATTCAGAAATCACTAATAACATCTAATTATTTGTTTGTTTTCAAAATATGTGTTAGTGCCCCAATGAGTAAATAATAATAAGTAATACACTCCAAACCTTACTAGTCTAGTCAACGAAGGGGTTATAGACGACATGGAAGCGGGTCAATTATTTTTTCCCCAGGAATGTATTTTGAGTAGTTGAGAGGTAAAAATACTAAAAGTCACCGGTCCTAGCTATATGCCTAAGAAAGGGAGGGGTGTGTAAAGATTGAAAGATACCGTTTTTTGGATTTTTGCTTATAGCTCGAAAACGACGGGCCTTAGAGAAAAAATTGTTCTTAGCATAATGAAAGCTTATTAAATTTTCTACAAGATTGTTTCTATTCGTTATAGTTTTTGAGATATCCGCTCGCAAAAATCGTTAATGTATGGAAGAAAAAATTTATCTTACGTTTTTCGTCAAACTTTTGGCTCTAGCACCTAGGACCGGGGACTTTTAGCATTTTTACGTCCTAAATAGATACTTTAAACACATTCTTGAAGAAAAAACTTCTTCTTCTTCCATGTCCTCGAAAGCCTGCGCCACACTTACAGTCTTACCTTTTGGTTTGGCCTGTGCAGACTGCCTGTACATCTGGACATTGTTCAGACTGCCTGCACAGGCCAACCCAGAGCGTCTGGACATCGTTCATGCGGAAGGTAAGCCTGTGTGTATGGTGCTGCCTTAACACCCCTTTTTTAAGCGTTTGTTTATTAGACTATACAAGTATACAGGGTGATTCATTGATATGGCGGTTTTCGATAGCTCCCTAGCCGTTGGAAATAAGGCATACATTTAAATACAAAAGTTATTCAACTCCTTAAGGAGCATAACCTAAAATTATTTTCATCTCTACAGAGTGTTGTATTACTGCTCGGCGAGAATATTTTTGATTTTTTTAAATGGAACACTGTATATTTTTCTATATTTCGACTTGGTGTTAAGTCGCCTACATATCCATATTAAAATTTTTAATTTCTCCCCGGTGTTGCCAAGTTATTAATGTTTTTCTCTAAAAAATGCCCGCGACACGCGTTACTTTATAAAATCGTACTAAAGCCGTTTATCAAGGAATAATAATAAAAATTTTTTTCTAGGTAGTTGGGTGGTTCTTATGACTATCCTCTATGCTATAAAGTTTAAAAAATTCGAAGAAATTGTACAGGGTGTACAATGTGAAATTGTGTGAAATTGTACAAAGTTACTCATTTTGAAATGACCATAACTCGTTATTTTCAAATGGAACACCCTATATATTTTTACATATTTGGATTCCTGGTAAAATTTAGATACTAAATCTGCAAAAATATACTGAGTGTTCTATTTTTAAAATTATAAAAAATTACATTGGAACACCCTGTATGTTTTTGAATATTTAGTATCTAAATTTTACCAAGAATCCAAATATATAAAAATATACAGGGTGTTCCATTTGAAAATAACGAGTTATGGTCTTTTCAAAATTAGTAACTTTGGATCGTTTTAATGAACACTCTGTACACTTTAATCGAACTTTTTCTATTTTATAGCATATAGAGGATAATCATAGCTGCATAGGAAAAGAGTTTTGTTATTATTTCTTGAAAAATGGCTTTAGTACGATTTTATAAAGCAACGCGTGTCGCGGGCATTTTTTAGAGAAAAAAATTAATAACTTGGCAACACCGCAAAGAAATTAAAAAGTTTTAATATGGGTATGTAGGCGACTTAACACCAAGTCGAAATATAGAAAAATATACAGAGTGTTCCATTTAAAAAAATCAAAAATATTCTCGCCGAGCAGTAATACAACACTCTGTAGAGATGAAAATAATTTTAGGTTATGCTCCTTAAGGAGTTGAATAACTTTTGTATTTAAATGTATGCCTTATTTCCAACAGCTAGGGAGTTATCGAAAACCGCCATATCAATGAATCACCCTGTATGAAATATTAATTCAACTTGAATGTTATAATAGGCAAATGCATGGGTGAAGATTGCAGAGGAATTCAACCGAAAGAAACCATTTTCGTCGCGAGGACCTGAACAACTTGCTTCGAAATATGAAAATTTGAAAGGAAAAGCTCGAAAATACGCTGCAGCACAAGTCCAATCAATGTACAATAATGATGGTAGGTCTTCACCAGTTAACAAAGATGTCATTTTGGAAAAGTTTTTGACTTTAATTAATCACAAATTAGAACCTAGCGAATTAAACACTTGTGGTAACGATGTGGAGGTAGTCGTAGAAATAATGGAAGCGGCCACAGCTACCGATTCGTCACAAATCGAAATTACGCCACAAGATGAAGTCACGACATACGATATAAAAGCTAAAGCTACACACACACCACCCAAGAAGTTCGCTTCGAAGTTTACACAGAGCAAACGGAAACGTGAGCTAGAAATGGATGCCATTGTTTCTGCAAGGTGTAATTTTTATGACAAAAAATGCAAGTTGATGGAGATCGAAATGAAAATGAAGGAGCGGGATTTAAAATATAAAGATGTTCAAATCGCTCTTTTACAACAAGAGTTGAAAGAAAAGCAAGATGGTGCTCCTACACGTCTTGCTGTTTTGAAACAAGAGCTGGCTTTAAAATCTAAAACAAGCTGCGAGACGTGCGGAGTCGGCGTGCGCGGACAATGGTTGTAAAGAACAGTTAAAAGTTTAATGCCGGTCACCAAAGAATAAAATTTAGGGAACGATTGAACAACAAACTTTTACTGTCGTTCTGGTGGGAGTAAAAACCACAATACCCATATGACACTGATTTTGGGCTACAGATCTCCAAACTAGTGACTAAATCCGGGGTGCTATGAAAGTGTGCTCTTAAGGACTTTAAAATGACAATAATTTGTTTGAGTTTTCCCAGACATTTTTCTCACCTCAAAAAATACTGTGTTGTAACTTGTGTTGGTATCGCCGAAGGAACTTAACAATTTTTGAATTAGAACTTTAGTTTTATTGGTCTAAATGCAATTACTTAAAAATTTAAATGTAATTACGTTAAAAATAAATACCTCTTTCATTACAATCGTACAAAATCTTACAAGAAGAACGATAAATAAATGAATAGAAAAATTTGAACACAAAAACTGCAAATTCTTTTCTGAAGACCTTGACTGTAAAATGAAGGGCTGAGGTGCTAGAAGCAAAAGTTTGACGAAAAACGCGAGGAATTCATTAACGATTTTTAAGGGCGGATATCTCAAAAAATGTAAGGAATAGAGAAAAATGAATACAAACAATCTTGTAGAAAATTTAATAAGCTTTCATTTTATTAAGATTAATTTTTTCCATAGGACCCACACTGTTTTCGATATACAGAGAGGTAAAGTATGGAATAATCGAATTAATTTTTTTCCTGATAGGAATATCAAAAACAGTTGGGAGTTGGTCACGTCAAATTGATTTATTTTAAAACAAACATTTTTGGATAAATTTCATTTTTCTATCCCTCGCTCCCTTCGAGCAGTGACGTCATCAAACATTTAATATTAATATCTTCGAAACTGTGAATCTGAAGGGCAAATATGTGTATATTGCTGAAATCAGAATTTCATCATCTATCCAAATATCTTAGAGCAAATAGGGGTTGCAATTTAAAAAAAAATTCGATGACGTCACTACTCGAAAGGGGTGAAGATTGATTGAGATTGAGTAGGGTTGTAATTATTAATTCTTGGTCAGTTTTTAATGTACCTTTTTTCCTGAATACAAATTGAAATTTTAATAATTAGTATTATAATGTGATAGGACGATAGGTCATTCCATGGAGCTTCTAAAGCTGGAAGGGTTTCCAGAAGAATTGTAAAAGTAGCAAATTAGATTTATGAACTTCTAACATTTACCAAGTCTTAAAAGTGGCAGTAGCACTAGCAATAAACTAGCTAGATGAGGGCTTACTAAAGACAATACTCTCACATAGGACATAGACATACTAGATATATACTAGTGGTAAGCGTCCATTGCATTCGAAAATGCAAGTCGGGATAGTGAGATTGTAACTTTGAGGTCTTCTGGGAAGAAATATGGGCGTAGTAGGAGTATAGCGAGCGCCAAACTAGCATAGTGTAGATGGAGCCAACTATTAATTGTGAGTGGGTTCGTTTAAAATACAACTTTGTGCCATTCTTTTTAATAATAATAACCACTTAAAGTGTTAAAGTTGAATAAGTACATTAATATAGATAACTACATACTTTAAACTTAAAGCGTCGATTACACCAAGCTAGTTTATTAGCTACTAGTTAGACAGTTTACTGACGGCAAGCAAATAAAAGCTGTGTTTGATTCGGAATGGCTCGTAAACTAACTACAACCGTAGTTAGTTCACCATCCTTCAACTTTACGATCTACTAGTTAGCTATTTAGTCGCTGGAAAGCTAAGCTGCCACGGAGAGAAAACATTTTCTCTTTTCAAAATGACCTAAAACTATCATTTCTTCTCGCTCACTATCTAGATGTTTTACTAGCTGACTAGTAGCGATCAAGCTAGCCTTTTGTAATTAACACTACAACACAACACAATCAACATCAAGTACCATTAATATTGGTGTAGGATGTGGGCGAGTTACTTGTGTAAATAGCTAGCCTAAGCTCCGATTCTGTAATTATTAGCGTATTGCTACGTTACGCTAAGCTAAGCTACCCACCGTTTACCTTTATATCAATTTATAAAGGTTTTTAAGAAAGGGGTAGAGCAAACCCAACGTAACCTGAGCACACCACGTGATGACCGTTAAAGTTGCGCAGTAGTTTTGTACTGCCGTTGCTTAGAAATGGACGTAGACAATGACGTCGTATAGTTAATATTACGTAATAGTTAATAGGTTTGGCCACGTAGTATGCTCAGGTTACGTTGGGACTACTCTAGAGCGTCAGTAGTTAAGCGTAGCGGAACCCTACGGTACCCTAATAATTACAGGATTGCAGACCTGGCTACTCTGTTTCAGTTTCATTTTTTAGTCTTGGTACTTCATTATTACAATTATGGCATACATATTTTTGGAATGTATTTTGGAAATCAATTGCTACAATGGAATACATCGTCATGGCAGCAACTATCTGTAAAAAAAGGGCACTAAATTCATTTATTATTTATTTTATTACTGGAACTTACAGTGTAAATTAAACTTCCATCGAATGCAAACATATTGCAGGGCTTAAATTGAACTTTCTCATGAAATACTTGCATCGAAAAATTGAAAACCTATAAAAGAAAAATTCATGTAACTGTCATCATTTAAAAAGTGAGCCCTTTTAGTTACAGGGCATTTTTGGGCATCAGACCTCTAAACTAGTGACTAATCTGGGATGATGTGGGTAAGGGTTTGGAGGTGTGCTGTTAAGGACCTTTTTAGAATGACAATAATTTGTCCGAGCTTTCCCATATCTTTTTATACCTCAAAGAACGCAGTGTTGTAACTTTTATGGTTATCGGTGAAGGAAGTTAACAAATCTTGAAGTAGAACTTTAGTTTCATCGGTCTAAATGAAGTTAATTAAAAATTGTAACGCAATTATATTTAAAATAAGTACCTCCTTCTTTGCGATCGTGCAAAACCTTATAACGAGCAGCAGAGCTGTTGCTGCATAAAAAAATTTGAACAGAAAAACTAAAATACTTCCAATGAACACAATATTCACTCGATTAGTATAATGTCCAAGCAATGCGTTTATCGCTGCAGAAAGGAAAACATGCACTATAGTTGTTGAAAGTATAAATACTTCAGCAGTTAACAATAGCAATTGTACGGAGTAAACTTTGTTTAATTTTCGGGCCGTGCGATACAAGCTTCCATAAATGTCACTGATCTCTCTTACAAGTTTGAACAGATTTAGAAGACGGTAGGCCTTTTTATTTGTCGACCTAAACGAGAATTCAAATGTAAGTCATCTAGAGGATTTTAAAAATATAAAAGTGAAGATTGAAACTACGTCACGTTTGACGCCATTTCTACTAGCTGCAGAAATTGTGCCTACTTTATTTTATGTAACTCCCAAACGTGACGTAATAGATGTAATCTTGCAGATTGAGTTGGATTGAGTACTTACATAGAAATGGAGATTAATATTGTATTAGTACGGCTTAAAAATAATATTTTATTTTCATTTATTAATTCTGTAATTTTCGCAATCGTTTCGTTAATTTTCAAAAATCGATCATTTATTAAGTACACAAGTGTACAAAATTGGTATGTGATAACAAATCCAAAATAGGGATTAAAAAGTCGAATTGTATAGAAAATGTACAAAAAGACACCATAAAAGTCGTATGAATCCAGACGAGTCCATCCACGATTAAAATAAAATATTTCTTGCTCCAAATAAGTAAACAGCATAGCCGCCAGTACCATAACGAACATTATTGTTGTTATACCCCATTTTTGTTTACGTTGAGAATTTTTGAAATCAATTTTTATTTGTAGTTCTTGAAATTTGTTATCGATCTCCGATATGTTTGTTATTATTTTTGTAAGCTAAAATAGTTATTTGTTTTATAAGGAGACAAAGTGACGTTTTGTGTGACAAGACTGTGTGAGTCTGGCAATACAGGCGAGTCACACAAAACTACTTTGACTCCGTATAAAACATTTAATTTTTTCTGCAAACGTAAAGCGTGAAACTGAAAATTCTGATTTTTGAAAGAGTGCCATCTCTTGTCAATTACTTGTAGTTCAATTGTCAAATTTTTTTTTAAATGAACTTTAATTTGTAAAAAAAAGCTAATTATTAAACGCAACGAACTAATTATAAAGGAAAATTTAAAGAACATTAAATTTTTTACATTACAAATGCTTAGAAAACATTTTTCACATTAAAAAATAAAGATTATGTTGGGTTAAGATTTTACTATGTCTGTCTAGAGGGTCTAGACAGAGAAAAGTACTTTGTTGATAAATTTTCCTGCCTCGGCGGGAAAGTTAAACTTCACCGTTACCTATTGAGTGACACAAAGGCTACTTTTTCTGACGTTTGAAGAAAAAATTAATTTTAAAACCGTTTGCTCTAAAAAAGCGCAGGTACAGTCAGCCTCATAATTTTAGGCAACCCTGGCTATGTGGCTATACGAACGAGTAGTTATTAGACTACAACGACAAAAGGACAGAATCGGAGGTTGTTAATTTATTACGTTTTTCCAAAATAAAGTTACCTCTCAATTGAGGTAGGGATTTTTATGATAATTTCATCCACAATTCGTGCTAGACGTATAGCCAGGGTGACCATTAATTGTGAGGCTGACTGTACATATTTATAACTTGAATCCCTCATAAAAATAGAGAACACATTATACACGGCGTTTCCAGTGTCGCACTTTAGTCAATGAAGGGGTTATAGAGTACATAACAGAGGACGGTGGAATTTTTTTCTTCAGGAATGTGGAATTAACTGAATTTAGTAATATGGCTAATAAAGGAAGTTGAAGAAGAAAGCACAAAGAAAGTGAATAAGTCCCGTTTTTGAGTTTTACGCTTATGTCTCGAAAACGGTGGGTGGGTCTATGCGAAGTAATTGCTCTTAGCAAAATAAAATCTTATCAACTTGCATACAAGATTTTTTTGATTTATTTTCTTTCTATTCCTTATAGTTTTCGAGATATCCGCCTTGGATTTAACCGAGAAAAAAAATTTTGGCTCACGTTTTTCTTCAAACTTTTGCCTTTAGTACTTTTCAGTCCTTCATTTTACAGTAAAAGAGGGAGTTTAAACTTCTTCAATTAACGGTAAAAGTCTTCAGAAAAGAAGTTGTAGAGCATTAAATTTCTTTTACTAGTATTTTATCTTCAAGGGGTACGGAATTTTCATACATTAACGATAGTTTTTTGCGAGCGGATATCTCAAAAACTATAAGCAATAGAAAAAAATGAATTAATACAATCTTGTAGGAAATTTTAAAGGCTTTCATTTTGCTAAGAATAATTTTTTTCGTCGAACTCGTTGTTTTCGAGATATAAGCAAAAACGAGAACTATCCACCTGCGTCCCATTCTTAGCGGTATAGATAAGACCGGATACTTTGGTAATTTTACCTTTTAACTACTCCAAATCACATTCCTGAAGTAAAAATTGCCACTCTCTTCAATGCCCTCTACACCTCTTTTTTAATCTATTTATCACTTTTATATCATTTTCAACTTTCAACAAAAATGAGACAATATAATATGTATTTTGTTTCTAGTTGTTGCAGTAGTTGATAGAACACTTACCTTTTTGTAAAATATGCAGTTAATTAAAACTGATAAAACGTAACCAAAATTGCAACTGAATGTAAAGAAGCAATTAAACAGTCGAAACATGTTTGGACGAATTATCATCGCGGAAATAGGACAATAATAGCTCGTGTTTAAAACGTAAATAACTAACAAAATGGCCCAAACAAAGCTTATTATAGAAAATTTACCAAAAGTTTTGGAACTCAAACTAAATGGCACTAACCCGAATATTTTTGATAGATACATAATCGGTCTTAATGTGGAAATTATATTTTGCTTGTTGCTCAACATCTTTTCAGCAAAGTTGGAACAAATAAAAGTTTCTACAAGTTTTGAATGTTTCAAGTCGAATGGGTACTACTTTGTACCGAGTGGTGAGAATTATATAATACTCGAAAGGCTAATTATACAATACTCGAAAGGCTAACGAACGACATAATTTCTTTTAACGTCGGAGAAAAAATGACTACTGAGGTTAACGGATATTTAAATGATTTATTATTATACCTAAGGGCGGCCCTAAGGGGAATTTAATGTCAAGTTTGATTATTTTAGGTCGAGCTTATAATTTTCATACTATAACATAGGTGATTGATTATTTTTAGTTTTTTAACTCCTTTTTACCTCGTTTTGTACTAAAATCAACATCGAGTTCGAGGGCGTTCATAGAGAGTAGGTATCCTAAAAATATAATATAAGTCCTCGTATAAATATATAAATATCTAATTAATGCGCCTGACATAATCGATTTAATTAATATTAATTGTATTATTCAAAGATCTTATTAAAATTTTTTCTTAGATTTCAGAAACCATGATTTAAAAATTATGAGGGCCGATCTGGAAGAATAAAATGGAATATACGGACTACATACTGGAACTGATGAAAGGATTTCTTTCGAAGACCCTGGCTCTTATTTAGTTTCATTTCGTCACTCTATGAGAATTTGTTGGTAAGCTTTTGATTACTAATTTTGCCTATATCTACTATTTATTTGTATTTCAAGATATTGGAAAATACTTGAAGACACCTTTACATTAACCCGGAGTAACCATTTTGCTCTGAAAAAAAGGGGCGTTGGTCTTATATGTATGTATAAGAAAATATTTTTTAAACAAAAACGCAGAAATCTTAACCCTCTAGATGATACTTGAAATACTTCAAGAGAAGATGCAAGAGTAAAGGTAAAATTTTAGACCCCGTTTTTAATTTGGTGGCAGAATTCATAACAAGTTATTAGTTATTGGTCCTAATAACTAACAGCTTGTCTAATTAAATGTATTAATAGAACAACTCGCCACTTTAATGTGACTATTCACAAGCTTAATATGTTTGTTTAAACTTTTTTTCTACCTCTCATTTTGCTTTTCACATAATTTTTATTCTCTTGAAGACGATTAAAGTAGATATTTACATGCTTTTATTAAGAATTGCGCCTAAAGTTAGTCTTTTTCGTATACACAAAAAGATTTTGTGTATTGTAAGTTGCCTGACGTTAATTTAAATGTAACTAGCACCACCTATCACAATATATTTAAACTTAACAAAAAATAATAATAAAGTACATCCCACTGCTATTAGATGGCGCTCCCTGTACTGTTTCCAATTTAAATTTCAAAATTAGTTGTCACTGAAAGAAATAATATCAACAGTAAATTATTTATTTTATAAGAATAATATTTTAATAAAATAGTTTCTTTTGCGCCTGATGAACTTCGTAAACAGTTATGCCATTATAATTTAAGGACACAAGTATTTGGTGAGTTACTAACCTATAAAAACAGCTTGATGTTTGTGTTTTATGGACCTCGCTGGAGGTCTGAAGGTGGTCTAAAGATCAACAAGTATTATATTAATTATTTGTTTTAGACTCGCATATGGTATTAGTCCTTCTAAACTTTGTCAATTAATTGATTCCGATTGAGGGATCCATTATCCATGGAAGTGTCAAGTGCAAATAATCAACTCATACAACAGCTTGAAGAAGGTATTAAAAGCTATTTATTCAACAATGCAGGTCTTAATGACCGCAGTACAGTGGTAAGTACAATGTGTAAGTACTACATTGAAACGGTTTCTCACCACTTCGTGTAGGTATGTTCAAAATTCCAGTTTTATATTAAAAGAGCAGATCTGCTTCGTAATAGACTTTGATAGTTTGTAAAATATAATGATTAGCAAGTGTATAAGTGTGTTTCAGATTTTAGTTTATCGCTTAACTGATTGCGATTGAATGAAACGTCATCAATAGCAGTTACAAGTTTTTACAATCACCGAAGGACAACGAAATGAGCATTGGCATGTTAAAAGACTTTATATGTAATTAGTAACTATGGAGGTTAATGAAATTTACCAGTCAAAGACGACTTTACGCTCTCAACTCGTATGTTACTCCCCGGATCTCAATGACAGCATTACAGTGGTAAGTTCAAAGTGTAGTATTGGTTTCTCACCACTGTGTATTTTTAAAATTCCAGTTTTATATTAATAAAAAAAGAAAGAGAACAAAAATATTTGTTTAAAAAAGAGAACATGTTCTCTTTAATAGAGACCTGTTGGCAACCCTAGGTGGGAGTAAAAAGCACAATACCCATAAGACACTGATTTTGGGCTACAGATCTCCAAACTAGTGACTAAATGCAGTGTTGTAACTTGTGTCGGTATCGCCGAAGGAACTTAACAATTCTTGAAGTAGAACTTTAGTTTTATTGGTCTAAATGCTATACATTAAAATTTAAATGTAATTACGTTAAAAATAAATACCTCTTTCGTTACAATCGTACAAAATCTTACAAGAAGAACGATAAATAAAAGAATAGAAAAATTTGAACACAAAAACTGCAAATTCTTTTCTGAAGACCTTGACTGTAAAATGAAGGGCTGAGGTGCTAGAAGGAAAAGTTTGACGAAAAACGTGAGGAATTCATTAACGATTTTTAAGGGCGGATATCTCAAAAAATATAAGGAATAGAGCAAAATGAATACAAACAATTCGAAAATGCAAGTCGGCTAATTGAGATTGTAACTTTGAGGTCTTCTGGGAAGAAATATGGGCTTAGTAGGAGTATAGCGAGCGCCAAGCTAGCATAGTGTAGATGGAGCCAACTATTAATTGTGAGTGGGTTCGTTTAAAATACAACTTTGTGCCACTCTTTTTAATAATAATAACCTCTTAAGGTGTTAAAGTTGAATAAGTACATTAATATAGATAACTACATACTTTAAAATTAAAGCGTCGATTACACCAAGCTAGTTTACTAGCTACTAGTTAGACAGTTTACTGACGGCGAGCAAATAAGCTGTGTTTGATTCGGAATGGCTTGTAAACTAACTACAACCGTAGTTAGTTCACCATCCTTCAACTTTACGATCTACTAGTTAGCTATTTAGTCGCTGGAAAGCTAAGCTGCCACGGAGAGAAAACATTTTCTCTTTTCAAAATGATCTAAAACTATCATTTCTTCTCGCTCACTATCTAGATGTTTTACTAGCTGACTAGTAGCGATCAAGCTAGCCTTTTGTAATCAACACTACAACAAAACACAATCAACATCAAGTACCATTAATATTGGTGTAGTATGTGGGCGAGTTACTTGTGTAAATAGCTAGCCTAAGCTCCGATTCTGTAATTATTAGCGTATTGCTATGCTACGCTAAGCTAAACTACCCACCGTTTACCTTTTTATCAATTTATAAGGGTTTTAAGAAAGGGGTGTAACGATGCAGAATTTTATCCAGATGCTGGACCAAAATACTGGTACAGTATTACAGCATCTTGGAAATTTTGTACCGTTTAAAGCAGCTACTTGTCATTTTGTTCTTTAGTTTTCCCCTAGCGCCGCCCCTGAGATCGAAATGGAGATAAATGTTAAATGCCGTGTTCAGCTCTTCAAGCACTTTCATTTGAGTCCAATCTCATCAAGATTGGACCAGAATTACGTATTGTTAATGTTCCTTATTTTGCTATCAGCTTTATCAACGATAATCACTGATTTCCTTGTATCTTGACAACTAGATGAGCTACAGCTTCCGTATAATTTTTAGTTTAACTTTTAAATTATTTTTAACCCTAGAAAAATTATTTCATCGTTATCACTCAAGTATTTCGTTATCAATAGTTTTTAATTATAGGATTGAAAAGTTATTGAATATTTAAATTTAAATGTATTGTTAAAACACGTGAAGTGTTACAGTTAGTGATAGGATGTAGTTAGTGGTTTTTTTCTTTCACTTTCTTTATTAATTAACAACCCTGAATATTTTCCACCCTTTAAATAATTTTTACTAATTAGTTTAGACCTGAAATTTTAATTGATAATTATAAATTTTACATCGATGGTCTTGTAATTTTATTGCGGTTCCATTGAGCTAATTTTTATACTCGAGCTCGGACTAATTAAAAAGTTATTAATTTATTTTTAATAATTAACTGATAGTCGCTCTTTGATTCAATTCCTTTTGCTGCTTTCCTATTGGCTGTCGAGTAGATCCGAGTTGGTCGCCGGGTTTCCAATAAAAGCTCCCACTCCATTTTGATAACGGACTTCCATCTTCACCATCGTGGTGAGTGGAAGCGCGCTGTTAATTTTCCCTTCATTCAATTTCCCTTTGCCTTCAGCAAACCCGTGTTCATTATTTATTTTATTTTATTCCTTTTTAATTATTTTTTTTCCGTGTTAAATTAATTAATTAATTTAATTTTATTAATTAATTTTTATTTAATTTTCCGTGTTGCCTTCAGCAAGCCCGTGATTTTCCCTCGTACACTAGGACTCAGTGGTCTCTCCTTTCATAGAGAGGTCTCGGGATCTGGTGTACGAAATCCTCTTCGTTTCCGGGACTCAGTGGTCTTTCTCAACAGAGAAGGGTCTCGAGGTCTGGATAACGACTACCCTCTTAGTTTCCGGGACTCAGTGGTCTTTCTCGTCAGAGAAGGGTCTCGAGGTCTGGAAAACTACCTTACCCTCTTAGTTTCCGGGACTCAGTGGTCTTTCTCGCAAGGGAAGGGTCTCGAGGTCTGGACAACTACCAACCCTCTTAGTTTCTGGGACTCAGTGGTCTTTCTCGCAAGGGAAGGGTCTCGAGGTCTGGACAACTGCCTTCTCTTTCTAGTTTCTGGGACTCTGTGGTCTTTCTCGCAAGGGAAGGGTCTCGAGGTCTGGAATACTATCTTTTCCCTGTGTCCACTGGGACTCTGTGGTCTTTCTCGCAAGGAAAGGGTCTCGAGGTCTGGTGAACAACTTCCCTGTGTCCACTGGGACTCTGTGGTCTTTCTCGACGGAGAAGGGTCTCGAGGCCTGGTGCACGACTTTCCTCCATTCACCGGGACTCTGTGGTCTATCTCTTAAGAGACGGGTCTCGAGGTCTGGTGGAAACCTAGTGGCCGAGTCATATCAGTATTTATATTTTTATTGGGCATTTAATAAGTATTGTATTTTTTTTTATTTTGTACTGGTACCTAAGAGTACTAATAATTATTTCTTTTATTTTGAATAAATATTTTTTTATTGTGGGCCGTGTGTTTTATTACCGACGAACTCTCCCTTTCTTCACTAAGCTACCCAGGGTGGTAAAACCGTTGTTACAGGGGTAGAGCAAACCCAAGGTAACCTGAGCACACCACGTGATGACCGTTAAAGTTGCGCAGTAGTTTTGTACTGCGGTTGCTTAGAAACGGACGTAGACAATGTCGTCGTATAGTTAATACGTGTAGTATGCTCAGGTTACGTTGGGACTACTCTAGAGCGTCAGTAGCGTAGCGGAACAATACCCTAATAATTATAGGATTGCAGACCTTGCTACTCTGCTTCAGTTTCATTTTTTAGTCTTAGTACTTCATTATTACAATTATGGCATAAATATTTTTGGAATGTATATTGGAAATCAATTGCTACAATGGAATATATCGTCATGGCAGCAACTATCTGTAAAAAAGGGGCAGCAAATTCATTTATTATTTATTTTATTACTGGAACTTACAGTGTAAATTAAACTTCCATCGAATGCAAACATATTGCAGGGCTTAAATTGAACTTTCTCATGCAGTACTTGCATCGAAAAATTAAAAACCTATAAAAGAAAAATTCATGTAACTGGCATCATTTAAAAATTAAGCCCTTTTAGTTAAAGGGCATTTTTGGGCATCAGACCTCTAAACTAGTGACTAATCTGGGATGCTGTGGGTAAGGGTTTGGAGGTGTGCTATTAAGGACCTTTTTAGAATAACAATAATTTGTCCGAGCTTTCCCATATCTTTTTTTTTACCTCAAAGAACGCAGTGTTGTAACTTTTATCGTTATCGGTGAAGGAAGTTAACAAATCTTGAAGTAGAACTTGAGTTTCATCGGTCTAAATGAAGTTAATTAAAAATTGTAACGCAATTACATTTAAAATAAGTACCTCCTTCTTTGTGATCGTGCAAAATCCTATAACGAGCATCAGAGCTATTGCTGCATAAAAAAATTTGAACAGAAAAACTAAAATACTTCCAATGAACGCAATATTCACTCGATTAGTAAAATGCCCAAGCAATGCGTTTATCGCTGCAGAAAAGAAAACATGCACTATAGTTGTTGAAAGCATAAATACTTCAATAGTTAACAATAGCAATTGTACGGAGTAAACTTTGTTTAATTTTCGTGCCGTGCGATACAAGCTTCCATAAATGTCACTGATCTCTCTTACAAGTTTGAATAGATTTAGAAGACGGTAGGTCTTTTTATTTGTCGACCTAAACGAGAATTCAAATGTAAGTCATCTAGGATCTTAAAAATATGAAAGTGAAGTTTGAAACTACGTCACGTTTGACGCCATTTCTGCTAGCTGCAGAAATTGTGCTTACTTTATTTTATGTAGCTCCCAAACGTAACGTAATAGATGTAATCTTGCAGATTGAGTACTTACATAGAGATGGAGACTAATATTGTATTAGTACGGTTTAAAAATAATATTTTATTTTCATTTATTAATTCTGTAATTTTCGCAATCGTTTCGTTAATTTGCAAAAATCGATCATTTATTAAGTACACGAGTGTACAAAATTGGTATGTGATAACAAATCCAAAATAGGGATTAAAACGTCGAATTGAATAGTAAACGTACAAAAATACACCATAAAAGTCGTATGAATCCAGACGAGTCCATCCATGATTAAAATAAATTATTTCTTGCTCCAAATAAGCAAATAGCATAGCCGCCAGTACCATAACGAACATTATTGTTGTTATACCCCATTTTTGTTTACGTTGAGAATTTTTGAAATCAATTTTTATTTGTAGTTCTTGAAATTTGTTATCGATCTCCGATATGTTCGTTATTATTTTTGTAAGCTAAAATAGTTATTTGTTTTATAAGGAGACAAAGTGACGTTTTGTGTGACAAGACTGTGTTTGTCTGAAGAGCGAGTCACACAAAACTACTTTGACTCCGTATAAAACATTTAATTTTTTCTGCATACGTAAAGCGTAAAACTGGAAATTCTGATTTTTGAAAGAGCACCATCTCTTATCAATTTAACTACTCCAAATCACATTCCTGAAGTAAAAAATGCCACTCTCTTCCATGCCATCTACACCTCATTTTTAATCTATTTATCACTTTTATATCATTTTCAACTTTCAACAAAAATGAGACAATATAATATGTATTTTGTTTCTAGTTGCTGCAGTAGTTGAAAGAACACTTACCTTTTTGTAAAATATGCAGTTAATTAAAACTGTTAAAACGTAACCAAAATTGCAACTGAATGTAAAGAAGCAATTAAACAGTCGAAACATGTTTGGATGTACCATCATCAATGCAATAGGACAATAAAAGCTCGATTTTAAAACGTAAATAACTAACAAAATGGCCCAAATAAAGCTTATTTTGGAAAATTTACCAAAAGTTTTGGAACTCAAACTAAATGGCACTAACCCGAATATTTTTGATAGATACATAATCGGTCTTAATGTGGAAATTATATTTTGCTTGTTGCTCAACATCTTTTTATCAAAGTTGGAACAAATGAAAGATTCTACAAGTTTTGAATGTTTCAAGTCGAATGGGTACTACTTTGTACCGAGTGGTGAGAATTATACAATACTCGAAAGGCTAACGAACGACATAATTTATTTTAATGTCGGGGAAAAGATTACTACTGAGGTTAACGGATATTTAAATGATTTATTATTACCTAACGGCGGCCCTAAGGGAAATTTAATGTCAAGTTTGTTTATTTTAGGTCGAGTTTATAATTTTCATACTATAGGACATAGGTGACTGATTAGTTTTATTTTTTTAACTCATTTTTACCTCGTCTTGTACTAAAATCAACATCGAGTTCGAGGGCGTTCATAGAGAGTAGATATAGCGAAAGAAAAATTTTTTATTCTCTTCGTCTGCTAACGCTTATCCTAAAAAGATTTTTTTTTTATAGCTTAAACTATTTTTGTTTAATTATTCATGTTATGGGCATGCCACAAGCACAAAATTAAAAACAACGGATGTAGCCATACGAGGAACTTTTTCTTGTTGTATTTTTTTGTGCACTTCTTTAAAAGTTTATAATTTCAAATTTTCTCTAATGTATTTTATTTATAAGATATCAATTATTTAAAAAAATATATAAAATTATAATATTTGACGGACAGGAAAACGTTATTCGTATGGCCACATCCGTTGTTTCATTATTAAATTTATTTATTTAGTTCTTTTGTTGTTAATTGATAGACTGTTTTGTTTTTTTACAGTATTTTGTGCCTTTTGGATTTTTAACGAGGATATTGGAGTCAACCCCTATAACAATTTAAAAAAGGTTAGTGTTTTTTGCATAATTGGTTGTAGGATTTACTTTAAAATAGTTTTAATTAAGTCATATGAGGCATTGGTAGGGAGTTTTCATACATTAACCATTTTTGCGAGCGGGTATCTCAAAAACTATAAAAAATATAGAAAAAATGAATAGGAACAATCTTGTAGAGAATTTAATAAGCCTTCATTTTGCTAAGAATAATTTTTTCCCTAGAACCCACCTTTTTTTGAGATATATTTAAAAACCTCAAAAAACGAGACGCTCCCCCCTCTGCAGCCATATAGCTAGAACTGGGAACTTTTAGTATTTTTAGCCCCAAACTACTCCACAGTCTTTCTCTAAACTGTCGTAACTCTTATCGTTTCCGAGGTCCTTATGTTAGTACCACTTTAAAAAATCACTCTGTATAGATTAATGGATCTGTAATAGGTTTAGACCAAGATATAGCAGAAAAGACGAGGCAATTCATGCTTCAAATAAAATAGAATTTATAAGATTTTAATAAAGCAATGAATTTAATTAATTAAGCATTATAATTATTATTTTAAAAGGAAAATACAAATTTGCACTTCTTAAGCATGTGGTGCTGCTAATTCTTATAAATATGAGTTAGATACTAGTAGAGAAGTGTATTCCAAATTAACTACGTGTGGGTCACGTGAGCTCCAATAATCTGCGGTTTGTTCCAACTCGCTATTCGTGCCGTTCACGAGCGATCACGCTTGCGCGCAACAGTCAAAATCCATTCATAAAATCGGATTTGAACAATCCTTTAGAGTCGCCACTGCGTATGATGCAGAGACTTAATCTGTAGTTTCATATTTTCTACTTTTTTAAATTTCGCAAAACAGTGCAGATTGAAAATGAAGTTCTAACAATCTAAAAAACATTTATATTAATTCAAAATAATATACGATACCTGATGATTAGGGCCCCGTCCTATATTTTACAGCTTTTTAAAAACAACCAACATGAACATATACCGAGTGCCCACTTCCAAAGCGGAACATAGTCAAATAACATTGGAAATTTTCTGCTCGTCAGATAAATGTTATTTGGCAAATGTTCCAATGTTCTTCTTTGAAACTTGACACCCGGTATATTTTTAACAGAGACTAAGTAAAAAATTTGCAAGTGTATGGTAATATGAAAAAATCAGGATACTTTAAATGTTTACAAAAAAATCTAAATTACGTGAAAAACCACCAACCAGTGAAATCGACTGGGATGGGTAGGTGGGAAAATTTATGAATTAGTTCTACAAATCTTAGGAACTTTAAAGGTATATTCAAATTACTCTACTTGTGAACTTCATTGCTTTAAAGTCAAGTACAGGGACAAAAACCCTCTATAGGTAGGACAGAACCCAGTGATGTATCTTCTGTATATTAGGGGGTGCACCCCTGGGTTTTATTGTCTCTATAGGGAGTTTTTGTCTTTGAAAGTAATAAAGTTCACAACCAGAGTAATTTTTTTAAAAGTGTAGAAATCCCTAAGCATCTCTAATTGAGCCTGAATTTTCAAACAAAAAGCTGCTATAATTACTTGCCTTTAACTGTCAGAAATCTTGTATTTCAGAAAATTACAAACCTTTAACAACGTTAACGTATTAATATCGACCATGCCACCCAAAGAAGTCATCCGAACTTCTTGTTGAGCCTCCTGAATCTTTAGTTGCGTTGCTTTCTTAAACTTGCTGAAATGTTTTCCATACCAATTCGAACTGTAGATGGCAGTTGCAATTTCCATTGTCTATAGCAAGAAAGGATTTTAGTGTAAGTAAATCGAAACATACGCTGCGTACTTCTTCCATCATGTATGTTGTCGGAACACAATAACAAGCAAATTCACCAAGAGCGTCTAAACCTACCACGATACTCAAGATTTTCGTTGAAAATGAAGGACTAAAAAAAATTGAAAATACAAAATGTCAGGTTAGGGTATATGGTCGACAATAATTCTGTAGACTATAACTAGAATGTTTGCTAACACGTGACCAGGCTAAAACGTTTTGAATTATTGAGACGAAAATTAAGTATTTATTACGTATTCGAATAGTCACGTGTAAGTAAAGAATCGTGAACTGAACGATATATATATAGGTGGGCTGTCAGACAGACGTTTTTCAGCGACCGTCATAGACCGACCAAAATTTTCAAGACGTGGTTTTTAATATCATTAGCCGTACAGCATCGACAGTCACTGATAATTCGATAATGGTCACTATCGCCAATCGCTGACGATTGAACGTTTGTCTGCCAACCGCCTAATAACATTCAAAACCATGTGTCAAAATTTTGGTCGGTCTATGACGGTCGCTGCAAAACGTCTGTCTGACAGCCCCCTAGCTTACCTCTCCAATGCGACGTACATAAAAGTGCAACATGAAGGAGCTGTTACTAAATATTGAATCAAATATACGACAGAGAAACAATCTTTCATGTCTTGGATGTACCTTAAAAAAAGTATAAATTGTATAAGAACAGTATAAAGCTGTAATTATAATATCGACACTACTTATCGAACTGCTTACCTTAATAAGAATTTATGATGTTGCGAATAAAATTTGAATTTATCAACAAAAGCTTCAAATTCTTCCTCAGAGTTAATATTTTCGACATCCAATTTTTTAAAATGGTCACATAAAATTTTAAACTGTGTTATGACTTCATAACAAAGTCCCATAAAAATACAGTCAAAACTAAGTATACAGGTAATAGCTATTAATACTGATAAACCGTTAGTAGTCCAAACGATAAAATATGTTAGAGGATCAACGGAAATATAAAAAGCTCCATAGGGCAACCTATTTTTTACTATAGCAAAAGGGAGCATAAAGCCCACAACAGCAACAGCAGTCTGATATATAAAGGCTTTTTGTAGAAGACTGACTGTATTCAAAATCCACGAAACGCGTTTTTTGGTAGGCGTCGAACAGTCGTCGGTATTCCAAAAACCCTTTCGTTTTTCAATTAAATTTAAAAATGTTGTTTTATAATAAATACAATAAGTTAATTTAGCAAAAGTCTGAAAAAATAATATTTACACTCAGTGTAGGTATAAAAGGTTTTTTTCTTCAAAAGTTAAAAAAAGTTTACATTTTGTTACTGAATAAGTGAGGTTAAAGGATTTACCTCCTAGGATGTAAAAATTAATTCTAACCTTACTTATTTACAACTACAACAAATTGTAACATAAAATGACATTTCTAAGCATTTTAATGTAAAAAAGTTAATGTTTTTTAAATTTAGTTTTAATTTGTTCGTTTTATTTAATAATTAGCTTCTCGTTACAAGTTAAAGTCAATTTAAAAAACTATTTGAGAAAATAATGAACTACAAGTAATTGACAAGAGATGGCGCGCTTTGTCAAATTTCTTTATTTTTGGTTTTATTTAAGTTTTACGTTTGAAGAAAAAATAAAATGTTTCATGCGGAGTAAAAGTACTTTTACTCCTAATAAAATACTATTATTTTATATTTAAACTCACATTGATCCACACGCTGTGTCCTTGTAAGTTGTCTGTCACTTCGTCAATGCCGTTTGAGTAAAAATAATTAACAGTCGAAACAATGAATGTAAAACCGACAGTCAATTCGCATATAAGAAGTGCGATGACGCTTTTTGTATTTGGATTTCGAACTAAATAGCCCCACCTATTCATGATATTTAGTGGAAACTCTACTAGATCTTTCATCATTATCACGTACACTTGTCTTAGATTTCTGAAATAATAATTGCACTAGAAATTAGTATCGGGTACACATAAGTTGGGAAATAGGTAGATGCTACATCAGGTGAGAGAGACGCCACATGGCAATATTTATTTATGCACCAAAAGGTAGACTCCGTAACTTACGAAATGAATAGAGCGGAGCCAATATCTAGGCTTCAACGTGGCCACTTCGGTGCTGGGAGCAGTGCTAAGTACAGTGCACCGTCGTGGCTATGTTTTTATTTCAAACAATGAGACACTAATGATTAGCTAATATTCTAAAATTGTAATTAAGTACGAGGAGTGATTTTTAATTTTAATTTTTTTAATTTTTTAAATTCCGGAATTTTTAAATTCCTAGTTCTGGAATTTCGAAAGTGAATAATCGGACCCCTGGATCCCGAATCCCGGGATCGAGGGATCGAGCCATAAACGTAGGGTGCGAACTTAAAAATTTCTCCTCGTAACTACTCTGGAGCCCTAATTAGTAATTATGAACAGTGACTTCCAACAATCGATAATAACCATGAAATCATGCTGTTATGCCATTAATTAATAATTACTTTTAAATACCTATAATTAGTAAGTAGGTGTTAATAATTTATTTAACTTTGAAAGTATTAATTAAGTGAACACGAAAACTGATATAGAACTTCAAGATATTTTAGAGACTTCAAATTATATCACAGCCTGAAACCCTTTAAATAATCTCTAGATAACTTTAAGGTGTGATCTGTCTTGGTACCAAATTTTAAGTTCCTCAGATATCTAAAAGTGTTTCATTAATTCGTATTTTCTACCTTTTTATACCCCGTTACGTGATTTGAATTAACGAAGAGCTTCTAGGCATTCTAGAAACTTATAATTTGATACCTGAGTATATCTAATCCTAAAAGATACATAAAAAAGTCACTTATACAACTTTCGTTAGATTATTAAATATTAAGACTGGAATTTAGTGCATAGAGATGCATTTAGCAAAACCTATCCTTTTTAATATCAAATTGAAACTAAACAACCAAAATTTGGTATTGTTTAATCCCAATTTGGAATTTTTAAGTCACAGTTTTGAAAGGTTTTGAAAGGATTTGAAAAGGTATTTTGAAACTGCACCTGTATAAACGAAAAATTATACTTTTTGGCTACGCTACAATCAGTGCTTGTTGAAACAATGAAATATTGAAATGCTATAGAAAATTATCTAAACTATAAAAAAATTTAAATTGGTACGTACCTATGGTCCTATGTGTAGGTACCTACTATAAAAAAATTAAAGTATTGTTTGGAAAAAATGAAAATTATTAATACTGTTCACTTACCTTAAATTTCTTGTCGAAAACTAAGTAAATTGTGAACTAAAAACGCTTTAAATAGGCCAGGGTGGATACATCCCCTCTCAATAAAATTCGTAATAAATTTTTTTGTCTTAATTGATTTAATAGCTATTTTCAGTAAAAATATCCAAAAATATTTAGAATTTACAATAATTAAATAAACGAGCTTTATTGAAAAACATTTGTGCACAAAAAAGCTGTTGCTGTTCAGTGTAAGAGGACTTCAGAAACAGAAAAACATTCTAATCACTGAAAATGATTCACCATCTCAGACATTTTAAGATAAATAAGCTTTACGTTCATTATAAATGAAGCCTTACAACAAAAGAATACTTAAAATAAATTTCACTACTCAAAGAAATATCCCTTTGGTACAACCCTTGCTCGGGAAATTTGAGTTTAGTCATGCATACCTAAGTGAACACTATCGTAAAGGCTTGGTTCAAGAGGTAGACAAGTTTGGAGTAAAATCTGACATGGTGTGGCAAGCATCTCACTTTTAACACTCGTACAGACCTCGTTGCTGTACCTGGGCGAATATGAATGCTGCTCGATACATTTATGACATACTCAAAATGATAGTTGCTGGAGCTCTCATAGATTCGGGAACCTTCATAGGCCGTGGATTTCTTTTCCAGCATAACAATTCCTAAAAGAACGTGAAATGTCAGTTATGGACTGGCCACCTCTTAATCCAGATCTCATTCTGATCGAGGACTTATAACATAAGATGAGCTTGATCGCAAGATCAAAAACAGGTCTATGGCTCCAAAAACCCTCAATAGCTTTTGACAGCTTTTTAAGAAGAATGGGAGAACATGCCTCAAGAGGATTCATCTTTCAAAAAAAGGGCTTTAAGAATGTAAACGGTTGCCATAGCTTAAAATAGAACCATCCAGCTGATTTTCGATAAAAATAGAAACTGTTTAAAAAGTTTGAAGGGTGAATTGAAAATACAAGATCAATTATTTTATGTTACGATGAAACAAATAATTAATTTAAGCTAAATAAGTTTACTTTAACACCTCACCTCCACGTATATTTTAGTAAATTGATATAATAATGTCAATACCGAAAGCGTCCTCGTATAATTATGTAAATATCTAATTAATGCCTAACATAATCGATTTAATTAATATTAATTATATTATTCAAAGATCTAATTAAAATTTTTTCTTAGATTTCAGAAACCATGATTTAAAAATTATGAGGACCGATCTGGAAGAATAAAATGGAATATACGGACCTCATACTGGAAGTGATTAAAGGATTTCTTTCGAAAACCCTGGCTCTTATTTAGTTTCATTTCGTCACTCTATGAGAATTTGTTGGTAAGCTTTAGATTACTAATTTTGCCTATATCTACTACTTATTTGTATTTCAAGATATTGGAAAATACTTGAAGACACCTTTACATTAACCCGGAGTAACCATTTTGCTCTGATAAAAAAGGGGCGTTGGTCTTATATAAGAAAATATTTTTTAAACAAAAACCCAGAAATCTTAACCCTAGATGATACTTGAAATACTTCAAGAGAAGATACAAGAGTAAAGGTAAAATTTGAGACCCCGTTTTTAATTTGGTGGCAGAATTCATAACAAGTTGTTAGTTATTGGTCCCAATAACTAACAACTTGTCTAATTAAATGTATTAATAGAACAACTCGCCACTTCAATGTGACTATTCAAAAGCTTAATAAGTTTGTTTAAACTTTTTTTCTACCTCTCATTTTGCTTTTCACATAATTTTTATTGTCTTGAAGATGATTAAAGTAGATATCGACATGCTTTTATTAAGAATTGCGCCTAAAGTTAGTCTTTTTCGTATACACAAAAAGATTTTGTGTATTGTAAGTTGCCTGACGTTAATTTAAATGTAACTAGCGCCACCTATCACAAAATATTTAAACTCAACAAAAAATAATAAAGTACATCCCACTGCTATTAGACGGCGCTCCCTGTACTGTTTCCAATTTAAATAATTAGTACTGTCAAATGTCAAAATTAGTTGTCACTCAAAGAAATAATGTCAACAGTAAATTATTTATTTTATAAGTAAAATATTTTAATAAAATAATTTCTTTTGCGCCTGATGAACTTCGTAAACAGTTATGCCATTATAATTTGAGGACACAAGTATTTGGTGAGTTACTAACCTATAAAAACAGCTTGATGTTTGTGTTTTATGGACCTCGCTGGAGGTCTAAAGGTGGTCTAAAGATCAACAAGTATTATATTAATTATTTGTTTTAGACTCGCATATGGTATTAGTCCTTCTAAACTTTGTCAATTAATTGATTCCGATTGAGTGATCCATTATCCATGGAAGTGTCAAGTACAAATAATCAACTCGTACAACAGCTTGAACAAGGTATTAAAAGCTATTTATTCAACAATGGAGGTCTTAATGACCGCAGTACAGTGGTAAGTTCAAAGTGAAGTATGTATTGGTTTCTCACCACTGTGTATTTTTAAAATTCCAGTTTTATATTAAAAAAGCACATTTACTTCTTAATAGGTGACAGATCTGAACTGTGAAGGCATGGCTTACATTCAAAATGTTTCTCACAAGAGAACGAAATTTTGATGCTTTTAAATGTCTTAGTTGAAACGAAGCAAAGCGAATGAAGGCGGTAAATTCATATCTGCTTTAGATTGAATATGGTGGATCAATAGAAGTTTCATTATATTAGAAGCTACTTAATCGGCGATAAGATAAATAAAATTTACTAGTCAAAGACAACTTCACACCCTCAACTTTTATTCACTTACTCTCCGGATGTGTGATGTGACTCTCCGGAGCATTACAGTGGTAAGTATAGGTATTAATTATTATAGAAACATTAAACTGTTCTCATTATCTGAAGTAGAAAATTATTTTTCGTTTGAAGAAGCTCTTAATTATTTTTAACAATGATCTGAGTTCTTATAATAATTCTAATATTAATATTTTTGCTTTAGACACATCAGGAGTATTTTCAAGGAAAATTTTTGTGCACGATTAAGTAGAGGAACCTGGCAGAAGTAGATTCAGGAAGCCAAGTTGAGAAAATTGTGAACTTGAAGAAAGAAATACAGAGCCATCAAGATTTGCATTTTGCTTTATTTTTAGAATTTTCAAATGACTTGTACTAGTACTAGATGTTAGTAGTTGTTTAAAAGCTTTGGCACTTGCTCCTGTTCATGTAATTAGTACATTTTAAAAGTTTTATACATATTATTACTGTAAATCTTTAAGGTTTTAAAAAAAATAATTTATGATAAAATAATTAACTAAAAGGCACTAATGAAAAGTCTTTTGACTAGATTAAAAATTTTAAAGAACATGTCTTAATGTACTATCCATATTTTAAACAATAATGTTTAACATTAATAAAAGGCTCAAATTTGTTACAAGTCAATAAATATTTATTAAATAAGTAAAATCAAATTCTTGATGGCTCTGTATTTCTTTCTTTAAGTTTACAATTGGACCAACTTGGCTTCATGAATCCATTTATGTCTGGATACTCTTTTTCACCGTTCGTAATAATTTTTCTTGAAAATACTCTCAATACATCTAAAACTAAAATACTAATATTAGAATAATTATTATTAGGACTCAAATCTTTGTATAAAATATTTTGGAGGCATTAATTTTTCCAAAAAAATATTTTTCTATTTTAGACTAGACAAGGACAACAGTTTGTTCTTTCTATAGTTAGTCGTTGATTAGCTTTTGAAAACAGCCTTATGAGTAATGACCTCTAGAAAAGTTATATGTAATTGCACAAAAGTCACTTCTAATGGAATTAAATGAAAGATTAAATTAATATTAAGTGTATTTTATGTTATTTAAGGGTTTAATACAAATTTCTTCTTAAATTTGTATTATAGTAATAGTTACTATAGTATTATAGTATAGTAATAGTGGATAAATGAAACTCATAAATATTTACTAGGGGTGCCAAATCTTCCGAAGAATTAGAAGAACATCTGACAAATCAAGCAGAGCCTATACTAAATGTTGAAATGATTCAAAATTATGTATTGAAATCCGATACTACAGTAAGAAAAAAGGGTATCGAATTGAAAGACATTGATAAAAAGAAATATATTCCTGGAAAGTCGTTTTATGATTATGGTATAACTTCTACACTTACTCAAATGCAGCATGGGACTTGTTTGAATGTTTTAAAGAGCTATAAAACTGGACGTTCTGAAAGCTCATTTTCAAGTAAAGAACACACGCAGTTGGCTCTCTATACAGGGTGATTTTTTTAAGTGGTACTAACATTGGGATCTCGGAAACCGTAAGAGTTACGAGGTTGGTTAAATTAGAAAAAAGTTGCATATTTTGATGGTCTTTAAGAATCCATTTAGAAAATTTCAAAATTCAAAATTGTTTCCGAGATAATGCAGAAAAACTGAAAATTGGCAATTTAGTTTTTCGACTGTAGTTTCAAAATGGCGTACTTTAGAAAAAGAATTTTGGGAAAACTTTTTAGGAGATCAAACAAGCTATCAAATGATACCAAACTCGATTTTTTATCACATCGACGCTAGATGTCGCGACGTTCAACTTTTCATTTTCTTATGGGGGACATATAATTTTTTTTCCAAATATTACTCAGTAGGCTTGTCTAAATTAAGATGCCAAACGACAACTTTCTATCTTGAACTTTTCTTAATTTTCAAAACTTTTCAGGTTATGTTATGTTACGTCATGTTAATATTTTACTTTATGTTATTTTTTACGATAAAAAATGACGACTAAAACTTAGTTTTTAAAGTTTTAGAGCAGTAATTTAATCATGAAATAAAATTTCATTACTAAGATTTAATAAATAATAATTTGATTTATTTTTATTTCCAGCTCAAATTACTTTTTTAAAAATTTAAAGCTAAGTTTTAATCGTTATTTTTCATCGTAAAAAATAACATAAAGTAAAATATTGACATAACGTAACATAACATAACCCGAAAAGTTGTGAAAATTACGGAAAGTTCAAGATAGAAAGTTGTCGTTTAGTATCCGAATTTAGACAAGCCTACTGAGTAATATTTATAAAAAAACTGATATGTCCCCCATAAGAAAATAAAAAGTTGAACGTCGCGACGCCTAGCGTCGATGTGATAAAAAGTCGAGTTTAGTATCATTTGATAGCTCTTTTAATCTCCTCAAAATTTTTCCTAAAATTTTTTTTCTAAAGTACGTCATTTGGAAATTGCAGTCCAAAAACGAAATTGACAATTTTCAGCTTTTCTGCATTATCTCGGAAACCATTTTGAATTTTGAAATTTTCTAAACGTATTCTTAAAGATCATTAAAATGTGCAACTTTTTCCTAATTTAACCAATCTCGTAACTCTTACGGTTTCCGAGATCCCAATGTTAGTACCACTTAAAAAAATCACCCTGTATGGTACTTATTTTACAATAACTTTTACAAGTTTATTAACTTCTTTTTGTTTAGAAATTACTCGATAAAATAAAAGCGGAAAATGTAAAATACTTAGAGAGTGCCAAAGCAAGTTGGACACGCTGTAAAAACTCGCGTTTGAACAGTATTAAACCCTGGGTTAAAGAGTATGTTGATAAATTGTGGAAAATCAATTTGCAACGCTCTCTTTTATATCCCCAGTTTTATAAATATGTAAAGAAACTATTCAGTTATCTTATGAAAATACAGAACCATCAGTTTCAGTCCAACATCTTAGAGATGTACTTCATCTGGTATGTAAATCAAGTATTTATCCAAGTTTTTCTAAATTGTAAATTTCTAGGGGAAAGTTGCTAAATTTGTTAAGCCTGTGGTATTTGTAAAACGTGTACTTAGAGCTGAAAGTGCACCTATTCCAAATGAGCTGTTTACTTATAATTCTAAACTACCAGGTAATATTGTTTAGAATTCAAGTAGTAAATAAGTTTTAATTACAAATATTTCAGTGAGTTTTGATAATAATATTAATCCTATACTTGAAAATCATGATTTTGATGTTGTGATTTCATCCAGCGCTTTAAAGAGACTAATGGATGATACGGATTATGGAATAGCTTGGGATATACCTATTGTTATTAAATGTTATACAATAACTAAAGGCAAGCTTTTAAATAAATTCTATTTTAAGTAATAATAAATTTGTTTATACAGGAACAGAACAAAAGGTGCGAAAAGTAGTATACATAGATAAACCGTTACCAAATAAATCGCCTACAGTTATGGACTTTCATCAACAGTGTTATAAGCGTTTAATTAAAACAAATTATTGTATGTTTTCTGGAATAACAAAAGATTATCAGTATACTATTTATTATAACTTATTAATGATGTTAACTTTAGTTTTCCAACAGTGGAACTACTTAGATAATTTCCCAAAACTGCAAACTTCAAAATGTGTGATAAAAATAATATTGAAGAAGAACCAGATGAAAATAAAGACATGTTATCATATTCAGAGAATCAAGGTATAAAAGTTGGTTTTTATAATTTGTGAAAGATGTTTTTATTCTTTTATCATACAATTGTTATTTTTCTAATATGGGCTTTTCAAGATTGTTTCAAAATTGAATAATACTATACCTGTTTTATACAAGAAATATATGACTGTAATCTTTTTTAACTACAGCTTGTCCAAAATGTGCTGGACCTCATGATGTAACTCGGTGCAAAGAAACCGATGACAAACTTAAATGTATAAATTGTATGCAGACAGTTGCGAAATTAAAAATGGAACTGGATACAAATCATGCAGCATGGAGTACTGACTGTCCAGTTTATAAAAGAAAAGTGGATAAATTGAGAAATCAAATTGATTTTTTAGAGTAAACGAAAAATAGTGGCGTCGAATTACGGGAATTAATAGCTTGAAACTAAACTTTTGCGGATAGAAATGTTATGATTGAATAATGTTTAGAACAATGTCAGGAATAATGTGGTAAGTTTTGGACTTCGAACTCGCGCGGCGTCCTTCCGAAAAAAGCATTCCAAAGAACATTTACCCGTTTTCTTTGACGTTTTATTTAATTCCTCAACTTCTAAACATCGGATCGTAATAAAAAATTATGGGATTATGGGAAATTGACAGACGATGAATTCTAGACTAAAAATGTATAGTTTGGTTCAGTAGCTTTGGAGATAAAACTTCTTAAGCACCAAATGCGAACCAAAAATTGTTTTATTCAGTGCACTGCAAAGAAGTAATCAAACAATCTTTTGTTCATGTAAAAGATACTACTTGATGAGTAGAATGAACTTGCCAAAGTTGAGATCCTCAAGTGCAACCAAACAGCCAAAAACTGCTCATGAAATCAAAATTTGTAAGGGTTGTCATTTAATGCGATCGCGATGAATAAAAATCTTTTTTTTATGAAAACATTCGTCTTTGAACGTACTATTTGCTTAAGGAAAAATTTTATAATTTTTCGCTAATCTTAGTGCACTTTTGACTCTTTTTTAGAAACGCACTTTTCTAAATCGCCAAGAATTTTGTCAATACTTGTTAAATAGAAAATTCATTATTTTAGCTTGATAGATCTTTTCAAAACCATTGATTTCAAATAACAAAAATCGCGATTCATCAACTTGGAGGCCAAATATGGATATTTTTGTATTTACAACTGCAGTGGTTAAAAGGCTAACTGTTTTTTAAATCGTTTTTGTCTCAACTGAAAGGCAAAACATTCTTTTGTTGATATATGATATCTAAGTATGTTATGCATCTTCTAATTCAACACCAGACTAAAAAGAAGAAGTCAGTAAATAAAATTAATGGTGCGTGCTTTGTAACTATAGAAATTATACAAGAAACTATCGAAAATCCCGTCAAAATAGTAACAGCCATGGAGTTTCTTATATTAAATTTGACACTGACAAATAAAAGTACATCTAAATGAATCCAAAGTCAGGAGTGGGGGAGCATACCACCTGCAGTAGCAAATACAAAAATATCCAGAATTAGCCTCCAAGTTGATGAATCGGAAATTGTGTTTTTTGAAATCAGACGTATTTTAAAAGATCTATCAAGCTAAAATAATGAATCTTCTTTTTAAAAAATATTTACCAAGTTCTTGGCAATTTAGAAAAGTGCGTTTCGAAAAAAGGGTCAAAAGTGAAGTATGCAAGGCGATAATTTCTAAAATATTTCTTTCACAAAATAGTAGGTTCGAAAAGGAATGTTTTTTGAAAAAAAAAATTGTTTTTATTATGATCGCATTAAATGGCAATCCTTACAAGTTCTAACTTCCTATGCACTTTTTGGCTCTTTGGTTACACTTCAGGATCTCAACTTTGGCAAATCCTTTCTACTCATCAAAGAGTATCTTTTACATGAACAAAAGATTTTTTGATTACTTCTTTGCAGTGCACTGAATAAAACAATTTTTGGTTCGCATTTGGTGCTTAAGAAGTTTTATCTCCAAAGCTACTGAACTAAACTATACATTTTTAGTCTAGAATTCATCGTCTGTCAATTTCCCATAATCCCATAATTTTTTATTACGATCCGATGTTTAGAAGTTGAGGAATAAATAAAACGTCAAAGAAAACGGGTAAATGTTCTTTGGAATGCTTTTTTCGGAAGGACGCCGCGCGAGTTCGAAGTCCAAAACTTACCACATTATTCCTGACATTGTCCTGAACATTATTCAATCATAACATTTCTATCCGCAAAAGTTTAGTCTCAAACCGTATTTCGACCCCACTAAAAAGAAAGAAAGAAAAGTGGAGATATTATCTAAATATTTAAAGTATGCCAAAACACGTTGAACAAGGAAATTAAAAAATGCGTTATTGCATATAATATAAATTGACCTTCTAAACAAATTACAAAATACGCATAACAACAATTTAAATGAAATGTCAGCAAAATAAACATTAAAATCTGTGTCAATAAATTAACAACCTTCAGACTGTGCAAAAATAAAAAACTTCCGGTAGTAAACAAATGGAGTAATACTTTCAAAAGGCATTTAGGTGAATGTAAAACAACACTACTAATCAGGAATGAAATCTAACTTAAAATTGTGTACTTATATCTAGATTTAAGATTTAAATAATAATTATTGTAAATTCTCAAATAGTATTATTACTAAATAAAGATACTTACTTACTTACTTACTTATAGTGCTGAACTTTTATAAACGATAGGGCAATGACGACTAGGGCTGGGAAAAATATCGATATTTTTATCGATATATCGATATTTTTATCGATATATCGATATTTTTTTAAAAACATCGACTAGTCGATATATCGATATATCCATAAAATTATCGATATTTTTCCCAGCCCTAGTCGTCATTGCCCTATCGTTTATAAAAGTTCAGCACTATACTTACTTTTCTCAATATTTGAATGAAATCAATTTGTCTCTGAATTGTATACTGAAATAGTAAAACATTTTATTAATAGGAAAAACATTTAAGAATATTTACATTCAAAGTTTCCATGATCTTAGTTGTTTCTACCGCTAATGACTTTAACTCATTAATTCCTTCTTGAGGTAACTCAGGAGTTGGTTTCATACTTTCTATTTCTTGCATAGCTGCTTGGAAAGCAGCTGTAATATCTTGAACCGTTTGTATGAAACTGATCTTATTAATTATATTAATAATTAGAAACTTTTAATTCCCTACTGAACAACTGATGCATAAAAGTACCAAAACAATAAGTTCATATACGTTGACCAAAACTAATAATTCTTTCATAGCTGATCACTTTTAAATTCTCGATTACTTGTAACTTGGATCACATTATGTTAATGGTGTTTGCCACTGTAAATTCTAAGAAATGATAAGAAAGTTTTAATTACTAATTGTTTAATGAATTTATTTTTCTAGATGATGTAATTATAAACAATAAAATTCTCCACAATGTTTCATACAGAATATGGAATATCAGTATATCGGACGAACAAAATGAACTTATGAAAACTAAAGTTTTGGGCAAAAATATAAAGTTTTTAGTAAGAACCAAAATAATGATATGTATCGAGGTATTGATTGAAAGCATTTTTAAATTCTGAACTTATATCAACGGAGCATGTTAATTGTCAACAAATAAATTATGGAGCTCATAATCAGTACAACTACAAGCCAGTTTTAAGACTTTGTTTTTTTAAATTACACCAAGTACCAAGTTCAATTGGACTTTTCCCACTAATTAGGCTCTAATATTGTCATTGCCTTCTTTGTACCTTGCCCTATCACGACTTATGAATATTAGTGATAGCAACCGGATATTAACGTCGCTAACCGTCCAGAGCGGAATGTCTAAATATCAACTTTCGCGCCCATTGGTTAGAAACCGCCCTCTTAAAACATTGTTGTAATTTTAAACACCCAAATAGTATTATATTTGTAACTTGTATGGCTATCAACTTCCATATTTAAACTGATACTACAGTGCATTTAGCATTAGCCGTGGGACAAATTAGTATAAAGCTGAAACCGTTTATTCTACAAGTCAATATCTACCATTGAGGTCGGAAAGTTAGTTATAAATTCTTCTTGTTTAAACACTAGAAAAAGTTTTATTTAATCAGTATTGTGATCTAATTTTAATATTCCTTGTTTTCCGTATACCTAATCAAGTACGTGGATGTCCAAGGCGATAAAGATTTTGATAATTAAACGTCACTGCTAAGAAAAATAACAATCGGTTTGCACATCCACGTATTTGATTTTAAGCAAAACAAGGGTAATTAAAATTCGGCACAACATTGGTTAAATTCAACTTCTTCTAGTGTTTAAACAAGAAGAATTTATAACTAACTTTTCCGACCTCAATGGTAGATATTGACTTGTAGAATAAACTGACATTCTTTTTTCGAAAATTCATGGTGGTGGTTTCGAAAATCTTCACGCTGAAACTTTTCAATTTGCCGCCATTTTGAATCGAATGCAGAAAGAAAATTAAACTTCTTGTAAAAGTTGTAGAAAAGGATACGAAGTTCACAGAACTGTTTTCCGCGTTCCCGAAAGATCAAAAATAAAAGAGCAATTGCGACAAATCGAAAAACCGGAAATCGGCCATATTTCGGATACGAGGCTCCAAATCGAAAAACGTATAATAAACAAAATAATTGTTTTTAAGAGAGCTACAAGTCCTATGGCTTTGTCTAAATGGAGTCGATACACCCTGTATAATTGACAAACCGAAATTTCAGAATTTGGTAGGAGCAACAAATCGCCATACATGAATTTTTTTATATTCCGAAACGCAAGAATTTGTGAACACTTTTCGAACAATTCATCAGTGAATGGTTTAACATTTTCGTGTTTTCCGCACACAAAACAATACATTTTCTCAATTCTAAAGTGAAAAACTAGACTTTCGAAGATTAAATCAGAAAGAAAACTGACAGGAAGTAGTCAGGAATTTCGGTTTGTCAAGTACTTGAAGCCATTTCTATGCCGACAGACCAAGTTATTTGTGTAGAGGATGGCACGAGCTTTAATTTGATACCTCATATGGGGGTGTACTCTCTATAAAAACCGCTAAATTTAGCTGCAGTTAAAAAATACACCTTTATTTTGTTTGCGTAGAGAATACACCTAATGGACTGCTTTTAATAATGCATAATTATTAATACATAATTGTTACTAAAAATAAAATTTAAAAAAAAATCGCTTCCGCCCGGGATTGAACCTGGGACCTTGTACGTGTAAGGGAAAATTTCATCAATGAAGGTATGCAACTTGATGAAGCTGTATAAAAATTACCTGTCATAATTTCTTATTAAAATTGTTAAATTTTATAATTTCCGGCTAAATGCGGCGCGACAGACCGAGCGTTTCGTATACGGTCACTACATTTCTACATTTACATTTCATACGGTTTTTTTAATAGCACAGTATAATAATATGCTACGCATACAGTAGTGCCCATGCACTGCGCACTCTCGTTAAATTTGCAAAATTGCGTTAGTAGTTCATCCTTGTGGCATCATGTCGCTTCTGTCGCAATTTTGGTAGTTTTCGTCATTATTATAGTTGGTAGCTAATTACCGTTTCTGTTGCTACCATTATAATAATATTAACTAAAGTAAAAAGGACGTTGCTACTGACAACCAGTGTTTTGTTTAACTTTCAACTTACAATAATTTTCCAAGTAATGTCTAAAAAATGTCTAATGTGGAATTAATTTAAATTCATTATTTTTGAATTGTGACGAGTTTTAAAGTATTGTGTTATTATTTCTACAATTTTTAACAAGAACTAAAAGCGCTCAATATATAAAATGTAAGTAAGTGTCGTCTATTTTCACGTGGTTTTCAATTTCATCAAATAACTGGAATTTACTTAATTCTAAAGAAATTTAGAGGGTTCGAGGTACAATGGTGTTTACTTGTTGCGTTTTCTACATTGCAAGATTTCTCTAATGAAAACTTAAACAAAATGTCAGATATGAGGTTTTTATATTTTTTATAAGATTGTAACTTGAGCTATCGGGTATCGGTAACTCATTAGAGAAATAATAAGGAATATAGTCCTTTGTCTGTAAAAATCTTATGGTTATGACAGCTCTCAAGAAAAATTATTAGAGAAATGTTATAATGTAAAAAGGCCGTATAAGATGTAAATTTAAAACAATATGTAAGACTTGTATAATTTCTAATGTAAATAATATTGATATTTGTGCAAACGAAAAGTCTTAATAAAGCGAATTAAATTATAATAATAAATTGTTTTTATTTTTTCCACAATTTCCAGCAAACTGCCTGTTCCAATTTTAGTAATTTCAGTATTCTTGCAATTTCTAGCTTTAAAATTGCATGATTTTACTAAATTGCTTTAAATTATCTGTCTTTTAGCGTATTCAAAAAGTTTTTTAGTACAATAATAGTAATATAATATTTGAAATTCCCGCCACTTTTTGAGTATTTGAGCAGCGCCAGACACGCAAGATGCCACAAGGATCAACTATTTTCATTATTATTACTATTTTATCATTATTATTATCAAATTTTTACAATTACAAAAAAGGAGTCGAGTCGCCTATCTATTTCTACCAACATAATATCCGTCATCTATGGTAGTGCCGACGTGCAAAAATTGTGTCGCTAATATTGTTTTGCGCATGCGTGAATTTGTACTATCCGATTAATGGCGGGTTATTGTTGAATACAGTGCACATTCAATATAGTCACCTATGATAAAAGAAATCAGGCAACTATTTTTTATAAATTTTATGTCAGCATGAACGAGCATGAATGACAAATCGAATGTGCACGTTATTATTATATTTTTTATAAATTAAATATTTTTTATTTGCATCAAAAACCGAAACGGAAGGTACCTTGTACTAATGAAACATGATTTCAATACATTCAGATACTTATTTATGCTACCCTTTACAAATAGATATAAAAATAACATTGACAGCTGACAGAACCTATAAAAATAATTTTGAATTTACGCGCGCTTATATACTTCATACTATCCGATTAATGGCGGACGGTGTTCAAGGTCACTGATTTTGGCGACAAGAAATACAATGGTAACCATGGGGTTGTCACTACTGTATGCGTAGCAAATAAGTATACTGTGTTAATAGTAAGGGTTTACGACGTTGGCTCTTAGAATAATTATTGTTAGTGGACAATTAGCAATTAAATGAGCCGGCCGTGATATCGATGCAATGAAAAGTGTCGCACAAGCGTCTCATAAAAGATCTTTGGCAGATTTTTATTTGTTGTACATCTTCCGGATTCTTGAGCATTATTTTTGACAATAACATGTAAATGTTAATGTTAAAAATTAAAAATGTTAAAAATGAAAAAGTGACTTTAATAGTTATTTATTATACAAGACGATAAAGGGATAATTTAACTACTGAGTGGAAGAGTGTTAATTCACGAGTGGCGTTAGCCACGAGTGAATTAACTTTCACGAGGTAGTTAAAGAACCTTTATCGTCCTGTATAATATGCTATTTTTTTCTATAGCAAATGTTAAAGAAAAACCAATTACAAATTAAATTATCATTTACAAAATTTATTAAAAATATTTGAGTAGTGTGCGGTTGCTATGTGAGTAGTGGGGTTGCTATAACTTCATGGTTGATATTGGGGTTGTATTACTTTTAGGCCAGTAAACAGGTCGTAATAAGCGTATGCTACCTTACAAAAGGTCATGTAGTTTTGGATTTTGGATATGTTGTATGTACCTAGGCCCTTATTAAAAATCCAAGTTTTGGAATTCGGCGCGCCTGTGCGCGCTTCAGTACGACCACTTTTGTGTCACTTTTTTCGGTTTTTGCTCGATAACTCTTTACTAGTGCGTCCTACGTAAATCATTAATGTTGCCAATTTTCTAAAGCACAAAATTTGCTATAATTTATCCCAATAACATATTTTTCTAAACCATACAATTACCGAAATACAAAGCTTCAAAGCACAAAATTTTTCATAAAGTTTGGGAAAACTACCACAAAAAAGACAGTGTTCATCATCTTAACGGTTAATTGGTTCAATTTAAAGACAACGTGAGTAACACTTTGTAGCTATATGATAGATCTGTGCATAAAAAATTACAAATATGACCACAATACGAAGAATATTTTAAACAGGGTGAGTCGGGAGGAACGCACCAAACGCCAAAAGGGTATTTTACATGTAAATATAAGACGAAAAAACCCAAAAGTTGTAGTCCGATTATTATTGGTTTTTAAGTTATAACGACTTAAAAGTTTGAATATTTAGTAATATAAATTTCATTAGTTTTGAAAAACCCACTTTTTATACTTTGAAGCTCTGTATTTCCGTAAATATGAGGTTTAGAAAACCATGTTACCGAAATAAAGAGCTTTAAAGTTAAAAAAAGGGTATTTTTATAAATTAATGAAATTATATTACTAACGATTCAAGCTTTTAAGTCGTTGTAACTTGAAAACCAATAAAAATCGGACTACAACTTTTGGGTTTTTTCTTCTTATATTTACATGTAAAATACACCCTTGGCGTTTGGTGCGTTCCTCCCGACTCACCCTGTATAAAATATTCTTCGTATTGTGGTCATATTTGTAATTTTTTATGCACAGATCTATCATATAGCTACAAAGTGTTACTCATGTTGTCTTTAAATTGAACCAATAAACCGTTAAGATGATGAACACTGTCTTTTTTGTGGTAGTTTTCTCTAACTTTTTGAAAAATTTTGTACTTTGAAGCTCTGTATTTCGGTAACTGTATGGTTTAGAAAAACACGTTATTGAGATAAATTGTAGCAAATTTTGTGCTCTAGAAAACAGGTAACATTAATATTTTTTGTAGGTCGTACTAGTAAAGAGTTATTGAGCAAAAATCGAAAAAAGTGACACAATAGTGGTTGTACTGAAGCGCGCACAGGCGCGTCGAATTCCAAAACTTGAGTTTTTAATAAGGGCCTAGGTACATATAACATATCCAAAATCCAAAACTACATGACCTTTCGCAAGGTAAGATGTACTTGTTTACTGGCCTATTTATCTATCCTTGCTGTTAAAATTCTATTTTATCGACTAATTTTAGTTGATCAAAGCACACTTTAACGTTTGCTATAGAAAAAATATTATTATTTTAAATTTATTCTGTTTATTACAAATTTAAAAATTCAAAATCTATTACAATTTCTTAGCCTTTTGATAAAGTGTATCAACTACTTTACTCATACTTTGTATCGTTTCTAATGCCATTTCGTAAGTCTTATCTACTGGCGTATTTTCAAACACGATTAACACACCTACAACATAAACACCGATTAAAAATTGAATCAAATTTTAAACTTAAAGCGACTCACCTTCCCCTTGATCTAAAATTCCATGGAACTTTGCATCTAGAATCATTTGAGACAATTTCTTTTCAACTTGTGCCATCGGTAACTTAATTGTCGTTGCGATATATTCAACTTGAACTCTCGAATACGGTTCGATAATCCTGCACAAATTTTGTTCCAGCATATCATCGTAGAGAGTACCCAAGTGAGCTCTAACTACAACATCATTTTGGAGTTCGTGTTTGTATTGTTCGACTGCCTGCAGAAAATCTGACAAAGATCTTTTCTGAGACGCTTGTGCGACACTTTTCATTGCATCGATATCACGTCCGGCATATTTAATTGCTAGTTTTCCACTAACAATTTGTTGTACATCTTCCGGATTCTTGAGCATTATTTTTGACAATAACATGTATTTTAATGCGACTAAGGCTTTAGAAGATTCTACACTGTCGAATCCTTCAAATGCTTCGTAAAAATATGAGTAGGCAGTTTTAAAATCTTTTTCATCTGCAGCATGTAAAATTCCAGATTGTAAATCTAAAGATGCTTGAATTTTGGGTGGACAATAAATTGAATTGGCGGTTGTTCGTGCAGATGTAAGAGCTGCACGAGCTTTAGGTAAATTACTTAAAGCGTGGTAAGTTTTACTTTCTAATAGTTGCACTTCGACCAACAAATTTTTGTCGTCTAACTTTTTAAGTTCTTTAAGTAACGTCGAACCCAATTGCAAAGCTTCGGTGTACATTCCTGTATCGAAATACAAAGCGACGAGCCTCGCTTCCAACGACTGCCTTAAGAAGGTCCTTTTTTCTTCCTTCGCCCATTCTATACATTCTTTACAAAGTTGCACTTCGATGCCAATTCCAGCTTCTAAATCGAGGAAAAAGTCGACCAAAGACCGTACCAACTTAGCAGCTTTTGCTTTGCTTATTAAACTTAAGAAAGGCCTCGTTCCTTTAATCAATTCGGAGAGTTCTTCGGCCTTACCCTCTTTTTTAAATTGTTCGCCTTTATTCAAAATATCTTGCTCTTGATTTTTTATTTTGTCTTCTTCATTTTCGCATTCTACGTCACTGTTTATTATAAGTAAATCTTTTGTAGGATTATTAACAACTGGACTACCTTCGAACAACATTGCATGCGCCATCTTAATAATCTAGAAAAGCACAGTGATCTAAACCAAGGAAGCCAAGTTATGTGTCGTAAATTATTCACAAAAATATGACTAAACACAAATTTTAACCAATAACGTTCTAACGGATTAATCACAATGGTATATGATTTTTTAAATCGACCATTACTGCTTAAAATGAGCGCGCTTTTCAAAAATTTTAGATAATGAATATTTTTTTTGATGTTCACAAAAATTTTCTCAAAATGTAAATTTTTGTTATGTTCAAGTTTTGTTTATTGCACAGATAACTGAGATATATTTAACAGTAATTTTTTTATGTGTGGACATGCAAACAATAAAAATAAGCTGAAAAAGACGCTGTTTTTTCAAAATTTTGGGTGCAAATGCTTACTCTTTTGATAGTTAGTAACTAAAAAACAAGTTTAGCGAAAAAAAAATTTTTTAGAAAAACCTTCTTTTTCAGCCTATTTTTAAGATTTTGAAAATTGAATTCACAAGAAGTGGTTTAAAAAAATGATGAAGCAAATGTACACTTTTTTACAGTATAAACTTTGTTCTTTAGGGTATTGAGAACTCAATAAAAACAATTTCGTCAAAATTCATTCAAGGAGTGGGTTGCTCTCAGCTTAAGCTCTTTGTGGTCTAAGAAAACTACATTAAAAGTGCCTTTTAGTCAAAATTGGGTTCGGAAATCTTATCGGCACACACACCGTGATATTATCAACCGTTTAAGAAAAAAAAATTGCTGTTACCAAACTCTTCGCAAAATTATGAAAAATTATTCTTCTTCGTCACCACTTTTACTATTTAAACATTTAAATACATCATTTTGTTCGTATTTCAATTTTCCATAAATTATCTCTGTTACAAAATTTCGTCAACCTAACCGTTAAGTAGAAAAAAATTAAAATGTGATTTTTCAACATGTCTTAAGACTTCCAGCGCCAACCATTAATGATTGCCTCATAAGACTGTCCGGCAACATCGAAAATATTAAACTTTGATATCTCCCAAACCCAAATCCGTTGACAGAACGCGGTCCTCATATTTTGCATACTCAATTACCTTGGGCGCCTGCTCTATTAAGGGTGAATTGAAAATACAATTATTTTATGTTACGATGAAACAAATAATTAATTTAAGCTAAATAAGTTTACTTTAACACCTCACCTCCACGTATATTTTAATAAATTGATATAATAATGTCAATACCGAAAGCGTCCTCGTATAATAATTATGTAAATATCTAATTAATGACTGACTTAAATCGATTTAATTAATATTAATTGTATTATTCAAAGATCTTATTAAAATTTTTTCTTAGATTTCAGAAACCATGATTTAAAAATTATGAGGGCCGATCTGGAAGAATAAAATGGAATATACGGACTACATACTGGAACTGATGAAAGGATTTCTTTCGAAGACCCTGGCTCTCATTTAGTTTCATTTCGTCACTCTATGAGAATTTGTTAGTAAGCTTTCGATTACTAATTTTGCCTATATATCTACTATTTATTTGTATTTCAAGATATTGGAAAATACATGAAGTCACCTTTACATTAACCCGGAGTAACCATTTTGCTCTTATAAAAAAGGGGCGTTGGTCTTATATACGAAAATATTTTTTAAACAAAAACGCAGAAATCTTAGCCGTAGATGATACTTGAAATACTTCAAGAGAAGATACAAGAGTAAAGGTAAAATTTTAGACCCCATTTTTTATTTCGTGACAGAATTCATAACAAGTTGTTAGTTATAGGTCCCAATAACTAACTAATTAAAGGTCTAATTAAATGTACTCGTATTAATAGAAGCAACTCGCCACTTTAATGTGACTATTCACAAGCTTAAGTTTGTTTAAACTTTTTATCTACCTCTCATTTTGCTTTTCACATAATTTTTATTGTCTTGAAGGCGATTAAAGTAGATATTTACATGCTTTTATTAAGAATTGCGCCTAAAGTTAGTCTTTTTCGTATACACAAGAAGATTTTGTGTATTGTAAGTTGCCTGACGTTAATTTAAATGTAACTAGCGCCACCTATCAAAAAATATTTAAACTTAACAAAAAATAATAAAGTACATCCCACCGCTATTAGATAGCGCTCCCTGTACTGTTTCCAATTTAAATATTTTTACTGTCAAATATCAAAATTAGTTGTCACTTTGAAAGAAATAATGTCAACAGTAAATTATTTATTTTATAAGTATAATATTTTAATAAAATAATTTCTTTTGCGCCTGATGAACTTCGTAAACAGTTATGCCATTATAATTTGAGGACACAAGTATTTGGTGAGTTACTAACCTATAAAAACAGCTTGATGTTTGTGTTTTATGGACCTCGCTGGAGGTCTAAAGGTGGTCTAAAGATCAACAAGTATTATATTAATTATTTGTTTTAGACTCGCATATGGTATTAGTCCTTCTAAACTTTGTCAATTAATTGATTCCGATTGAGTGATCCATTATCCATGGAAGTGTCAAGTACAAATAATCAACTCGTACAACAGCTTGAACAAGGTATTAAAAGCTATTTATTCAACAATGGAGGTCTTAATGACCGCAGTACAGTACAGTACAGTACAAGTACAATGTGTAATAAGTACTACATTGAAACGGTTCCCACCACTTCGTGTATGTTCAAAATTCCAGTTTTATATTAAAAGAGCAGATCTGCTTTGTAATAGACTTTGATAGTTTGTAAAATATAATGATTAGCAAGTGTATAAGTGTGTTTCTGATTTTAGTTTATCGCTTAACTGATTGCGATTGAATGAAACGTCGTCAATAGCACAGTTACAAGTTTTTACAATCACCGAACGACAACGAAATGAGCATTGGCATGTTAAAAGACTTTAGATGTAATTAGTAACTATAGAGGTTAATGAAATTTACCAGCCAAAGACGACTTTACGCTCTCAACTCGTATGTTACTCCCCGGATCTCAATGACAGCATTACAGTGGTAAGTTCAAAGTGTAGTATTGGTTTTTCACCCCTGTGTATTTTTAAAATTCCAGTTTTATATTAAAAAAGCACATTTACTTCTTAATAGGTGACAGATCTGAACTGTGAAGGCTTACATTCAAAATGTTTCTCACAAGAGAACGAAACTTTGATGCTTTTAAATGCCTTAGTTGAAACAAAGCAAAGCGAATAAAGGTGGTAAATTCATATCTGCTTTAGATTGAATATGGTGGATCGAAAAACGTTTCATTATATTAGAAGCTATTTAATCGGCGATAAGATAAATAAAATTTACTAGTCAAAGACAACTTCACATCCTCAACTTTTATTCACTTACTCTCCGGATGTGTGATGTGACTCTCCGGAGCATTACAGTGGTAAGTATAGGTATTAATTATTATAGAAACATTAAACTGTTCTCATTATCTGAAGTAGAAAAATATTTTTCGTTTGAAGAAGCTCTTAATTATTTTTAACAATGATCTGAGTTCTTATAATAATTCTAATATTAATATTTTTGCTTTAGACACATCAGGAGTATTTTCAAGGAAAATTTTTGTGCACGATTAAGTAGAGGAACCTGGCAAAAGTAGATTCAGGAAGCCAAGTTGAGAAAATTGTGAACTTGAAGAAAGAAATACAGAGCCAAAAAGATTTGCATTTTGCTTTATTTTTAGAATTTTCAAATGACTTGTACTAGTACTAGATGTTAGTAGTTGTTTAAAAGCTTTTGGCACTTGCTACTGTTCATGTAATTAGTACTTTTTAAAAGTATTATACATATTATTACTGTAAATCTTTAAGGTTTTAAAGAAAATAATTTATGATAAAATAATTAACTAAAAGGCACTAATGAAAAGTCTTTTGACTAGATTAAAAATTTTAAAGAACATGTCTTACTTTTGACATTTTTCTACGTGACAACTAATTTTGACATTTGCAGCACTAATTATTTAAATTGTAAACAGTAACAGGGAGCGCCATCTAATGGTACTATGATGTACTGTGTTATTATTTTTTGTTAAGTTTATATGCTTTTTGCTAGGTGGCGCTAGTTACATTTCAATTAACGTCAGGCAACTTACAATACACAAAATCTTTTTGTGAATACGTAAAAGACTAACTTTAGGCTTCTTAATAAAATCATGTAAATGTCGACTTTAATGGCCTTCTGAATTTGCATATTATGTGTATAGTACGTTACTAGACTTGTACTACGTGAACCTAATTAAAAGATTTTTTACCAAAAAAAATTTTAATTGATTATTAGTCTTAAGTTCATTAGTTTTATGTAAAATATATTTCTTGTACCTGCCATGTGTTTCCCTATGTCCCTGATTCTAGCGCCGAACTCAGATTCGAATACTCATATTTTACAGTAGACCAGTTGAATTATGAAACTTTATTTTTCATTTAAATTTTAATTTATAAAGACTAAATTTAAAAGCAATTACAAGAATATTAGATGTTTAACAACAATATGTAACATAACAAATACAAATCCTAGGAATTAAATGCTTATTTTGGGACAAACAGCCCTTAACTTAGAAATAAAAATCAAACGTTACAATTACAATTTACATAAGACGAACATTTAAAAATTCTACGTTGTACCCTCCCAATTCTTTTTTTAAATACTTAGTATGAATGTAAATAACACATCCTATGAAATGCACGGGTGTGCTTAGGGGACGTCACCCTTATCCGCTGCCCCTTACATATCTTATACCTACAACTTAAAAAAATTCGTACAACAAAAATTCGACGTTGTACCCTCCCAATTCTTTTTCTAAATACTTAGTATGAATGTAAATAACATATCCTGTAAAATGCACGCGTGTGCTTAGGGGACGTCACCCTTATCCGCTACCCCTTACATATCTTATACCTACAACTTAAAAAAATTCGTAAGACAAAAATTCGACGTTGTACCCTCCCAATTCTTTTTAAAAATACTTAGTATGAATGTAAATAACACATCCTGTGAAATGCACGCGTGTGCTTAGGGGACGTCACCCTTATCCGCTACCCCTTACATATCTTATACCTACAACTTAAAAAAATTCGTAAGACAAAAATTCGACGTTGTACCCTCCCAATTCTTTTTCTAAATACTCAGTATGAATGTAAATAACATATCCTGTAAAATGCACGCGTGTGCTTAGGGGACGTCACCCTTATCCGCTGCCCCTTATATATCTTATATCTACAGCTTAAAAAAATTCGTACAACAAAAATTCGACGTTGTACCCTCCCAATTCTTTTTCTAAATACTTAGTATGAATGTAAATAACATATCCTGTAAAATGCACGCGTGTGCTTAGGGGACGTCACCCTTATCCGCTGCCCCTTACATATCTTATACCTACAACTTAAAAAAATTCGTACAACAAAAATTCGACGTTGTACCCTCCCAATTCTTTTTCTAAATACTTAGTATGAATGTAAATAACATATCCTGTAAAATGCACGCGTGTGCTTAGGGGACGTCACCCTTATCCGCTGCCCCTTACATATCTTATACCTACAACTTAAAAAAATTCGTACAACAAAAATTCGACGTTGTACCCTCCCAATTCTTTTTCTAAATACTTAGTATGAATGTAAATAACATATCCTGTAAAATGCACGCGTGTGCTTAGGGGACGTCACCCTTATCCGCTGCCCCTTACATATCTTATACCTACAACTTAAAAAAATTCGTACAACAAAAATTCGACGTTGTACCCTCCCAATTCTTTTTCTAAATACTTAGTATGAATGTAAATAACATATCCTGTAAAATGCACGCGTGTGCTTAGGGGACGTCACCCTTATCCGCTACCCCTTACATATCTTATACCTACAACTTAAAAACATTCGTACAACAAAAATTCGACGTTGTACCCTCCCAATTCTTTTTCTAAATACTTAGTATGAATGTAAATAACATATCCTGTAAAATGCACGCGTGTGCTTAGGGGACGTCACCCTTATCCGCTGCCCCTTACATATCTTATACCTACAACTTAAAAAAATTCGTACAACAAAAATTCGACGTTGTACCCTCCCAATTCTTTTTCTAAATACTTAGTATGAATGTAAATAACACATCCTGTGAAATGCACGCGTGTGCTTAGGGGACGTCACCCTTATCCGCTACCCCTTACATATCTTATACCTACAACTTAAAAAAATTCGTACAACAAAAATTCGACGTTGTACCCTCCCAATTCTTTTTTAAAATACTTAGTATGAATGTAAATAACACATCCTGTGAAATGCACGCGTGTGCTTAGGGGACGTCACCCTTATCCGCTACCCCTTACATATCTTATACCTTACTTAAAAAAAATCGTACAACAAAAATTCGACGTTGTACCCTCCCAATTCTTTTTTAAAATACTTAGTATGAATGTAAATAACACATCCTGTGAAATGCACGCGTGTGCTTAGGGGACGTCACCCTTATCCGCTACCCCTTACATATCTTATACCTACAACTTAAAAAAATTCGTACAACAAAAATTCGACGTTGTACCCTCCCAATTCTTTTTTTAAATACTTAGTATGTATGTAAATAACACATCCAGATATTTCCAGATATTTTTGGACAAAATAGAAATTTTGGAAAATCGTTTTCATTTTTTTCTGTAGTTGTTTTCAAAGATATCAGAAAACTAGAAACCCATATTCACTGCACCTTGTTTGTCTCTACTGTCTCTAAAGGCAATTTTAGATTTTTCAAACAACGTTTCGGTTTTAAGTTAACATCATCAATTAAAAATTTTAAATACGGACCATATTAGTCTCTATAAGATGGCGATTAGTAATTTTCAAAACGACGTAATTCCAACGATTTGGAATTACCATCAACTCAAAAATTTTAGATACAAATTTTTTTACAACGTCCAATTTTTGTTTTACGGATTTTTTAACTTCTGCATACAAGATATATAAGGGGTAGCGGATGGGGGGTGAGATCCCTTAAGCATACACGTGCATTTCGCAGGATGTGTTATTTAGGTTTAAAAAAAGAATTGGGAGGGTACAACGTCGAATTTTTGTTGTACGAATTTTTTAACTTATGCATATAAGATATATAAAGGGTAGCAGATAGGGGTGACGTCCCCTAAGCACACGCGTGCATTTTTCAGGATATGTTATTTACGTGTATACTAAGCATTTAAAAAAAGAATTACGAAGGTACAACGTCGAATTCTTGTTCTACGAATTTTTTAACTTATGCACATAAGATATATAAAGGGTAGCGGATGGGGGTGACGTCCCCTAAGCACACGCGTGCATTTTTCAGGATATGTTATTTACGTGTATACTAGGCATTTAAAAAAAGAATTACGAGGGTACAACGTCGAATTCTTGTTCTACGAATTTTTTAACTTATGCACATAAGATATATAAAGGGTAGCGGATGGGGGTGACGCCCCCTAATTAACCGTGCATTTTTCAGGATATGTTATTTACGTGTATACTAAGCATTTAAAAAAATAAATACGAGGGTACAACGTCGAATTTTTGTTCTACGAATTTTTTAACTTATGCACATAAGATATATAAAGGGTAGCGGATGGGGGTGACGTCCCCTAAGTACACGCGTGCATTTTTCAGGATATGTTATTTACGTGTATACTAAGCATTTAAAAAAATAATTACGAGGGTACAACGTCGAATTTTTGTTTTACGAAACATTTTATGTTGTAGGTATAAGATAGGTACATAAAGGGTGGTGGATGAGGGTTTTAGCCTCTTAGGACATGGGTGCATTTTACAAGATGTGTTATTTACATTCATACTAAGTATTTTAAATAAAAATTGGAAGGGTAGAAAGTCATATTTTTATGTATAAATTGAATACGTCGAACGAATACTCTTTATGTAGGTATTTTTTAACTTTTGATTTTTATTACTTTGAATTTAAGGGTTTACCCTTAGACTCCAAGCAGGGCTTGAATTTTGAACTCTAACCTGTCATGTATACTTGTTTCTAAAAATTCTTTATGTTAGTAAAAAGTTAATCTGTGGACAGCACCGGAAGTGGTGAAGATATTCCAGGAAGGGGCAGTGACTAGTGATTATAAGCCGTGATCAGTTTTATATAAATGCCAAGTTATCAAGGCTCATTGCAACAAGTTACATAATTGTCGCAGTGATAGTGATCCAGCGTTTGAAGAAATATTGCAAAATTCTTTCAAAATGGGTGTTCTTAGGATAATTTGTTGTTTTTTATTTGGGTATTGCTCATTAGGTGAGTTTTCTATTAACTTGTTGAAGTCAAATTCTAATTCTGAATTTATTTACATTTAATAACTCTTTTTATTCTCTTTAAACTTCAATTGGGATTTTAGTCAAACTAATTTTCAAATTGGCGTAGGTACGTAAAATTCGGAATTTATGAGAATAATAGATAATAGGGAGGTGCTAATACCTTGCGTAGTATAGATGGGGCTAGCGAGTGCTCTCTCTATCTCTACATCTTTGAAATTGATGCGACCAGATGTTACCTACCAGACACATTTTCGTCATAGCGCATTAGCTCCACCCTGCTGTTCTCATAAATTCCGTACTATACGTTAATTGAAATCTCAATCTTCTAGTTTGACTCAGTCTGTCTTTGCTCTTATTATGTAAGGTAAGACCAAACCAATTCTTTCCGTTTCTTCGTCCCGACTTCATCTTCCTTCAATCTTGCTTCTAAACGTTAGCTATTGAACTTTGTGTACAAGCTTTCACGAAGATTTTCTTGTGTTGTTAAGTTACACTCATCCAAATGGCTCGATTAGTTTAGAAAATAATTAATTATTTAGGACTACATCTGAACCAAAAAATTTAACAGTAAAAAGGACACAAATATCTACTAAGAAATGTACAGGGGGTACATCTGTAGTGCACCTATCAGCCTATCACATCACGCTAAAGAGAAGACCTCGAGATAAGAGTGTGGCTTCTATTTCTGTAGAGGTTAACCACTCTGTCTGAAGAGACGTTGTTCTAACTGCTTGGCAATTGACAAAATTATTTAAGACTTGTGTATCACATTTTCTATATTTACAAAAGTTTACGTGATTTACGATTGAAAAACAGGAAAAAATAGTCAAATGGGATGCTTATCAAGAATTTTGACCTTTTAAGAGGAAAGGGATGTGGTACAATGATTATTTTTGTTTTTTTTCGTACTAACTTCACTTTGAATATTTTTTAAGTGCAAATTTAAGAGGAAGGGGATGTAGATTATTTTTGTTCGATATCTAACTAATTATACAGGATGGTCTTAAACTAGTTGGTCAAAATCAGGGATTGGGCTCGTGTTAAAATTTGATAGAAATCAGTCTATAAACCAATTGATGTATTAGGAGAGCAGAAGTTGTGTAGGATATCTCTAAAAATATGAAATACAATAGCAAAGAACTTTACATGAAAGCGTATCGCAAGCTTATCAAAGCTTATCTTGTTACGTGAAGATAAGGGCATACTTTTAAGGCTCTTTTAATTTAATTGAAATTAAAAGAACATTTTTTAAGTGCAAACTTAAGAGTAAGGGGGTGTGGATTATTTTTGTTCGATATCCAACTAATTATACATCAGGATTGTCCTAAACTAGTTGGTCAAAATCAGGGATTGGGCTCGTCATAAATAAAAATGAAGGAATTCTCTTGAGTTACAACTACCTATATTTTGTTTCCAAACTGGTAATCATTGCTTGTCTAATACGTTCAAAAATTTCTGGCACATTTCTTATAATTTTGCAGCTGGACTCCCTGATTTTACCAATTATTTCGGCAGCACTTTGTGTAAATTCTTTTATTATTTTTCAATTTTTCAAATTATCTTATTGACGTCTAATTTTTTTTCAGTAAACGGAACTTATCAACCTTCTCGAATATTATCAGAAAAAGACGAAGTTGTTATACCTTCAAATACCGATTTTTCTTTAAGGTGCGAAGGTAAAAATGAATTAAAATGGACAACACCTAACAATACTGTAAGTTACCTTTTTTAGAATTTAGAATTTTAATTTTAACAAATTTTAGTACGACGATGTCGTCACTCAAGTTTATTCTTCAATTACAATCCAAGCTTTAAATAAACCTAATAAAGAGTATCCTCATGGATCAATTTTAACAATCTCCAACGCTTCCTATTTGGATACAGGATTTTATTATTGTCACGAAAATACTGAAGATTTTCAAGATTTAAATCGTTCTTCGCGCATTTACGTTTACGTTAGCGGTGAATTTATTACTAAAAATATAAAATTAAACATTAATTTACTTGTTATCTTACAGATGATAATGAATTATCGGTTATTGATCTACTACCAACAGCTGTTTCAGTCATCGAAAATTCTGAAGCAATTTTACCATGTAGACCTACATCTCCGAATGTAACGGTTGAATTAAGCCAAGCTACTGGAGAAGAGGTAAATATTGTTTTTAACATAACACAACAACACGGTGCTGGTTTGAATTCGAGCTCAATTAAGCCTGGCTTGGTTTGAAAGCTAAGCACACATCGTTCAGGCGGCCTCCACACTGCACAGGCAAAACCGGAGCGTCTGGACAGCGTTCAGGTCGCCTGCACATGCCAAACCGGAAGGCAAGGCCCGTGTGTGTGGACGGACTTTTAAATGCCTAGATACTAATGCGAGATCTCTCCAGCCCTGGAATCTTGTAACTATTAGCGATCCTCTAGCTAACGCTAATCTACTATGTACCCTTCTCCTACCATTTGCTAAAAGCTTGCTGAAGAGACTATATTAAATTCGATACTATATTTGTACATTTTACTAAAAAAGTAATATACAGTTTGGTCAAATTACTTTAATTAATAGGTCCTACTTTCGCGCTGATTAGACAGTAGGTGAAGTTGCTAGTGGAAGATGTACTCCGTTTGAATTAGATAGAAATCAATGAACTCCTACGTTTAACCATTATAAATTCAAGTCGCTTGGCCAAACTGTAGATATGATGAAACAGTAATAACCTGGATTTTATTGGGCAGGTACCACCAAATACACCAAATTCTGATGGAATTACTGTCACGTATGATCCTAGAAGAGGTTTTATAATAAACAAAGTACTTGGTGAAATGTCGCTTGTGTATCAATGTACATTCAGAAGAATAAATAATAACCAAGAAGTTGAAGAAGAAAAAATAAGTTTTGTCTATCTCGATGTTAAACGTATGTAACGTCATCAAATGAAACCCGTTCAAGCCGATATATCAAGTGGAACGAAACGTTACCTATAAAATAATTACAGAAATAACAAGAATATAAGTAGTTAAAATGACGACAGCTTTGGGGTGGAGGAATGTATATGAATAGAAAAAGAAAATATTAGTCAAATGTACCCATTTCACTGTAATAGTGGCGTTTAAGAAGAAAAGATCGGGTGTAGGATGCAATTGCACTTGTCAATAACGTTTAGCTGACATTTTTTAGAGCTCCCCACCCTAAAACCTTCGCGATTCTTACTATAGAGTATTATTTCTTAAGACAGCGCCAAACAGACGGGTTTATACCTTGGTTTGGCCTGTGCAGGCCAAACCGTACCTTTTGGGTAATGAGCGTCGTTCAGGTGGCCTGCCCGGACTTTGATTTGTCCCGTGCACGTGCAGGCCGACCTGTACATTGTACAGGCTAAACCGGAGCATCTAGACATTGTTCAGGCGGCCTGGGCGGACTTTGACCAAACCTGTCCAACTTCAAGCGTTTGTAGGTTAGGATGCAAAGTGATAGTTCCGGCTTGCTTGAGCAGTAATAATTCAATTTTGAATATTTATATATTTTTAAAACTTACTTTTATTTGGCCCCAATGTCATTTGACGTCGACTTAAGCGGCGATCGCCGGTTAGCCGGCCGGGCCAGTTCGGCCCTGATAATGTCACAGGTTTCGTTCCACTTTGGCTTGAACGCATTTCATTTAATTCCGCCCAGTATTTTTTATTTTATTTTTTTTAAATTAGCAATTATTGATCATTTCCCTAAACCTGAGTTAGAAGAATTATCCGATGGTCATACAGTTGTTGGAGAAAAATTAGAAATGCAATGCACTGTGACTGTAGTTAGAAATATGCAATTTAAAATGGAGTGGATTGTTCCTGATAAAATGGGCTTTAAGGTAAATTTAAATAAAAATTGATTAATCACAATTATAACACTATTTTAGAGTGGTAGAGTGAATACAGGTAGAACCATTAAAAACCATCATCATGAAAATAGATTTTATCAAATTTTGACCATTAATCAGACTAGTCTTGATGATCAAGGAGAATATACTTGCGTGATTAAAAGTTATAATCAAGAAAGTAATGCTACCAAATTTGTTAAAATATTTGCTGGTAAGTGTCTCTTGTTATAAAAACATCTAAAAAGCGTCAGCTCGACCACCTCTTTATCTATTTCTTTGTTAGACCAGGGGTTACCAACTTTACTACAGGTCAACAGGTCAGGTCAGGTCAACAGGTCGATCATATATTATATGATCATATATTATATGATCGACTATATTTTTGTGTCGCCTTCTAAAACCTTCTAACCTTCTAAAATCTTGACGTCAACTATGATACAGGCCGCTGTTTCGTCAGCCATTTGGGTTCGAACGTCAAAGTGAAGGTGAAGGATAATGTCATTTACGCTATTGCGGTTTTACGAGCTGCAAAATAGGAGCTTACATAATGTTATCTAATATTTTAAGATCTGTTCTTATAAAAAAATTTAAGAATAGTTTAACCTCATGTAAAAAAGTAGGGTTAGGAATGGCTCAAATTACAGTAAACGTCACTGTGACGTTTGACTAAAAATGGCTGATGAGTCAGAAAGTACTTAATTCTATAATATGATACTAAAAGAGCCACGACCGTTGGTTTCTATTAGTCACGACTCAATTGCTTCGCGATTGACTTGTTGGCCATTCCTGCGTTAGACCACCCACCTGCCTACTTATTTGTTGGTGGGACCGTTCGGCCAACTACCGGCTTGCTTGTAAACGAGTCTGCAAATTTATATGCTCACCTTCCGTCCATACACCTATCATCTTTCTGCCTACCTGTTCATCTTCCGGTCTACTGATCTCCTCATCGAAGCTCATTTTGAAGCTGCAACTTTAATTTCTATTAGGACTCCTCAGAAAGTCATAATTTCTGTTTAATTTTTTTAGAGAAAGACGACTAAGCAATTTATCGATTTAAGTGAAGATAATGGAGTTCATGATGTTTCTGTAAAAACTTTCTACTTATTTATCTCAATAATAAAAACAATGATAAAAACGACTAATCACTGCTTCTTGCACAAAAATATGAATTGTAGGTTACTTTTAACCAAAACAAACATAGAGTTATTTGCAAAATTATGTTTTTCTTTAGTTTGCAAATTAAGATTTTTCGATAATAAATTTAATTTTATTATTTTTTTGTTATTTATTAATATTTCAAACCAAACATCTTCCTTCATGCATGTACTGTATGCAAATTCAACTGAAAGCAACAAGTGGGAACATTTCTACACCATCGATTTTGTTTTTTTACAAAAAAAAAAACCTCCTAATATCTTTTAGGACATCAATAGATGGCGCCATGTCAACTTTATAAAATAAAGCACAATAGTACATTATTTATAAGTGAGAAAAAGAAGATTTTATATGTGAGTGAAATGTTTACACACGAACGCGTAGCGTGAGCATGTTTAATTCTCAGGAGCGTATAGTAATACATTAAAAAGTAATTTAACACATGAAATAAGTCTTTTATTTAAATAATCAACTTCCAAATTTTTATGTAATAATATTAAACGTATTTATTTACATAATAAATAAAGTTGAAACTACACATTTATTTGCTTAAAATAAAAACAAATAATTATTAGCACATTCAACATTATCGTTGTTATATTTATATTTACATCTATTTTAAACTTTTTTTTATAGAATTTTTTGTTAACATTTATAGTAATTATTTTTTCCGTTAGGCTTTAGATATTTACATAAGCACTACAAATACAAAAATTTTACATGGAATGTGATATGAACATGTATTAAGAGGTGTGATCAAAAAGTACGGTGAATTTAGATAAAGAAAATGAAATAGAAGGAACGAAGAATAAAAGGAAACCGCACGAGCAGGCACTAAAAGCATCGACAAAAGTTGATTTCTAGAGCTGTTTTGTTTTAACCTTCATAATACCGAGTTAAAAAAAATTACACCCCATACTAACAGCCTAAAGGCCCGTCCACACACACAGGCCACCTGAACGCTGTCCAAACGCTACGGTTCAGTCTGTGCAGGCCGCCTAAACGATGCCCTCACGCTCTGCAAGGCAAGCGTGTGTGTGGACGGGTCATTACAGGGGTCCTAACGGATCCCAGTTATTTTCTGCTCTAGCCTATCAATTGTAGGTAATATTGTGGTCGATTCTTGTTCTCTGGAGCTTTAGGAAGAATCCAAGCCCAACTACGTGTTTGTAAGTTAACTAAAACCACCCCTATTAAACTTGAACTGATTTTAACCGTAATTAAGCGTTTTTAAGCCTTGGAGAAATTTTTGTTTAATTCACCGTTTTATTCGACCAAACCTCGTGTTTTTACATTAAACTTTTATAATTAATGAATACTATTTTTTTTATAAAATTTATTTTAATACGTAATTGTTTATAAATTATATGTAAGAACATCAACATCACTTTGTGAAATACATAAAAATTACACGAATATTTTTTATTGATTTTTTGATTTACGTATACTATTTTTTGGGAGTATGACCGAAATATTTTTTATTTTTCAAAGGTACAGAGTCAGACAAAAGTCGAACACAATACAGTAGCTTAACAAAACCCTCAATTTACCCTCACCCCATTTTATTGAGCTATTCGATTTTAATTAATTGAGTACAGTTAAATTAGTCCTATAACTGAACTGAATTTATTGAAGATGGCTCCATCGCTCTGGTGCATAGTCGAATACACGAAGACGCCATCAAATCAAATTTATTGCAAAACGACTTTTATTTTAATTTTAGTTCAACCCTGTATATTAATTTATTTAATTCAACAATTTTCTTTTATTGCAAGTATATCAATTTTGCTTAATACATCACATAACCAAAGCAGCAACAATCAATACCTTTCACAATAATCAATTTTTGTTAATTACATTTACACGAGTCTCTTTGTCTTCTTCTAAAGTAACTCGTGTAAGTGGACTTTTAGTAAACGAAAGATATATATTAAAGTGCCTTTTTGAGTAATCATACGATCACAAAGTCCTTTTGAACAAACGATTTACAAACCCGCATCTCTCATTTAAAACAAAGCCCAATTACAAAAATTTAAGTAAAAATTCTATAAGTAGGTAACCAAAAAAGAAAAATTTTTTTAACAACCAAGAATTTATGTACATTTAATTTTTAATTTGACAATTTTTTTAAAATGTAAATTTAATTAAAAATTTATCATAATATTGTTCCAGCCAGATGTAAAATTAAATAAACTAAGGAATAATAAGGCGAATAATGGCAAATCCTCGTTGCTGATGATTTGGCAGTTTTAAATGTTGAAATATTTGTATATTCGCTTATTCCTGCTAAATTTCTTGTTGCTACACGTATTTCGTAAATTGTGTCTCTTTCTAAGTCGTTTATAGTGTAAACTTCATCTGGAAAAGGTAATAAAAGTTTTAACAATATGTAAATATAACATTATAACTAAAGATAGGAGAGCTCGTGTGGTGGAATAAATAAGTAAAAGGTAGTTAAATTTAAATCATTCCATACCCACATTTCGACTTGAATTTTGCATTATATAATTTACACGTCACCGTCATCCTTTCGACTTTTGAAAACTTTTAAAACTCATAAAAAATGAAAGCCCGTCTAAAGAAAGCTCTGGCGCTAATTTTACCTCTAATAGGTCGGTTTTGATAACATACAGTGTCTCTCCCTGCTCTAGCTCGTTAACAGGAGATCTAACGCTAATTTTATATCTAATAAAAATTTAAGAGCATAAAATTACCTATCAGAACCAATAAGAAAAATTGTGCTAGCTGTATTAATTAATCTGTCACAATAAAGCTAATTGAAAAATAACGGATTAAGTCCGTTTTAGACAACATACAGTGTCTCTCCCTGCTTAGCTCGTTAAGGGATGATCTACAACTAATTTTATGACTAATAAAAATTTAAGAGCATAAAATTACCTATCAGAACCAATGAGAATATTTGTGCTAGCTGTATTAATTAATCTGTCACAATAAAGCTAATTGAAAAATAATATTTTAAGTCCGTTTTAGACAACATACAGTGTCTCTCCCTGCTTAGCTCGTTAAAGGGTGATCTACAACTAATTTTATGACTAATAAAAATTTAAGAGCATAAAATTACCTATCAGAACCAATGAGAATATTTGTGCTAGCTGTATTAATTAATCTGTCAAAATAAAGCTAATTGAAAAATAATGGATTAAGTCCGTTTTAGACAACATACAGTGTCTCTCCTTGCTCTAGCTCGTTAAGGGGTGATATAACACTAATTTTATGTCTAAGAAAAATTTAAGAGCATAAAATTACCTATCAGAACCAATGAGAATATTTGTGCTAGCTGTATTAATTAATCTGTCACAATAAAGCTAATTGAAAAATAATATTTCAAGTCCGTTTTAGACAACATACAGTGTCTCTCCCTGCTTAGCTCGTTAAAGGGTGATCTACAACTAATTTTATGACTAATAAAAATTTAAGAGCATAAAATTACCTATCAGAACCAATGAGAATATTTGTGCTAGCTGTATTAATTAATCTGTCACAATAAAGCTAATTGAAAAATAATGGATTAAGTCCGTTTTAGACAACATACAGTGTCTCTCCTTGCTCTAGCTCGTTAAGGGGTGATATAACACTAATTTTATGTCTAATAAAAATTTAAGAGCATAAAATTACCTATCTGAACCAATGAGAATATTTGTGGTAGCTGTATTAATTAATCTGTCACAATAAAGCTAATTGAAAAATAATATTTCAAGTCCGTTTTAGACAACATACAGTGTCTCTCCCTGCTTAGCTCGTTAAAGGGTGATCTACAACTAATTTTATGACTAATAAAAATTTAAGAGCATAAAATTACCTATCAGAACCAATGAGAATATTTGTGCTAGCTGTATTAATTAATCTGTCACAATAAAGCTAATTGAAAAATAATGGATTAAGTCCGTTTTAGACAACATACAGTGTCTCTCCTTGCTCTAGCTCGTTAAGGGGTGATATAACACTAATTTTATGTCTAATAAAAATTTAAGAGCATAAAATTACCTATCTGAACCAATGAGAATATTTGTGGTAGCTGTATTAATTAATCTGTCACAATAAAGCTAATTGAAAAATAATATTTCAAGTCCGTTTTAGACAACATACAGTGTCTCTCCCTGCTTAGCTCGTTAAAGGGTGATCTACAACTAATTTTATGACTAATAAAAATTTAAGAGCATAAAATTACCTATCAGAACCAATGGGAATATTTGTGCTAGCTGTATTAATTAATCTGTCACAATAAAGCTAATTGAAAAATAATGGATTAAGTCCGTTTTAGACAACATACAGTGTCTCTCCTTGCTCTAGCTCGTTAAGGGGTGATATAACACTAATTTTATGTCTAATAAAAATTTAAGAGCATAAAATTACCTATCTGAACCAATGAGAATATTTGTGCTAGCTGTATTAATTAATCTGTCACAATAAAGCTAATTGAAAAATAATATTTCAAGTCCGTTTTAGACAACATACAGTGTCTCTCCCTGCTTAGCTCGTTAAAGGGTGATCTACAACTAATTTTATGACTAATAAAAATTTAAGAGCATAAAATTACCTATCAGAACCAATGAGAATATTTGTGCTAGCTGTATTAATTAATCTGTCACAATAAAGCTAATTGAAAAATAATATTTTAAGTCCGTTTTAGACAACATACAGTGTCTCTCCCTGCTTAGCTCGTTAAAGGGTGATCTACAACTAATTTTATGACTAATAAAAATTTAAGAGCATAAAATTACCTATCAGAACCAATGTGAATATTTGTGCTAGCTGTATTAATTAATCTGTCACAATAAAGCTAATTGAAAAATAATGGATTAAGTCCGTTTTAGACAACATACAGTGTCTCTCCTTGCTCTAGCTCGTTAAGGGGTGATATAACACTAATTTTATGTCTAAGAAAAATTTAAGAGCATAAAATTACCTATCAGAACCAATGAGAATATTTGTGCTAGCTGTATTAATTAATCTGTCACAATAAAGCTAATTGAAAAATAATATTTCAAGTCCGTTTTAGACAACATACAGTGTCTCTCCCTGCTTAGCTCGTTAAAGGGTGATCTACAACTAATTTTATGACTAATAAAAATTTAAGAGCATAAAATTACCTATCAGAACCAATGAGAATATTTGTGCTAGCTGTATTAATTAATCTGTCACAATAAAGCTAATTGAAAAATAATATTTTAAGTCCGTTTTAGACAACATACAGTGTCTCTCCCTGCTTAGCTCGTTAAAGGGTGATCTACAACTAATTTTATGACTAATAAAAATTTAAGAGCATAAAATTACCTATCAGAACCAATGAGAATATTTGTGCTAGCAGTATTAATTAATCTGTCACAATAAAGCTAATTGAAAAATAATGGATTAAGTCCGTTTTAGACAACATACAGTGTCTCTCCTTGCTCTAGCTCGTTAAGGGGTGATATAACACTAATTTTATGTCTAAGAAAAATTTAAGAGCATAAAATTACCTATCAGAACCAATGAGAATATTTGTGGTAGCTGTATTAATTAATCTGTCACAATAAAGCTAATTGAAAAATAATATTTCAAGTCCGTTTTAGACAACATACAGTGTCTCTCCCTGCTTAGCTCGTTAAAGGGTGATCTACAACTAATTTTATGACTAATAAAAATTTAAGAGCATAAAATTACCTATCAGAACCAATGAGAATATTTGTGCTAGCTGTATTAATTAATCTGTCACAATAAAGCTAATTGAAAAATAATGGATTAAGTCCGTTTTAGACAACATACAGTGTCTCTCCTTGCTCTAGCTCGTTAAGGGGTGATATAACACTAATTTTATGTCTAATAAAAATTTAAGAAAATAAAATTACCTATCTGAACCAATGAGAATATTTGTGGTAGCTGTATTAATTAATCTGTCACAATAAAGCTAATTGAAAAATAATATTTCAAGTCCCTTTTAGACAACATACAGTGTCTCTCCCTGCTTAGCTCGTTAAAGGGTGATCTACAACTAATTTTATGACTAATAAAAATTTAAGAGCATAAAATTACCTATCAGAACCAATGGGAATATTTGTGCTAGCTGTATTAATTAATCTGTCACAATAAAGCTAATTGAAAAATAATGGATTAAGTCCGTTTTAGACAACATACAGTGTCTCTCCTTGCTCTAGCTCGTTAAGGGGAGATATAACACTAATTTTATGTCTAATAAAAATTTAAGAGCATAAAATTACCTATCTGAACCAATGAGAATATTTGTGGTAGCTGTATTAATTAATCTGTCACAATAAAGCTAATTGAAAAATAATATTTCAAGTCCGTTTTAGACAACATACAGTGTCTCTCCCTGCTTAGCTCGTTAAAGGGTGATCTACAACTAATTTTATGACTAATAAAAATTTAAGAGCATAAAATTACCTATCAGAACCAATGAGAATATTTGTGCTAGCTGTATTAATTAATCTGTCACAATAAAGCTAATTGAAAAATAATGGATTAAGTCCGTTTTAGACAACATACAGTGTCTCTCCTTGCTCTAGCTCGTTAAGGGGTGATATAACACTAATTTTATGTCTAATAAAAATTTAAGAGCATAAAATTACCTATCTGAACCAATGAGAATATTTGTGGTAGCTGTATTAATTAATCTGTCACAATAAAGCTAATTGAAAAATAATATTTCAAGTCCCTTTTAGACAACATACAGTGTCTCTCCCTGCTTAGCTCGTTAAAGGGTGATCTACAACTAATTTTATGACTAATAAAAATTTAAGAGCATAAAATTACCTATCAGAACCAATGGGAATATTTGTGCTAGCTGTATTAATTAATCTGTCACAATAAAGCTAATTGAAAAATAATGGATTAAGTCCGTTTTAGACAACATACAGTGTCTCTCCTTGCTCTAGCTCGTTAAGGGGAGATATAACACTAATTTTATGTCTAATAAAAATTTAAGAGCATAAAATTACCTATCTGAACCAATGAGAATATTTGTGGTAGCTGTATTAATTAATCTGTCACAATAAAGCTAATTGAAAAATAATATTTCAAGTCCGTTTTAGACAACATACAGTGTCTCTCCCTGCTTAGCTCGTTAAAGGGTGATCTACAACTAATTTTATGACTAATAAAAATTTAAGAGCATAAAATTACCTATCAGAACCAATGAGAATATTTGTGCTAGCTGTATTAATTAATCTGTCACAATAAAGCTAATTGAAAAATAATATTTCAAGTCCGTTTTAGACAACATACAGTGTCTCTCCCTGCTTAGCTCGTTAAAGGGTGATCTACAACTAATTTTAGGACTAATAAAAATTTAAGAGCATAAAATTACCTATCAGAACCAATGGGAATATTTGTGCTAGCTGTATTAATTAATCTGTCACAATAAAGCTAATTGAAAAATAATGGATTAAGTCCGTTTTAGACAACATACAGTGTCTCTCCTTGCTCTAGCTCGTTAGGGGGTGATATAACACTAATTTTATGTCTAATAAAAATTTAAGAGCATAAAATTACCTATCTGAACCAATGAGAATATTTGTGGTAGCTGTATTAATTAATCTGTCACAATAAAGCTAATTGAAAAATAATATTTCAAGTCCGTTTTAGACAACATACAGTGTCTCTCCTTGCTCTAGCTCGTTAAGGGGTGATATAACACTAATTTTATGTCTAATAAAAATTTAAGAGCATAAAATTACCTATCTGAACCAATGAGAATATTTGTGGTAGCTGTATTAATTAATCTGTCACAATAAAGCTAATTGAAAAATAATATTTCAAGTCCGTTTTAGACAACATACAGTGTCTCTCCCTGCTTAGCTCGTTAAAGGGTGATCTACAACTAATTTTATGACTAATAAAAATTTAAGAGCATAAAATTACCTATCAGAACCAATGGGAATATTTGTGCTAGCTGTATTAATTAATCTGTCACAATAAAGCTAATTGAAAAATAATGGATTAAGTCCGTTTTAGACAACATACAGTGTCTCTCCTTGCTCTAGCTCGTTAAGGGGTGATATAACACTAATTTTATGTCTAATAAAAATTTAAGAGCATAAAATTACCTATCAGAACCAATGGGAATATTTGTGCTAGCTGTATTAATTAATCTGTCACAATAAAGCTAATTGAAAAATAATGGATTAAGTCCGTTTTAGACAACTTACAGTGTCTCTCCTTGCTCTAGCTCGTTAAGGGGTGATATAACACTAATTTTATGTCTAATAAAAATTTAAGAGCATAAAATTACCTATCTGAACCAATGAGAATATTTGTGGTAGCTGTATTAATTAATCTGTCACAATAAAGCTAATTGAAAAATAATATTTCAAGTCCGTTTTAGACAACATACAGTGTCTCTCCCTGCTTAGCTCGTTAAAGGGTGATCTACAACTAATTTTATGACTAATAAAAATTTAAGAGCATAAAATTACCTATCAGAACCAATGAGAATATTTGTGGTAGCTGTATTAATTAATCTGTCACAATAAAGCTAATTGAAAAATAATATTTCAAGTCCGTTTTAGACAACATACAGTGTCTCTCCCTGCTTAGCTCGTTAAAGGGTCATCTACAACTAATTTTATGACTAATAAAAATTTAAGAGCATAAAATTACCTATCAGAACCAATGAGAATATTTGTGCTAGCTGTATTAATTAATCTGTCACAATAAAGCTAATTGAAAAATAATGGTTTTAGTCCGTTTTAGACAACATACAGTGTCTCTCCTTGCTCTAGCTCGTTAAGGGTGATATAACACTAATTTTATGTCTAATAAAAATTTAAGAGCATAAAATTACCTATCTGAACCAATGAGAATATTTGTGCTAGCTGTATTAATTAATCTGTCACAATAAAGCTAATTGAAAAATAATATTTCAAGTCCGTTTTAGACAACATACAGTGTCTCTCCCTGCTTAGCTCGTTAAAGGGTGATCTACAACTAATTTTATGACTAATAAAAATTTAAGAGCATAAAATTACCTATCAGAACCAATGAGAATATTTGTGCTAGCTGTATTAATTAATCTGTCACAATAAAGCTAATTGAAAAATAATATTTCAAGTCCGTTTTAGACAACATACAGTGTCTCTCCCTGCTTAGCTCGTTAAAGGGTGATCTACAACTAATTTTATGACTAATAAAAATTTAAGAGCATAAAATTACCTATCAGAACCAATGAGAATATTTGTGCTAGCTGTATTAATTAATCTGTCACAATAAAGCTAATTGAAAAATAATGGATTAAGTCCGTTTTAGACAACATACAGTGTCTCTCCTTGCTCTAGCTCGTTAAGGGGTGATATAACACTATTTTTATGTCTAATAAAAATTTAAGAGCATAAAATTACCTATCTGAACCAATGAGAATATTTGTGGTAGCTGTATTAATTAATCTGTCACAATAAAGCTAATTGAAATAGTATATTATAATACATGTGTATAAGAAAGACTTTATCGCATTAGCGACGAAAATTACAAGCGCGAGCTTGCGAGTGCTTGTAACGGCGCGTATGCGATAAAGTCTACTTATACACGAGTATTATACACTATTTTTTATTATAATTGCAACTAAGACCTCTATAAAAGAGAAAAAATCTGTATTTAAAATTTGAAAATTAAGCATGCCGATTTAGGATATATTTGTTGCCACAGAGATGCTTTGTGTTTACATTGCAGAACAACAGTCGCACAACAGTTAATATTATTGTTGTTACCTAGACGACTTTATAGAGCACTTGTGCAATAAAGACGATTTTATGAACGCTTTTTAATGTGAAATTGGCAGATTATAATACAAGTATAATAAAAAATAATATTTCAAGTCCGTTTTAGACAACATACAGTGTCTCTCCCTGCTTAGCTCGTTAAAGGGTGATCTACAACTAATTTTATGACTAATAAAAATTTAAGAGCATAAAATTACCTATCAGAACCAATGAGAATATTTGTGCTAGCTGTATTAATTAATCTGTCACAATAAATCTAATTGGAAAATAATGGATTAAGTCCGTTTTAGACAACATAGAGTGTCTCTCCTTTCTCTAGCTCGTTAACGGGAGATCTAACACTAATTTTATGTCTAATAAAAATTTAAGATCTTAAAATTACCTATCAGAACCAATAAGAATATATGTGCTAGTTGTATTAATTAATCTGTCACAATAAAGCTAATTGGAAAATAATGGACCGTCCATTTTAGACAACACAGAGTGTCTCTCCTTTCTCTAGATCGTTAACGGGAGATCTAACACTAATTTTATGTCTCATAAAAATTTAAGAGCATAAAATTACCTATCAGAACCAATAAGAATTTATGTGCTATAGCTGTATTAATTAATCTGTCGCAATAAAGCTAATTGGAAAATAATGGATTAAGTCCGTTTTAGACAACATAGAGTGTCTCTCCTTTCTCTAGCTCGTTAACGGGAGATCTAACACTAATTTTATGTCTAATAAAAATTTAAGAGCATAAAATTACCTATCAGAACCAATGAGAATATTTGTGGTAGCTGTATTAATTAATCTGTCACAATAAAGCTAATTGAAAAATAATATTTCAAGTCCGTTTTAGACAACATACAGTGTCTCTCCCTGCTTAGCTCGTTAAAGGGTCATCTACAACTAATTTTATGACTAATAAAAATTTAAGAGCATAAAATTACCTATCAGAACCAATGAGAATATTTGTGCTAGCTGTATTAATTAATCTGTCACAATAAAGCTAATTGAAAAATAATGGTTTTAGTCCGTTTTAGACAACATACAGTGTCTCTCCTTGCTCTAGCTCGTTAAGGGTGATATAACACTAATTTTATGTCTAATAAAAATTTAAGAGCATAAAATTACCTATCTGAACCAATGAGAATATTTGTGCTAGCTGTATTAATTAATCTGTCACAATAAAGCTAATTGAAAAATAATATTTCAAGTCCGTTTTAGACAACATACAGTGTCTCTCCCTGCTTAGCTCGTTAAAGGGTGATCTACAACTAATTTTATGACTAATAAAAATTTAAGAGCATAAAATTACCTATCAGAACCAATGAGAATATTTGTGCTAGCTGTATTAATTAATCTGTCACAATAAAGCTAATTGAAAAATAATATTTCAAGTCCGTTTTAGACAACATACAGTGTCTCTCCCTGCTTAGCTCGTTAAAGGGTGATCTACAACTAATTTTATGACTAATAAAAATTTAAGAGCATAAAATTACCTATCAGAACCAATGAGAATATTTGTGCTAGCTGTATTAATTAATCTGTCACAATAAAGCTAATTGAAAAATAATGGATTAAGTCCGTTTTAGACAACATACAGTGTCTCTCCTTGCTCTAGCTCGTTAAGGGGTGATATAACACTATTTTTATGTCTAATAAAAATTTAAGAGCATAAAATTACCTATCTGAACCAATGAGAATATTTGTGGTAGCTGTATTAATTAATCTGTCACAATAAAGCTAATTGAAATAGTATATTATAATACATGTGTATAAGAAAGACTTTATCGCATTAGCGACGAAAATTACAAGCGCGAGCTTGCGAGTGCTTGTAACGGCGCGTATGCGATAAAGTCTACTTATACACGAGTATTATACACTATTTTTTATTATAATTGCAACTAAGACCTCTATAAAAGAGAAAAAATCTGTATTTAAAATTTGAAAATTAAGCATGCCGATTTAGGATATATTTGTTGCCACAGAGATGCTTTGTGTTTACATTGCAGAACAACAGTCGCACAACAGTTAATATTATTGTTGTTACCTAGACGACTTTATAGAGCACTTGTGCAATAAAGACGATTTTATGAACGCTTTTTAATGTGAAATTGGCAGATTATAATACAAGTATAATAAAAAATAATATTTCAAGTCCGTTTTAGACAACATACAGTGTCTCTCCCTGCTTAGCTCGTTAAAGGGTGATCTACAACTAATTTTATGACTAATAAAAATTTAAGAGCATAAAATTACCTATCAGAACCAATGAGAATATTTGTGCTAGCTGTATTAATTAATCTGTCACAATAAATCTAATTGGAAAATAATGGATTAAGTCCGTTTTAGACAACATAGAGTGTCTCTCCTTTCTCTAGCTCGTTAACGGGAGATCTAACACTAATTTTATGTCTAATAAAAATTTAAGATCTTAAAATTACCTATCAGAACCAATAAGAATATATGTGCTAGTTGTATTAATTAATCTGTCACAATAAAGCTAATTGGAAAATAATGGACCGTCCATTTTAGACAACACAGAGTGTCTCTCCTTTCTCTAGATCGTTAACGGGAGATCTAACACTAATTTTATGTCTCATAAAAATTTAAGAGCATAAAATTACCTATCAGAACCAATAAGAATTTATGTGCTATAGCTGTATTAATTAATCTGTCGCAATAAAGCTAATTGGAAAATAATGGATTAAGTCCGTTTTAGACAACATAGAGTGTCTCTCCTTTCTCTAGCTCGTTAACGGGAGATCTAACACTAATTTTATGTCTAATAAAAATTTAAGATCTTAAAATTACCTATCAGAACCAATAAGAATATATGTGCTATAATAGCTGTATTAATTAATCTGTCACAATAAAGCTAATTGGAAAATAATGGATTAAGTCCGCTTTAGACAACATACAGTGTCTCTCCTTGCTCTAGCTCGTTAACGGGAGATCTAACACTAATTTTATGTCTAACAAAAATTTAAGATCTTAAAATTACCTATCAGAACCAATAAGAATATATGTGCTATAGCTGTATTAATTAATCTGTCTCAATAAAGCTAATTGGAAAATAATGGATTAACTCCGTTTTAGACAACATAGAGTGTCTCTCCTTTTTCTAGTTCGTTAATAGGAGATCTAACACTAATTTTATGTCTAATAAAAATTTAAGAGCATAAAATTACCTATCAGAACCAATAAGAATATATGTGCTATAGCTGTATTAATTAATCTATCTCAATAAAGCTAATTGGAAAATAATGGATTAAGTCCGTTTTAGACAACATAGAGTGTCTCTCCTTTTTCTAGCTCGTTAATAGGAGATCTAACACTAATTTTATGTCTAATAAAAATTTAAGAGCATAAAATTACCTCTCTGAACCAATAAAAATATTTGTCTTAATTGCAAGAATTAATTATTTAATAAATTAAATAATTTAAAATTAGTTTCCTACGAATGTAACAATGATTAGCTAAATTGTGCATTATTGTGGCGTAGCATCATAGTCTGAAAATCCAAAAACAAAATCGTATGTGAGTGTGAAAAATCTCTGCTAAAGAATCTCTTCAGAGTAAATTGACAGTTGCCGTTAATCAACCTCTTTTCGTAAAAATAGTAAATTGAGTAATAAATTTATATAAATTTAAACTAAGAAGAAAAGCATTTTTTTAAACACTAATTTACTCGAAAATTTATATTTCAACAAAAAAAAAATACTTTCCTTTTAGCAATCTTCTTGGCACTTGAAAGAGCTCTGAAATGGTTTTCGCGTCAATCTTAGCTAACTCACTGTCACACTTATACGTAGGTACTCGTACAACATTTTATTTGTTTTTATATACATTTTTTTTCCTCAAAGAAAAATAAAGTCCTTTTTAAGGTTTTCACTTAAGTGTTTTATACTAAAATATAAGTGGAAACCTTAATTAATTTTTCTCGTATCAAAAGTATCCATAAAAACAGATTAAATTTGACTTTTTCATAATGAAAATTTATACAGTAAAAGGCATTAACGCTAGGCTAGCTTTTAACGCCAAACTAGCGTCTTTAGGGCGTGTTGAGAAGACAATGTTCAATAGAGTCTTTTTGGTCTCTCTAGATTGCAATATAATGGTAATGCAATAATATTGTTACAAAGTCTACTTTACTGCTTTTGTGCATTGTGCAACGTTTGGGAATTGCTTATAACTAGATACACAGTGAGGTTATTGGAGCGCAATCTAGTTACGACTAAAGTTGCAGTTTTTTAGAGTTTATAAAAAAAAATTTGGAGCTACATTACTACGTTACCAACTACTGTGTAATTATGAGTGGAGCTATAGCTACGTCGCGTTTGGAACCACTTGAGAATAAATGTGTACTGTGTACAGTGAAAACCTCAAATAAACCAATTCGAATCTGTCCCGTTTAACGTAACCTCAAAATAGTGCCAAAAGGCTTCATTAAAAGTCATTTTATCCTAAGTATGCATTTAAAACCATATTCGCTTCACTTTAACAAAAAGTAATTTACAAATAAAGTGCTTTTATAACACATTCGTGTATATCTTTTATGCATTAAAGAGAAAATAAGGTCGAAACCATTCGATTTTACTACAAATAAGTAAATTAGTTTGCTAAAGACTTATTTTATCTGAAAAAGAAGTTATGAAGTTGAAGGAGAAAAAAATTACTTTGGAAAAGTTTTTCGTGCTTTTCCAGATGCCCCCAACGGAGACGCTAATAAGGATTTAAAATTAAAGCACCAAACTGTTATTTTTTTGTGGTGGAATAAGTTAAAGTGGAACTTCTGTTATTAACTGTTGATTTAGCCCTAAAGTGGCATCGGTTGGAAAATATGTGGAGTGGAAGAAAAAAATATTAAAAGAACGTTAATAATAAATGAGGTTTGGAGCTTAAGAGTATTGCTTTCGCGTAGTTATTTGAAATTGTTTCGGAAAATAAAACCTAATTTTTAAATTGATAACCTTTAGAGAGTCGTGGGGATGCTTTGTTTTCGTAATGAAAAACGTAGTGACGGATTTACTACGGTAGCTAAACTAAATAATACATGCCACTATTTGTGGAAAATAATTGTTAATAAACGATATGCGTGTTATCCAATGTTTGGCAATTTTGTCGGTCAGTTGTTTGATTTGTCAAGTGGCCAGCGTATGTCTATCGATAACCAATATAACATGATCTGAAACTGATAAATTCATCAAGAAGTTCGCTTGTGTCCACTGATAGCTAAAAGAACGTGGTCAGTCTTAATCCACATAACATACCACATGCATATTAGCAAAGAGTTTTACCCAACATTTGAGGAGTTGCCCAGAGCGATAGCTAACACAACGTAGTCAGTAAATCTCTACCTACGTCAGAATGCAAGCGTTTTACCAAATATTTGGAAAGTTCTCTAAAGCGATAGCTAACACAACGTAGCCATGAAGCCTCTACCTACGTCACATTTGTTTGCAAGCGTTTTACCCAATGTTTGGAAAGTTCTCTAAAGCGATAGCTAACACAATATATAGCCAGTAAGTCTTTTTCTACCTTACGTTATAACGAAGCGTTTTAGCAAATGTTTGGAAAGTTTTCTAGAGCGATAGCTAACACAATATATAGCCAGTAAGTCTTTATCTACGTTACGTTTTAACGAAGCGTTTTAGCAAATCTTTGAAAAGTTCTCTAAAGCGATAGCTAACACAATATATAGCCAGTAAGTCTTTATTTACGTTACGTTATAAAGAAGCGTTTTAGCAAATCTTTAAAAATCTCTAAAGCGATAGCTAACACAACGTAGCCATGAAGTCTCTACCTACGTAACATTTGTGTGCAAGCGTTTTACCCAATGTTTGGAAAGTTCTCTAGAGCGATAGCTAACACAATATATAGCCAGTAAGTCTTTATTTACGTTACGTTATAAAGAAGCGTTTTAGCAAATCTTTGAAAATCTCTAAAGCGATAGCTAACACAACGTAGCCATGAAGTCTCTACCTACGTAACATTTGTGTGCAAGCGTTTTACCCAATGTTTGGAAAGTTCTCTAGAGCGATAGCTAACACAATATATAGCCAGTAAGTCTTTATCTACGAAACGTTATAAAGAAGCGTTTTAGCAAATCTTTGAAAATCTCTAAAGCGATAGCTAACACAATGTAACCATGAAGTCTCTACCTACGTAACATTGATGTGCAAGCGTTTTACCCAATGTTTGGAAAGTTCTCTAGAGCGATAGCTAACACAATATATAGCCAGTAAGTCTTTATTTACGTTACGTTATAAAGAAGCGTTTTAGCAAATCTTTGAAAATCTCTAAAGCGATAGCTAACACAATGTAACCATGAAGTCTCTACCTACGTAACATTGATGTGCAAGCGTTTTACCCAATGTTTGGAAAGTTCTCTAGAGCGATAGCTAACACAATATATAGCCAGTAAGTCTTTATTTACGTTACGTTATAAAGAAGCGTTTTAGCAAATCTTTGAAAATCTCTAAAGCGATAGCTAACACAACGTAGCCATGAAGTCTCTACCTACGTAACATTTGTGTGCAAGCGTTTTACCCAATGTTTGGAAAGTTCTCTAGAGCGATAGCTAACACAATATATAGCCAGTAAGTCTTTATCTACGTTACGTTATAAAGAAGCGTTTTAGCAAATCTTTGAAAATCTCTAAAGCGATAGCTAACACAATGTAACCATGAAGTCTCTACCTACGTAACATTGATGTGCAAGCGTTTTACCCAATGTTTGGAAAGTTCTCTAGAGCGATAGCTAACACAATATATAGCCAGTAAGTCTTTATTTACGTTACGTTATAAAGAAGCGTTTTAGCAAATCTTTGAAAATCTCTAAAGCGATAGCTAACACAATGTAACCATGAAGTCTCTACCTACGTAACATTGATGTGCAAGCGTTTTACCCAATGTTTGGAAAGTTCTCTAGAGCGATAGCTAACACAATATATAGCCAGTAAGTCTTTATTTACGTTACGTTATAAAGAAGCGTTTTAGCAAATCTTTGAAAATCTCTAAAGCGATAGCTAACACAACGTAGCCATGAAGTCTCTACCTACGTAACATTTGTGTGCAAGCGTTTTACCCAATGTTTGGAAAGTTCTCTAGAGCGATAGCTAACACAATATATAGCCAGTAAGTCTTTATTTACGTTACGTTATAAAGAAGCGTTTTAGCAAATCTTTGAAAATCTCTAAAGCGATAGCTAACACAACGTAGCCATGAAGTCTCTACCTACGTAACATTTGTGTGCAAGCGTTTTACCCAATGTTTGGAAAGTTCTCTAGAGCGATAGCTAACACAATATATAGCCAGTAAGTCTTTATCTACGTTACGTTATAAAGAAGCGTTTTAGCAAATCTTTGAAAATCTCTAAAGCGATAGCTAACACAACGTAGCCATGAAGTCTCTACCTACGTAACATTTGTGTGCAAGCGTTTTACCCAATGTTTGGAAAGTTCTCTAGAGCGATAGCTAACACAATATATAGCCAGTAAGTCTTTATCTACGTTACGTTATAACGAAGCGTTTTAGCAAATCTTTCGAAAGTTCTCTAAAGCGATAGCTAACACAACGTAGCCATGAAGTCTCTACCTACTTCACATTTGTGTGCAAGCGTTTTACCCAATGTTTGGAAAGTTCTCTAGAGCGATAGCTAACACAATATATAGCCAGTAAGTCTTTATCTACGTTACGTTATATGGAAGCGTTTTTGTCAATCTTTCAAAAGTACTCTAAAGCGATAGCTAACACAACGTAGCCATGAAGTCTCTACCTACGTCACATTTGTTTGCAAGCGTTTTACCTAATGTTTGAAAAGTTCTCTAGAGCGATAGCTAACACAAGATATACCCAGTAAGTCTCAATCTACGTTACGTAATATGGAAGCGTTTTAGCCAATCTTTCAAAATACTCAAAAGCGATAGCTAACACAACGTAGCCATGAAGTCTCTACCTACGTCACATTTTATGCAAGCGTTTTACACAATGTTTGGAAAGTCCTCTAAAGCGATAGTTAACCCAACGTAGCCAGTAAGTCTCTACCTACGTCATTATGTTACGAAAGCGTTTTACACAATGTTTGCCACGCTCGGCTCTTTCAATAAATCTACATAGCCATACCATGCTCGACTTGTCCAACATTTGTGCATGTGCGCACTTGATCTTTAGCTCTGTAGCCAGCTTAACAGACGGACTTAATACAACGCACACACAATTTTTTCCCCAATAAAATATAATAAAAGTATTTACCTTTTCTATTTAAAAAATCGACAGTTCCAGCAAGCTCCCATTCAATTTCTTCGTGATTAGCTTTATATTGAACTCTAAAACCGATAGGTTCCATACCAAGAGCAATAGTTTTATTTGACATGTCTGGACCATTAATTCCAAGATCTAGAGAATGAGTTTGAGTTTTTCTTAACTGAATGAGATCGGGCGGTTCCGGTTGTACTCCTTGACGAAGCGTAATAAATTTTTCCAATTTTCCCAGCTTGTTCCAAGCCTTACATTTATAGTCGCCAAAAACTAATAAATTATCGACGTGTAACTATAATAAAAAATTAGTTATTAATAATAAGTTTGTGAAATTTTTTCGAAATTAATTGCCTGTAAAATAGATTTATGTGATTCTTGTATGGCCTTCTCTTTAGCTGTGATAGGATGATTTTTACGATACCACTCGAATTTTGGTGGCGGATTTGCTTCTACTTCGCAAGTAAGATTAACGTCTCCGCCGACGAATCCCCAAGCTTCATCTATTTTGTTCCATAGATGAGGGTGACGCAATACTGGTTTATCTGGTCGAATAAAAATTATTTTATTACCTATCTTATTAAAACTAATCAAAACTCTTAATTAAATTTTAATCCTCGTACATAATATGTTCGAGTTGGAGATTAACGTTTAAGTAGTACCTACTTTACTACAATTTATACTTTGCATCAATTTATTCAACCTACTGTTTATAGTTTGTACTATAATTTATACTGGGTGACAACTACAGGATTAGGCAAAATGGAGAATTAACATTGGAAAACACAAATTTAACATGCTCGCCATGTCTACGGAGATGATAATGATACCAATGGAAATAATTTTTTTTCAGAGCACAAATCTGTGTTTGTGCTTTCTCATGTTAATTCCCCATGTTCTCTAATCTTGTTGTCAACCAAAGTCCATCAAGTAATGTTAAGATGAAGCATCACGTCTTTCTGAATTATTGTACCAGTCAAAAGGATTTCTGATGGGATCCTAAAAAAGTTGACATAGTTGCGCTCGGAAAACAGCTTTTTGTAGCAACAACTCTTGTGTGACAGTTTGATAATAAATAGAGCAACTCAGAATAGTTTTATTTACATTATAGATTTTATTGAAAGCGATACCAATTAATTTTTACAAAATAAAAAGAAAAGTTATTTTTCTTATAAACAAAGCGTCTAGTCATTAAGGAGCTTTTCTTTAAGCTGTTAAACTAACTGATTAAGCTACAGAGATAACCGATTGAAGGAAATGAAAATATCTTATAACATATAAGCATTAGGATTATGCCTTTAAAAGAAAAAGAAAAAAGCGTAATAAAACTGAAAATAGTGGAACAAGGCGGTTTTTACAACATTTTGGGTGTCTCTCCCGGCTTTAGCTCCTTAAGTAGTCGTCTGACGCTAATTTTACTTCTAATGAAAATTATAGAGCATGAAATTATATAGCGGAATCAATAAAAATATTTTTCCTATATCTGTCATAATTAATATATCACAATAAAAGAAAAATAAGAAATATGAATATGTAGGTTTTTATAACCTTTTGGCTGTCTCTCCCGGTTTTAGTTCCTTAAGAAGTGACCGGACGCTAATTTTACCTCTAATGACAAATTATATAGTATATTATATAATTATCTATCTCAAGCAATAAGAGTGTTTCTACTTTATGTAATAACTAGCGAACTATGAACCCGGCTTCGCCCGGTCAAATACTAACTATGCAAAGAAAATATTTGGTTTATACTCCTTTTAACACCCCTTCATAGTGAATTATATTTGATAACAAGGAAAAAGACGATAATGACGTCATGACATATGGTAACTATGGCAACAAAAACAATTGAAATGTGGTTGCTATGGTAACAGAAACATTTGGAACATGGTAACTATGGTAATAGTAACAATCAACCCTGGTAACTAAGGTAATAGGAAAATTTTAAAAATGCTGGAAAATTTTTATTCTTGGTCCGATTTCAAAATTTTTTCACAGTTGACCTACATTTTTCATTCAAATTGTTTTTTTAAAATTTTGTTAAGATCGGTTGGTTAATAAAGACGTGTATAAGCGGCCACACGGACAAACTTTCGGAAATATATAATAGATTAGTTTATCAAAATATATCAAGTTATAATATCATAAACGGTTTAATGTGCGTTTCTGAGAAAGTTACTAGGATTAAATTAATCCTGCGTTATGTACTGTGGCCTCATCAAGTCTGGAAGATGATGGAAAAGATCATAAACAAGTTAGAAACGGCTAAAAAGTTAATTATAATCGGTTCCACTGTCTTACTGAAATTACCCAGACAGTATGCTTTTAAACCTGTGGTTATAGGTTGTAGGCTCTGATTTTCGTCCAGTCATTAATCTGGAACGAATGGAATGGCGATTGTAAGACTGAAAGTGTCATCAACATCTAATATCTCTACTATAAGTACGTGAATACATGAATAGTTGATTTTAGGAGCTTCTATTCGAGAAAGTCACGCCTTTAGATCAATGGTTAAATTATTAGATAAAAATTTCAAAAATTAAGAACAAAATTAAATGAAACTTGATACTGAAGTTGAAAGGAAATTTTTCCTCCATTACAAATCCTATCGCAACATTCAAATTATTAAGAATAATCGCTTTGATTATAAGAACCCATTTCTTTTATTATTTAAGAACGGAAAAGAGGATATGAAAATATTTTTAAATTTCCTTTTCCTTAAATCCTGTCAGAAGCAAACTCAAACAAAATAAAATACAATCCATCAAATCAAATTACCAGTACTCCATTTTTATATTTTTGAGTGTCCTCAAAAGGGGTTTAACATTGTATTCAAATACAACAAGAGGGTCCAATGTAAAGGATGTAAATGACGTTTTACGTGTGTCCGTTTTAAATAGATTTAAAATTTTTAGGCCTTATAAAGGGTACACATTTTATGTAAACCCTTTAAATATGTGCTTTGCATTTATTTGGAGAGTGTGTCAAGGGATGTCGCGTCGAATACTTCATTAAATTATTAATTTACCTTGCCTTACTCGTATATAAATTTTATATAAATTTAAAACTAAAATCAAATTGACCCAGTTTTAAAATGGCTAAGGTTAAGAGTGAACTTTCCTGAAACTTAACATTAATATTAAATTAATAAACAAGAGAGATGTTGAAAGACTATCCCACAGTATAAGAACCTAAATCGGTCTGTAATAGACAGGACAGGACTTTAAATATGGCCTAAAATGCCATTCAGCTGACTTTTTTTTCAAAATAAACCTAAATAATGCTAAAAGACTACTCCATAGTATAACAACCTAAATCGGTCAGTAATAGACAGGACAGGGATTTAAGTGTGGCCTAAAATTGATAAAAATGCAAAAAAGTGTGTTTACGTTTCGATCAATTAGTGGCAAATTAGACATGCAATTCAGCTGATTTCTTTTTCAAAATAAACCTAAATAATGCTAAAAGACTACTCCATAGTATAAAAACCTAATTCAGTCAGTAATAGACAGGACAAGGCTTTAAGTGTAGCCTAAAATTGATAAAATTGCAAAAAAGTGAGTTCACGTTCTGATCGATTAGTGGCAAACTGAACATGCAATTCAACTGATTTTTTTCATTTTTTTTTTTTCAAATTAGACATGCAATTCAATTGATTTTTTTTTTCAAAATAAACCTAAATAATGCTTAAAGACTACCCCACAGTATAAAAACCTAAATCGGTCAGTAATAGACAGGACAAGGCTTTAAGTGTGGCCTAAAATTGATAAAAATGCAAAAAAGTGTATTTACGTTCCGATCGATTAGTGGCAAATTAGACATGCAATTCAATTGATTTTTTTTTCAAAATAAACATAAATAATGCTTAAAGACTACCCCACAGTATAAAAACCTAAATCGGTCAGTAATAGACAGGACAAGGCTTTAAGTGTGGCCTAAAATTGATAAAAATGCAAAAAAGTGTGTTTACGTTCCGATCGATTAGTGGCAAATTAGACATGCAATTCAATTGATTTTTTTTTCAAAATAAACCTAAATAATGCAAAAAGACTACTCCCCAGTATAAAAACCTCATTCGGTCAGTAATAGACAGGACAAGGCTTTAAGTGTGGCCTAAAATTGATAAAAATGCAAAAAAGTGTTTTTACGTTCCGATCGATTAGTGGCAAACTAGACATGCCATTCAGCTGATTTTTTTTTCAATATAAACCTAAATAATGCAAAAAGACTACTCTTCAGTATAAAAAGCTAATTCGGTCAGTAATAGACAGGACAGGACTTTGAGTGGGCGTAAAATTGATAAAATTGCTAAAAAGTGTGTTTACGTTTCGATCGATTAGTGGCAAACTGAACATGCAATTCAACTGATTTTATTTTCAAAGTAAACCTAAAATATGTTGAAAGACTACCCCACAGTATAAAAACCTAAGTAGGGCAGTAATAGACAGGACAGGACTTTGAGTGTGGCGTAAAATTGATAAAATTGCAAAAAAGTGAGTTTACGTTCCGATCAATTAGTGGCAAATTAGACATGCAATTCAGCTGATTTATTTTTCAAAATAAACCTAAATAATGGTAAAAGACTACTCCTCAGTATAAAAACCTAATTCGCTCAGTAATAGACAGGACAAGGCTTTAAGTGTGGCCTAAAATTGATAAAAATGCAAAAAAGTGTATTTACGTTCCGATCGATTAGTGGCAAATTAGACATGCAATTCAATTGATTTTTTTTTTAAAAATAAACCTAAATAATGCTTAAAGACTACCCCACAGTATAAAAACCTAAATCGGTCAGTAATAGACAGGACAAGGCTTTAAGTGTGGCCTAAAATTGATAAAAATGCAAAAAAGTGTATTTACGTTCCGATCGATTAGTGGCAAATTAGACATGCAATTCAATTGATTTTTTTTTCAAAATAAACCTAAATAATGCAAAAAGACTACTCCCCAGTATAAAAACCTCATTCGGTCAGTAATAGACAGGACAAGGCTTTAAGTGTGGCCTAAAATTGATAAAAATGCAAAAAAGTGTGTTTACATTCCGATCGATTAGTGGCAAATTAGACATGCAATTTAACTGATTTTTTTTTTCAAAATAAACCTAAATAATGCAAAAAGACTACTCCTCAGTATAAAAACCTAATTCGGTCAGTATTAGATAGGACAAGGCTTTAAGTGTGGCCTAAAATTGATAAAAATGCAAAAAAGTGTGTTTACGTTCCGATCGATTAGTGACAAACTGGACATCAAATTCAACTGATTTTATTTTCAAAGTAAACCTAAAATATGTTAAAAGACTACCCCACAGTATAAAAACCTAAGTAGGGCAGTAATAGACAGGACAGGGCTTTGAGTGTGGCGTAAAATTGATAAAATTGCAAAAAAGTGTTTTTACGTTCCGATCGATTAGTGGCAAACTAGACATGCCATTCAGCTGATTTTTTTTTTCAAAATAAACCTAAATAATGCAAAAAGACTACTCCCCAGTATAAAAACCTAATTCGGTCAGTAATAGACAGGACAAGGCTTTAAGTCTGGCGTAAAATTGATAAAAATGCAAATAAGTGTGTTTACATTCCGATCGATTAGTGGCAAATTAGACATGCAATTCACTTGATTTTTTTTTTCAAAATAAACCTAAATAATGCTTAAAGACTACCCCACAGTATAAAGACCTAAATGAGTCATTAATAGACAGGACGGGGCTTTAAGTGTGGCCTAAAATTGATAAAAATGCAAAAAAGTGTGTTTACGTTCCGTTCGATTAGTGGCAAATTAGACATGCAATTCAACTGATAATTTTTTCAAAATAAACCTAAATAATGCCAAAAGACTACTCCACAGTATAAAGATCTAAATCGGTCATTAATAGACAGGACGGGGCTTTAAGTGTGGCCTAAAATTGATAAAAAAGCAAAAAAAGTGTGTTTACGTTCCGATCGATTAGTGGCAAATTAGACATGCAATTCAACTGATTATTTTTTCAAAATAAACCTAAATAATGCTGAAAGACCACTCCTCAGTATAAAAACCTAAATCGGTCATTAATAGACAGGACGGGGCTTTAAGTGTGGCCTAAAGTTGATAAAAATTCAAAAAAGTGTGTTTACGTTCCGATCGATTAGTGGCAAATTAGACATGCAATTCAGCTGATTATTTTTTAAAAATAAACCTAAATAATGCTAAAAGACTACTCCACAGTATAAAGATCTAAATCGGTCATTAATAGACAGGACGGGGCTTTAAGTGTGGCCTAAAATTGATAAAAATGTAAAAAAGTGTGTTTACGTTCCGATCGATTAGTGGCAAAGTAGATATGCAATTCAGCTGATTATTTTTTAAAAATAAACCTAAATAATGCTAAAAGACTACTCCTCAGTATAAAAACCTAAATCGGTCATTAATAGACAGGACGGGGCTTTAAGTGTGGCCTAAAATTGATAAAAATGCAAAAAAGTGTGTTTACGTTCCGATCGATTAGTGGCAAATTAGACATGCAATTCAGCTGATTATTTTTTAAAAATAAACCTAAATAATGCTGAAAGACTACTCCTGAGTATAGAAACCTAATTCGGTCAGTAGTAGACAGGACAAGGCTTTAAGTGTGGCCTAAAATTGATAAAAATGTAAAAAAGTGTGTTTACGTTCCGATCGATTAGTGGCAAACTAGACATGCAATTCAGCAGATTTTTTTTTCAAAATAAACCTAAATAATGCTGAAAGACTACTTCTCGGTATAAAAACCTAATTCGATTAGTAATAGACAGGACAAGGCTTTAGGTGTGGCCTAAAATTGATAAAATTGCAAAAAAGTGAGTTTACGTTCCGATCGATTAGTGGAAATCTGAACATGCAATTCAACTGATTTTTTTTCAAAATAAACCTAAAATATGGTAAAAGACTACTCTTCAGTATAAAAATCTAAATCGGTCAGTAATAGACAAAGCAGGTCTTTAATTGTGGCTTAAAATTTAAACGATTGATGCAAGAATGTGTGTTTAGATGTTTTTAAACTAGGTCACAGTATTATAAGGGATGAAGTCTTTCAAATCAAAAATTTTTGCTAAAGCAATATCGAGGAATGGCGAGAAATGGAATAAATAATATGACAAACCAAACCGCTCATAAGGCGACCGATGGCAGTATAAGTTAAGACGCGAACCAACGCCATTGCAAGGACCGCATGTATAAATCACTTTTATATATTACCTACAATAAAAACCAATATTTTATTGATAAAGCACGCCGTCTAGAAAGAAAAAACAAGCAATAATTTCGCCTTTAAAAAAAATATAGCCAACTTTAAATTTTTATGCTATGAAAATCTATTTGGTAGCAATAAAGTTAAAAGATCCAAAAAGCTCCAAGATAACGATATTGAATGAAAGAGTGCTAAAAGATAAATTTAAGAAGAAGAAAAAAAGATGGGGAGCAATAAGAAATAAATTGAGTGTAAACCAAACATCTTAAACTGGTTTGCGAGAATAATAAAAAAGAAAAATTATTAAAAAAAAAAAAAAATTGGAAATTAACAAAAGAAGCGAAAATGCTAACGTATTTATAAAGAGAATCCTCTTTCGGTGGAAATGCACGTGTGTGCCTTATTTGGATTCAGGTGAAAATTCGATGAGTTAACAGTCTGATAAATAAATAATATGAATCTTGAGCGGAGCTCGGCAAGGTTTACAAAAAGAAAAGCACAATTCGAGTGTCATTTTATTTCCTTTCTTTTTTACTCTTCTAATTTAATTTATGTAACTTTTTTCTCTCCTATAAATAATTCAATAAACAAAACGATCTCGGACGTGATCTTTTGAGTAAAAATTTTTGCACCCTCAATATGACATTGTTTTATCTCCCTACGATTAGGGTTGGGGATAAGCAATTTGAGTACCACTAAACAAGAAAATCCGGTTGGCGACATCGGCCCGCTCGTTCGTCTGTATGTGCGCCCGTTTAATTTCGGGGGGGGGGGGTGAGGGCGGCGGGGCAAGTATAAATTCAATATGCAAAGGAAGCTGCATATTTTTCTTTCTGTTTGTCTCTGTCGTTTCTACAGTCCAGACTGTAGCGTACAACCCCTGCTAAAAATTTTACATCAAGATATAGTTTTTCCAAAATATCTCGCAAACTAATGACTTTTTGACAAAAATACTTATTATAGAATTTGTAGCTCGTTAAATTCTCTACAAAAAATATTTAATTACTTTTTTCCTTATAGCAACCCTTTTGGAGATACTTATATGTGAAAATGTGTACTCTTAACACAAAAACGGCCAGTAGGTCAGTTATCAAAGGACGTTGATAACTCATTTACTAGTTTACTTAGATGAATTACTTTGAATTACTATTACAGAGTAAAAAGTGCTTATTAAAATAAAATTAGTTTCAATTATACGGAGTGTTTAATTTCGGCAGGACATTTTTAAAAAGCACTGGGAAAAAATTTTAAATTTTGGAGAAATTTTTAAAATGCCACCCTGCATATTTTAATGATACCCTAAACGTGCAATACTACTTCAAGATTAATCTTTTAGAAAATAACGCGAGATAATTAAATGAAAGGGTAAACACCTACCGTCTACCTTTGTAGTGTTAATAATCATCGAGAAATTAATCGATGCCTTTTAAGTGGAAGCTTTTGACATCAAAGGTTGTCTTGTCATTGATATTTTAATCATGATATTAAGTTTAATATTGTCACATCTGAGTAAGTATTAACCACCTAAAATCAATATTTGGTCCTAAAGGAATTTGATGTCGTCAAAAAGCCTTATAAATTAAGGGTAGATTTTGATTTACAAAAGAAAAGCGATTTAAATCGTATTTCCTCGTTTGAAATTTTGTGTGTTTGGAAATTGGAAATTATTTGAACTATAGTTAGTATAGGTGTTAATAAATTGACAATAGAAAATCTACCGTTTGTTGTAATTTATCAAGATTTTAATTAGAAATCTTACAATATAGTAATTAAAGCTTCTCTTAAATTGCATTTAGTTGAAAGTTTAATTAATGCTTCTTTATGTGTTTAAAACAGGTGAATTAACTTTAACTCGTTTATTTTAATTTTATAAAGCTATACAATATTAAATAAACTTACGTTCAACTTTCAGCGTTATCTTTTGATCCTTAACATTGCCTGTACTCAATTGCATTGCTCTACACGTATAAGTTCTGCTATCTGCTCTTGAAACGTTCCTTATCAGCAAGCCGTCTCCTATTTGTTCATATTTTGGAGCTGAAAATTAACATGCGTTAGTTACAACTTACGTTCTTATTTCTACAGGGTGATTTTTTCTACTGGTTTAAACATTGGAAGCGTAGAAATGGTAAGAGTTACAAAATTATTTAATTGAACAAAAAGTTACGTATTTTAATGAGCTTTAAGAATCCGTTTAGAAAGTCTCAAAATTTAAAATGGTTACCAAGATATCGCGATAAGACTGAAAATTTTATTTTTTGACTGTAGTTTAAAATTGGTTTACTTTAGAAAAAAATTTTCGATAAAAATTTTCAGGACGTCAAAAAAGCTATCAAACGATACTAAACTCGACTTTTTATCAAATCGACGCTAGGCGTCGCGACGTGCAACTATTCATTTTCTTATGGGGGTTTATTGTTTTTTTGCAAAAAATTATTCATTTATCTTGTCTAAATTCGCACACAAAACAAGAACTTTCTATCTTGTACTTTTCCTAAATTACACAACTTTTCTATGATATGTTATGTGTTATGTTACGTTATGTTAGTATGTTACTTTCGTTTTCTTTTTACAATGAAAAATAACTGCTAAAATTTAGTTTTTAAATTTAATAAATACAAATTAAAAAGCCAAATTGCGAGAAAAACTATTTTTATTATATTTTAGAAACCCAAGTTTCTAAAGAGAAGAAATGACATAAAGTAACATAACATAACATAACATAACGTAACATATCATAACGTAACATAATGTATCGTAGAAAACTTGTGTAAATTAAGAAAAGTACAAAATGTAAAGTTCTCGTTTGGTATCCAAATTTAGACAAACCTCAATAATTGAATTGAGTGATTTCTTGAAAAAAAAGTGATAGGTACCTATAAGAAAACTAAAGTTGAACGTCGCGACGCCTAGCGCCGATGTGATTAAATGTCGAGTTTAGTATCGTTTGATAGCTCTTTTGACCTTCTAAAAAATTTTCTCAGATAATTTTCTCAGAAAATTTGTTTTCTAAAGTAAACCATATTCAAACTACAGTAGCAAAACTAAATTGTCATTTTTCAGTTTTTTTGCGCCATCTCGGTAACCATTTTGAATTTTCAAATTTTCAAAACGAATTCTTAAAGCTCATTAAAATTTACACCTTTATTCTTACTTAACAAATTTCGCAACCCTTACCGTTTCCTTGAAAAATCACCCTGTAGGGCAAACTGTCGAACTTTCAGTTTTTTAACTTTACCTCTTAGCAGAGAGATACGACACGATTTAAATTGTCTTTTAACTACAAATTATTAATTTCTAAATTTTCAACCCTTAATTAGGCACGTCAAATTACAATTGAATTATTACACTCGAGTGAAGTGCAGTTATTTTTTGTTAAAATTGAAAAATGCGTGCTTTAAGTGTGTCAATGCATTTATTAGTGTAATAGCAATTCAAGACACACAATTAAGGGTTAATTAAAAAAAATTAAATTTTATAAAATAAATAATTTCCATTTAACAGTAAGGGACATTAAAATAGAGATGCAAATCAAATTTGGTTTGACATTGCAACTTGATTAAATAGATAAGGTTCTCGATAACTTCATAACTAATAAATAACAAGGGTGAAAACCCGACCCTTGAGTAGTTAGGACAGATGTTCTACAATTGACAATTTTACCCAAAGTCCTATTTGAAAATAATTATTAAAACCCTTTTACGTTAAAATAGTCACAAAATCAACTTATTGGTATTATTTAAAATTAAAAGTTATGGATTTTACGGTTTTAGAAAATTAAATATTTAAAAAAGATGGTTGGGGTGGTCCTGTGACTGAATTAGCCTACAAGTGACAAAGAATGTGAACGATTGGGAGCAAAGGAGGATATCCACGTTTGAAGATTAATTACTTAATTGCCAGTTCGCAATAATTGAGTTTTCTAATTTGGAAAGTTTAATTGAAGGAAAAATAAATATAGAAATGTATAAAAAGTAAAAACATCATAAATATTTATGAAAAAAAATACGCCTTTTTAAATTTAAACGTTTTGAATATAACAACTTTACCTTATGTTTCTTAAACCTAACTTTTTTGGGGTAAAAAGAACTTATTTAAAAAATTTATATGAAAAAAAAAAGTTATAGAACTTACATATAAAAAAAAATATGTTACAAAGGGAAGACAAATATAAAATATAAACCTCTCAAAGGCTTACAAGTTGAAACTTATACCGAAATGTATTTTTGATATAAATATTTGCTTTTTGTCGACTTTTCACAAAATGGACAACAAAGATGTTTGCTGAAATTTGAAAATTTGAATATTTAAATTTCTATTTTTTTAATTAAAATGTTTAATTTGAAACTATTTAATTAATTCGTTAGTTGTCGCTGTATGAACAATTTGAATTTTGCGCTCGGATCGTTTTAAATTACTATTTCAAAATTTTAATTCGTATTATAAGAAATATGAAGCGATTTCTGGCAAAGCGAAGGCTTGGCAAAACGATTCAAAAAATTACTAAAAAGTGTGTTTATATTTTACTTTACAGATTACTGGTAAACTAGACACGAAATTCAATTGAATATTTCATCAAATGATGCTAAGAGGTGTTTGAAAATAACCCTTCAGTATATAAGCTCAAGCCTTTTTGCCATAGGTAGTATAGTACTGAAAAGCTGGCTAAAAAATTCAAAAAATTACTAAAAAGTGTGTTTATATTTTACTTTACAGATTACTGGTAAACTAGACACGAAATTCAATTGAATTTTTCATTAAATGATGCTAAGAGGTGTTTGAAAATAACCCTTCAGTATATAAGCTCAAGCCTTTTTGCCATAGGCAGTATAGTACTGAAAAGCTGGCTAAAAAATTCAAAAAATTACTAAAAAGTGTGTTTATATTTTACTTTACAGATTACTGGTAAACTAGACACGAAATTCAATTGAATATTTCATCAAATGATGCTAAGAGGTGTTTGAAAATAACCCTTCAGTATATAAGCTCAAGCCTTTTTGCCATAGGCAGTATAGTACTGAAAAGCTGGCTAAAAAATTCAAAAAATTACTAAAAAGTGTGTTTATATTTTACTTTACAGATTACTGGTAAACTAGACACGAAATTCAATTGAATTTTTCATTAAATGATGCTAAGAGGTGTTTGAAAATAACCCTTCAGTATATAAGCTCAAGCCTTTTTGCCATAGGCAGTATAGTACTGAAAAGCTGGCTAAAAAATTCAAAAAATTACTAAAAAGTGTGTTTATATTTTACTTTACAGATTACTGGTAAACTAGACACGAAATTCAATTGAATATTTCATCAAATGATGCTAAGAGGTGTTTGAAAATAACCCTTCAGTATATAAGCTCAAGCCTTTTTGCCATAGGTAGTATAGTACTGAAAAGCTGGCTAAAAAATTCAAAAAATTACTAAAAAGTGTGTTTATATTTTACTTTACAGATTACTGGTAAACTAGACACGAAATTCAATTGAATTTTTCATTAAATGATGCTAAGAGGTGTTTGAAAATAACCCTTCAGTATATAAGCTCAAGCCTTTTTGCCATAGGCAGTATAGTACTGAAAAGCTGGCTAAAAAATTCAAAAAATTACTATAAAGTGTGTTTATATTTTACTTTACAGATTACTGGTAAACTAGACACGAAATTCAATTGAATATTTCATCAAATGATGCTAAGAGGTGTTTGAAAATAACCCTTCAGTATATAAGCCTTTTTGCCATAGGTAGTATAGTACTGAAAAGCTGGCTAAAAAATTCAAAAAATTACTAAAAAGTGTGTTTATATTTTACTTTACAGATTACTGGTAAACTAGACACGAAATTCAATTGAATTTTTCATTAAATGATGCTAAGAGGTGTTTGAAAATAACCCTTCAGTATATAAGCTCAAGCCTTTTTGCCATAGGCAGTATAGTACTGAAAAGCTGGCTAAAAAATTCAAAAAATTACTAAAAAGTGTGTTTATATTTTACTTTACAGATTACTGGTAAACTAGACACGAAATTCAATTGAATATTTCATCAAATGATGCTAAGAGGTGTTTGAAAATAACCCTTCAGTATATAAGCTCAATCCTTTTTGCCATAGGTAGTATAGTACTGAAAAGCTGGCTAAAAAATTCAAAAAATTACTAAAAAGTGTGTTTATATTTTACTTTACAGATTACTGGTAAACTAGACACGAAATTCAATTGAATTTTTCATTAAATGATGCTAAGAGGTGTTTGAAAATAACCCTTCAGTATATAAGCTCAAGCCTTTTTGCCATAGGCAGTATAGTACTGAAAAGCTGGCTAAAAAATTCAAAAAATTACTAAAAAGTGTGTTTATATTTTACTTTACAGATTACTGGTAAACTAGACACGAAATTCAATTGAATATTTCATCAAATGATGCTAAGAGGTGTTTGAAAATAACCCTTCAGTATATAAGCTCAAGCCTTTTTGCCATAGGCAGTATAGTACTGAAAAGCTGGCTAAAAAATTCAAAAAATTACTAAAAAGTGTGTTTATATTTTACTTTACAGATTACTGGTAAACTAGACACGAAATTCAATTGAATTTTTCATTAAATGATGCTAAGAGGTGTTTGAAAATAACCCTTCAGTATATAAGCTCAAGCCTTTTTGCCATAGGCAGTATAGTACTGAAAAGCTGGCTAAAAAATTCAAAAAATTACTAAAAAGTGTGTTTATATTTTACTTTACAGATTACTGGTAAACTAGACACGAAATTCAATTGAATATTTCATCAAATGATGCTAAGAGGTGTTTGAAAATAACCCTTCAGTATATAAGCTCAAGCCTTTTTGCCATAGGCAGTATAGTACTGAAAAGCTGGCTAAAAAATTCAAAAAATTACTAAAAAGTGTGTTTATATTTTACTTTACAGATTACTGGTAAACTAGACACGAAATTCAATTGAATTTTTCATTAAATGATGCTAAGAGGTGTTTGAAAATAACCCTTCAGTATATAAGCTCAAGCCTTTTTGCCATAGGCAGTATAGTACTGAAAAGCTGGCTAAAAAATTCAAAAAATTACTAAAAAGTGTGTTTATATTTTACTTTACAGATTACTGGTAAACTAGACACGAAATTCAATTGAATTTTTCATTAAATGATGCTAAGAGGTGTTTGAAAATAACCCTTCAGTATATAAGCTCAAGCCTTTTTGCCATAGGCAGTATAGTACTGAAAAGCTGGCTAAAAAATTCAAAAAATTTTAAAAAGTGTGTTTATATTTTACTTTACAGATTACTGGTAAACTAGACACGAAATTCAATTGAATTTGTCATTAAATGATGCTAAGAGGTGTTTGAAAATAACCCTTCAGTATATAAGCTCAAGCCTTTTTGCCATAGGCAGTATAGTACTGAAAAGCTGGCTAAAAAATTCAAAAAATTACTAAAAAGTGTGTTTATATTTTACTTTACAGATTACTGGTAAACTAGACACGAAATTCAATTGAATATTTCATCAAATGATGCTAAGAGGTGTTTGAAAATAACCCTTCAGTATATAAGCTCAAGCCTTTTTGCCATAGGCAGTATAGTACTGAAAAGCTGGCTAAAAAATTCAAAAAATTTTAAAAAGTGTGTTTATATTTTACTTTACAGATTACTGGTAAACTAGACACGAAATTCAATTGAATTTTTCATTAAATGATGCTAAGAGGTGTTTGAAAATAACCCTTCAGTATATAAGCTCAAGCCTTTTTGCCATAGGCAGTATAGTACTGAAAAGCTGGCTAAAAAATTCAAAAAATTACTAAAAAGTGTGTTTATATTTTACTTTACAGATTACTGGTAAACTAGACACGAAATTCAATTGAATTTGTCATCAAATGATGCTAAGAGGTGTTTGAAAATAACCCTTCAGTATATAAGCTCAATCCTTTTTGCCATAGGTAGTATAGTACTGAAAAGCTGCCTAAAAAATTCAAAAAATTACTAAAAAGTGTGTTTATATTTTACTTTACAGATTACTGGTAAACTAGACACGAAATTCAATTGAATTTGTCATCAAATGATGCTAAGAGGTGTTTGAAAATAACCCTTCAGTATATAAGCTCAAGCCTTTTTGCCATAGGCAGTATAGTACTGAAAAGCTGGCTAAAAAATTCAAAAAATTACTATAAAGTGTGTTTATATTTTACTTTACAGATTACTGGTAAACTAGACACGAAATTCAATTGAATATTTCATCAAATGATGCTAAGAGGTGTTTGAAAATAACCCTTCAGTATATAAGCCTTTTTGCCATAGGTAGTATAGTACTGAAAAGCTGGCTAAAAAATTCAAAAAATTACTAAAAAGTGTGTTTATATTTTACTTTACAGATTACTGGTAAACTAGACACGAAATTCAATTGAATTTTTCATTAAATGATGCTAAGAGGTGTTTGAAAATAACCCTTCAGTATATAAGCTCAAGCCTTTTTGCCATAGGCAGTATAGTACTGAAAAGCTGGCTAAAAAATTCAAAAAATTACTAAAAAGTGTGTTTATATTTTACTTTACAGATTACTGGTAAACTAGACACGAAATTCAATTGAATATTTCATCAAATGATGCTAAGAGGTGTTTGAAAATAACCCTTCAGTATATAAGCTCAATCCTTTTTGCCATAGGTAGTATAGTACTGAAAAGCTGGCTAAAAAATTCAAAAAATTACTAAAAAGTGTGTTTATATTTTACTTTACAGATTACTGGTAAACTAGACACGAAATTCAATTGAATTTTTCATTAAATGATGCTAAGAGGTGTTTGAAAATAACCCTTCAGTATATAAGCTCAAGCCTTTTTGCCATAGGCAGTATAGTACTGAAAAGCTGGCTAAAAAATTCAAAAAATTACTAAAAAGTGTGTATATATTTTACTTTACAGATTACTGGTAAACTAGACACGAAATTCAATTGAATTTTTCATTAAATGATGCTAAGAGGTGTTTGAAAATAACCCTTCAGTATATAAGCTCAAGCCTTTTTGCCATAGGCAGTATAGTACTGAAAAGCTGGCTAAAAAATTCAAAAAATTACTAAAAAGTGTGTTTATATTTTACTTTACAGATTACTGGTAAACTAGACACGAAATTCAATTGAATATTTCATCAAATGATGCTAAGAGGTGTTTGAAAATAACCCTTCAGTATATAAGCTCAAGCCTTTTTGCCATAGGCAGTATAGTACTGAAAAGCTGGCTAAAAAATTCAAAAAATTACTAAAAAGTGTGTTTATATTTTACTTTACAGATTACTGGTAAACTAGACACGAAATTCAATTGAATTTGTCATCAAATGATGCTAAGAGGTGTTTGAAAATAACCCTTCAGTATATAAGCTCAAGCCTTTTTGCCATAGGCAGTATAGTACTGAAAAGCTGGCTAAAAAATTCAAAAAATTACTAAAAAGTGTGTTTATATTTTACTTTACAGATTACTGGTAAACTAGACACGAAATTCAATTGAATATTTCATCAAATGATGCTAAGAGGTGTTTGAAAATAACCCTTCAGTATATAAGCTCAAGCCTTTTTGCCATAGGCAGTATAGTACTGAAAAGCTGGCTAAAAAATTCAAAAAATTTTAAAAAGTGTGTTTATATTTTACTTTACAGATTACTGGTAAACTAGACACGAAATTCAATTGAATTTTTCATTAAATGATGCTAAGAGGTGTTTGAAAATAACCCTTCAGTATATAAGCTCAAGCCTTTTTGCCATAGGCAGTATAGTACTGAAAAGCTGGCTAAAAAATTCAAAAAATTACTAAAAAGTGTGTTTATATTTTACTTTACAGATTACTGGTAAACTAGACACGAAATTCAATTGAATTTGTCATCAAATGATGCTAAGAGGTGTTTGAAAATAACCCTTCAGTATATAAGCTCAAGCCTTTTTGCCATAGGTAGTATAGTACTGAAAAGCTGCCTAAAAAATTCAAAAAATTACTAAAAAGTGTGTTTATATTTTACTTTACAGATTACTGGTAAACTAGACACGAAATTCAATTGAATTTGTCATCAAATGATGCTAAGAGGTGTTTGAAAATAACCCTTCAGTATATAAGCTCAAGCCTTTTTGCCATAGGCAGTATAGTACTGAAAAGCTGGCTAAATAATTCAAAAAATTACTATAAAGTGTGTTTATATTTTACTTTACAGATTACTGGTAAACTAGACACGAAATTCAATTGAATATTTCATCAAATGATGCTAAGAGGTGTTTGAAAATAACCCTTCAGTATATAAGCCTTTTTGCCATAGGTAGTATAGTACTGAAAAGCTGGCTAAAAAATTCAAAAAATTACTAAAAAGTGTGTTTATATTTTACTTTACAGATTACTGGTAAACTAGACACGAAATTCAATTGAATTTTTCATTAAATGATGCTAAGAGGTGTTTGAAAATAACCCTTCAGTATATAAGCTCAAGCCTTTTTGCCATAGGCAGTATAGTACTGAAAAGCTGGCTAAAAAATTCAAAAAATTACTAAAAAGTGTGTTTATATTTTACTTTACAGATTACTGGTAAACTAGACACGAAATTCAATTGAATATTTCATCAAATGATGCTAAGAGGTGTTTGAAAATAACCCTTCAGTATATAAGCTCAAGCCTTTTTGCCATAGGCAGTATAGTACTGAAAAGCTGGCTAAAAAATTCAAAAAATTACTATAAAGTGTGTTTATATTTTACTTTACAGATTACTGGTAAACTAGACACGAAATTCAATTGAATTTTTCATTAAATGATGCTAAGAGGTGTTTGAAAATAACCCTTCAGTATATAAGCCTTTTTGCTATAGGTAGTATAGTACTGAAAAGCTGGCTAAAAAATTCAAAAAATTACTAAAAAGTGTGTTTATATTTTACTTTACAGATTACTGGTAAACTAGACACGAAATTCAATTGAATTTTTCATTAAATGATGCTAAGAGGTGTTTGAAAATAACCCTTCAGTATATAAGCTCAAGCCTTTTTGCCATAGGCAGTATAGTACTGAAAAGCTGGCTAAAAAATTCAAAAAATTACTAAAAAGTGTGTTTATATTTTACTTTACAGATTACTGGTAAACTAGACACGAAATTCAATTGAATATTTCATCAAATGATGCTAAGAGGTGTTTGAAAATAACCCTTCAGTATATAAGCTCAAGCCTTTTTGCCATAGGCAGTATAGTACTGAAAAGCTGGCTAAAAAATTCAAAAAATTACTAAAAAGTGTGTTTATATTTTACTTTACAGATTACTGGTAAACTAGACACGAAATTCAATTGAATATTTCATCAAATGATGCTAAGAGGTGTTTGAAAATAACCCTTCAGTATATAAGCTCAAGCCTTTTTGCCATAGGCAGTATAGTACTGAAAAGCTGGCTAAAAAATTCAAAAAATTACTAAAAAGTGTGTTTATATTTTACTTTACAGATTACTGGTAAACTAGACACGAAATTCAGTTGAATATTTCATCAAATGATGCTAAGAGGTGTTTGAAAATAACCCTTCAGTATATAAACTCAAGCCTTTTTGCCATAGGCAGTATAGTACTTAAAAGCTGGCTAAAAAATTCAAAAAATTACTAAAAAGTGTGTTTATATTTTACTTTACAGATTACTGGTAAACTAGACAAGAAATTCAATTGAATATTTCATCAAATGATGCTAAGAGGTGTTTGAAAATAACCCTTCAGTATATAAGCTCAAGCCTTTTTGCCATAGGCAGTATAGTACTTAAAAGCTGGCTAAAAAATTCAAAAAATTACTAAAAAGTGTGTTTATATTTTACGTTACAGATTACTGGTAAACTAGACACGAAATTCAATTGAATTTTTCATCAAATGATGCTAAGAGGTGTTTGAAAATAACCCTTCAGTATATAAGCTCAAGCCTTTTTGTCATAGGCAGTATAGTACTGAAAAGCTGGCTAAAAAATTCAAAAAATTACTAAAAAGTGTGTTTATATTTTAACCGATTACTGGTAAACTAGACATGGAATTCAATTGTATTTTTCATCAAATGATGCTAAGAGGTGTTCGAAAATAACCCTTCAGTATATAAGCTCAAGCATTTTTGCCATAGGCAGTATAGTACTTAAAAACTGGCTAAAAAATTCAAAAAATTACTAAAAAGTGTGTTTATATTTTACTTTACAGATTACTGGTAAACTAGACACGAAATTCAATTGAATTTTTCATCAAATGATGCTAAGAGGTGTTTGAAAATAACCCTTCAGTATATAAGCTCAAGCCTTTTTGTCATAGGCAGTATAGTACTGAAAAGCTGGCTAAAAAATTCAAAAAATTACTAAAAAGTGTGTTTATATTTTAACCGATTACTGGTAAACTAGACATGGAATTCAATTGTATTTTTCATCAAATGATGCTAAGAGGTGTTCGAAAATAACCCTTCAGTATATAAGCTCAAGCATTTTTGCAATAGGCAGTATAGTACTTAAAAGCTGGCAAAAAAATTCAAAAAATTACTAAAAAGTGTGTTTATATTTTAATCGATTACTGGTAAACTAGACATGGAATTCAATTGAATTTTTCATCAAATGATGCTAAGGGGTGTTTGAAAATAACCCTTCAGTATATAAGCTCAAGCCTTTTTGCCATAGGCAGTATAGTACTGAAAAGCTGGCTAAAAAATTCAAAAAATTACTAAAAAGTGTGTTTATATTTTAACCGATTACTGGTAAACTAGACATGGAATTCAATTGAATTTTTCATCAAATGATGCTAAGAGGTGTTTGAAAATAACCCTTCAGTATATAAGCTCAAGCCTTTTTGCCATAGGCAGTATAGTACTGAAAAGCTGGCTAAAAAATTCAAAAAATTACTAAAAAGTGTGTTTATATTTTAACCGATTACTGGTAAACTAGACATGGAATTCAATTGAATTTTTCATCAAATGATGCTAAGAGGTGTTCGAAAATAACCCTTCAGTATATAAGCTCAAGCCTTTTTGCCATAGGCAGCATAGTACTTAAAAAGTGGCTAAAAAATTCAAAAAATTACTAAAAAGTGTGTTTACATTTTAACCGATTACTGGTAAACTAGACATGGAATTCAATTGAATTTTTCACCAAACGATGCTAAGAGGTGTTTGAAGTTCACCCTAGAGTATACAAGCTCAAGTCTTTTCGTCATAGACAGTATAGTACTTTAAGGCTGGCAAAAAAATTCAAAAAATTACTAAAAAGTGTGTTTATATTTTAACCGATTGCTGGTAAACTAGACATGGAATTCAATTGAGTTTTATACCAAATGAGATGCTAATAGGTGTTCGAAGTTATCCCTACAGTATACAAGCTCAAGTCTTTTTGCCATAGGCAATATAGTACTTTAAATCTGTAAAAAAATAAAAACAATTGCTTAAAAGTTTTATATTTTAATAGATTAATGGTAAACTTGACATGAAATTCAATTCAATTTTACTCAAAAGGAAGGTAATAAATGTTTGAAATTAACCCTACAGTATAGAAGCAAATGTCTTTTAGCTTTAGGGTGGCCTAAAATTCATAACATTACTAAAAACTGTGTTTATGTGTGATATGGATTTCAACTTTTTTTAAATGAAGCCAAGGGATGTTGTAGACTACCCGACAGTCGAAGGGCCGAATTGTTTAAGGCATAGACGATAAAGTCTAAAATAAAGAAAAAAATCTGTTTTTTAATGTTAATTAAAGTTTTTTTATATAATGAAGCTGAAAGATGTTAGAATGCTACCCTTAAATATAAAGGTCGAACCCTTCCGGTTTAGTGAAGCCCATCTTATGTAAATTTTGGTATATTTGTGAGCTTATGCTTCTTAATGAGTGGAAACTTAACGTGATGGATAAAATATAAAATTTTAGAAAGTGTGGGAAGGGATCGGAAAGGAAGCGACCTGAGTTAAGAAGAGGGCGTAAAGGAAGCGAATAAAAATTTATTTCAAACGATCAAAGTTAAAATTATCTTTATTGATTTGGGCGAGTATTAATTTTGAAATTGCTCTTTGGTTGGCCTCTTGTTTCAAATATTGTGGAATTTTAATTTTAAATTTATTAAAAAATAAATTTAACATAAAGCAAAAATTTTACAATTTATGTTTATAATTTACGTTCAAATCAAACTAATTTTGAAAAATTTTCAAATACAATATGAAGAAAAGATATGTCTCTTTTATAAACATGAGTCAATTTGTAACAAGGAAGGATTGAATAAAACGTAAATTTATATTAAAAAGGAGAACAGGAGAGAAAACAACTTGACGTTGTCAAAGGAAAAATTTTAAATTAAAGTTGAGTGTTAAAAAAAGAGATGTAAATGTAATATACAAAGTATGTAACATTTTTTTTTCACTTAGTGAAATTAGTTTGTAAAGAAACCCGTTTCAACTTTTCTAACCTTTTTTATAATTTACAAAAATAGTTGCAGAGGTCACACAATTGGAGCGACGGAAAAACACTATTTTTCAACCACACACGATGCTGTAAGATCACACTTTTGTAATTTGCTGCTTCTCTAATTATTTTATATAAAAAAGCTTCAAATGAAAGTTGTAAGGCATAAAATTCTACATCGAAGTCAATAAACAAAATTAATTTTGCATGCTTTGTAACGTCAAAAATTCTACATTAAAATGAGAAATTCAATTCTAATTTCATCTAATTCTTCTCTTATTCTTTGCTGAAATTTTGTAAACTTGAAGCTTGTAACAGGATTAACTCATTTCCCTCTGTTTCTCTATTTACAGCATTTTCAATTAAACGCATTGTATGTGAGTTTCCATTCTTTTTATCCCTCTTAAGTAAATTGATCTTTTTTCCCCGTAAAATGCTTTTATCTATTGGTAATTTGATTTATTTCACTAGAAATGGAAGATTAAATTTGCGTTGCCTAGGAAACGATTGCAAATTTCTTTACTGCAATTAAAGGTTGGTGATAGCTAGCAAAATATTCTATAATGGTCAGAATATGCAATAAATTAAATTTAATAGCAAAGAGAGCAACCAACAAAAATAATCAGCTCTACGTCGTTTTATCACTAGGTAGCTGGATTAGAGTTTGAGTCTTTTGCATGCGCGTGGTTTTAGGCCTCACACAACACAATGTCTTTACTGTGGAGAGATATAATACTATAATTGGAAGGCCAAGTTGTATAGTGTTCATTAACACACAAGGACGAAGGCTGAGCCGTGTAAGTAAATTATCGCTTAAGAACATTTAAAACGATGCAGACCGCAGAACTCGATAAAGTGTGTGTTCTTGGGCCTTGCACAACACACGTCCTTACTGTGGGGGGATAAAACTGAGATTTTAAGGGCAAGCTTTATAGTTTATATTAGCGAATGAGGCCGAAGGCTGAGCTGCTAATTGAATTATCGCTTTAGCAAATTTAAAACGATGCAAACCGCAGAAATCGATAAAGTGAGTGGCTTTAGGCATCGCACAACACACGTCCTTATTGTGGAGAGATAATACTATGATTTGAAGGGCTACTTGTGTGGTTTGAATCAACGGTTGAGGCCGAAGACTGAGTTGTGTAAGCGAATTATGGCGTTAGAAAATTTAAAACGATGCAGACCGCGAACTCCTAAAGTGCGTGGCCTTAGACCTCGCATAATACACGTCCTTACTGTGGAGAGATAATACTATGATTTTAAGGGCTAGTTGTATGGTTTTAACAAACGGTTGAGGCCGAAGGCTCAGTTGTGTAAGCGAATTATGGCTTTAGAAAATTTAAAACGATACAGATCGCAGAACTCCTAAAGAACGTGGCCTTAGACCTCGCATAATACACGTCCTTACTGTGGAGAGAAAATACTATGATTTTAAGGTCTAGTTGTATGATTAATGAGATATTGATAACTTAGTAAACACCACGTTAAGAATTTTTAAATAAATTTACACAACCGGTTTCGCCTTTTGGCATCATCAGGTGTAGAATCAGTCTAGAATCAGGTGTAGAATCAGAAACACCACGTTAAGAATTTTTAAATAAATTTACACAACCGGTTTCGCCTTTTGGCATCATCAGGTGTAGAATCAGTCTACACCTGATGATGCCAAAAGGCGAAACCGGTTGTGTAAATTTATTTAAAAATTCTTAACGTGGTGTTTACTAAGTTATCAATATCTCATTAATCATGTCAAAATACCACCAAGTCACTGTGGAGACAATCTCTTCTATTCTAGTTGTATGGTTTTAATCAACGGTTGAGACCGAAGGCTAAGTCGTCTAAGCGAATTCTGGCTTTAGAAAATTTAATACGATGCAGACCGCAGAACTCCTAAAGTGCGTGGCCTTAGACCTCGCATAATACAAGTCCTTACTGTGGAGGGATAATACTATGATTTTAAGGGCTAGTTGTATGGTTTTAATCAACGGTTGAGGCCCAAGGCTGAGTTGTGTAAGCGAATTATGGCTTTAGAAAATTTAAAACGATGCCAACCGCAGACCTCCTAAAGTGCGTGGCCTTAGACCTTGCATAATACACGTCCTTACTGTGGAGAGATAATACAGTGTTTTTAAGGGCTAGTTGTATGGTTTTAATCAACGGTTGAGGCCGAAGGCTGAGTTGTGTAAGCGAATTATGGATTTAGAAAATTTAAAACGACGCAGATCGCAGAACTCTTAAAGTGCGTGGCCTTAGACCTCCCATAATTCACGTCCTTACTGTGGAGAGATAATACTATGATTTTAAGGGCTAGTTGTATGGTTTTAATCAACGGTTGAGGCCGAAGGCTGAGTTGTGTAAGCGAATTATGGATTTAGAAAATTTAAAACGACGCAGATCGCAGAACTCTTAAAGTGCGTGGCCTTAGACCTCCCATAATTCACGTCCTTACTGTGGAGAGATAATACTATGATTTTAAGGGCTAGTTGTATGGTTTTAATCAACGGTTGAGGCCGAAGGCTGAGTTGTGTAAGCGAATTATGGATTTAGAAAATTTAAAACGACGCAGATCGCAGAACTCTTAAAGTGCGTGGCCTTAGACCTCCCATAATTCACGTCCTTACTGTGGAGAGATAATACTATGATTTTAAGGGCTAGTTGTATGGTTTTAATCAACGGATGAGGCCGAAGACTGAGCTGTGTAAGTAAAAATTCTCAACTCGCCTTTGAGTGCGCATTTAGAATTAAATTATTGCAACGAACTGGCTTTGAATTGCTTTAGTAAATATCATGCTTTATTGAGTTCGTGATTATCGTCAATAAATTCCAATCTAATAGGTCTACATTTTTAACGAACACAAGAACGAAAGAAATAATAATTATTATTATGTTACAGGAGATTTCTGATAACCTTTGTACAAAATAATACAAGATGCCTAAAAGCCCTCTTTAGAAAAAAGGATCAGATAAAAATGGAAAACATGCTGATAATGTCCGATCTTTAAGCAAGAAAAACAGTATCAGGACTCGGGACATTTTAATTCAGAGTCGGTTCAAACAAACCGATAATTTTGTCTCTCTTTAAAAAATAAAATGCTCCTCTCGTTAAAACGTGTGCCGCTGATGAATTGTAAATAAATGAAATTTGCATCCTTCACTACTGCAGATACGCCGATATGAAACGTTTTTTTAATCAAACGATAGATCCACACCCTTGTGCTTTGAAAGGGTTAGTTAGTTATGTAAAATTTGTATCGCGCAATAAAAAGAATTATTTTTTTCACGTACGTTAAAGCTTTATTAAAAATCGATAAAATGGTATTACTAGTACGCCTAAAGGAACGTTTAGCAGGATGTTCCCTTAAGACCTGAACATAAAAAAACGTGAAGATTTTAACAATTTTAAGTAGGTTAGAAGAGAGAAAAAAAGGGGAAAAAATGTTTTTCACCTCAGTTATACCTATTAACCTTTTCTCGTTTCACTAAGGGAATTAATTCCGAGTGGGAATTTGTACGTTAACATTTTATGTAGTAAAAGGGTCTTTGTTTTAATTAAAAATTATGAACTAAAGTAATTACGTGGTAATTCTTGTCCTTCGCTTGTCCATGTTACAACGGGTTTATCACCTCCCTTAACTTCGCATCTTAAGGTAACGTCGGTATTTTCTCTGCCAATTTGTTCCTGCGGCGTATCCATAAAAGTTAATGGAACTGAAATTTAAAAAAAAGAATAATTAAAAATAAGTCGTTATTTTTTTTTAGAAAATAACAGTGTCGGTAAAATGACAAGCTATTAAAAGCGACAAAAAAATATTAAATGAATGTAACAACGACGGTGACACAATAAAAAATGTTTTCATATCGTACGAACTTTTCATTTTTCATTTTTTCAGCACTTTAAAATCAATCACGCGTTTTTATCGAAATATCAAGTCTAAAAATGTACTCAAATTTAATAAATAATAATCTATTTTCGAATTATCCCGAGCATTGCTTTTTACAAGACTTGATAAATTTATACGGGGATTTATTAGTCGAAAGGGGAAATATTGGGTTAATACCCAATTTAATTAAACTTAACTTTTCTATACAATTAATTAACTTTATTTCAAATTAAATAATGAAAATTTTAAACATAAATTAGGGTAAAATATTTTATAAAATTACATGCAACGTTTCACAAGCGATTTTAGGGATGTTCAGAGAACAATATAGAAAAAGCTGAATAGGCAGAAAAATTGGTAAAATTGTCAAAAATGAATGATGCCACGACGATACTGATGTGAACACCAGAAGTACAGATGTACAAGATAACAGCCAAAAGTTTAGTAAGAGGAAAGGTACGAAATAAAAATTAAAAAGTTCTTAACAACCACAACACATGCATAACGAGGTGCTCAAAATGGTAATGATAAGGTCCAAATAGACTTTAGAAATTATGGTGGACTCTTGCTGCTTCGATGAGTATCAAAAACGTTTAAGAGTTATGTTATAACAGAGTTTAAATGTGTCGAGTACCATTTTTAACCAAGATGAACAGCAAAAGTTTCGCTAAATTGGATGCCATATTTATGCAAGGTTTAGTTTTTTGACAGTAATTTGAAAATCGTTTATTTTAGAAAAAAATTCTCGGTTAAAACTTTTTGCACGTGAAAAGAGCTATTAAATGATACTAAACTCGACATTTTATCACATCGAAGTTAGGCGTCGCGACGTTCAACTATTCATTTTCTTATAAGAATCCACTGAGTTTTTACAAACCATTACTCAGTTTGTTTATCTAAATTTAGATACCAAACGAGCACTCAATCTTGTACGTATATTTGTTCTGCAAAAACAATAAGATAATGTATAATTGAACGTGGCGACGTCTAGCGTAGGTGTGATAAAGTGTCGAGTTTAGTATCATTTGATAGCTCTTTTGGTCTCCTTAAAATTTTTATAAAAATTTAGTGTTTAAATAAAACCACTTTCAAGCTACAGTCGAAAAACTGAATTACCAATTTTCAGAACTTACCGTTTCCGAAATCTCAATGATGGTACTACTTAAAAAAATCACCCTGTATGTCATATAAGAAAGAATACATTAAATTTTAGAAACAGAGTGAATAGAAGATAGCTACTAGTCAACAAGCAGCTAACACCATAAAAACAAAGAAAAAAAATTTTTTTTACGGGCCGAGATAAAGAGATCGTCTCAGTGTCCTCCTGTCTCCCCAAGCAACTAAGAAAAGTACTTCCTTCATATCAAAATAGTCTTGAAGTAAGAAATCATAAACTCTAGAACTACAGAGCTTCAATGAAGGAAGATTTAAAAGTCAAACGTTCTGGGGTTACCCTCAAGGAACTGAGGATCCTCAGTCACCAAGTATCTAGAAAATGATCTTAAGGCCTTCCTTTTAGTTTAGAACCCTGAAAATACCTTGTTAAACAATCCACAGATTTCAAGTTGTTCATTTAGATCAAAATACTCCCTATAAAAATAGTCCTGACGATTGAAGACCAGGAAGTCTAGGGTTTTGGAGCTACTTTCTACACAGACCTAAAGTCTTTCCTTTATAATAGCCCTAGAGGAAGATTTAAGAGTTTAGAAACCTGAAATTACCGGGTCCAACAATCCACAGATCTCAAGTGGTTTATTTAGATCAAAATACTCCCTATAAAAATAGTCCTGACGATTGAAGACCAGGAAGTCTAGGGTTTTGTAGCTACTTTCTACACAGACCTAAAGTCTTTCCTTTATAATAGCCCTAGAGGAAGATTTAAGAGTTTAGAAACCTGAAATTACCGTGTCCAACAATCCACAGATCTCAAGTGGTTTATTTAGATCAAAATACTCCCTACAAAAATAGTCCTGACGATTGAAGACCAGGAAGTCTAGGGTTTTGTAGCTACTTTCTACACAGACCTAAAGTCTTTCCTTTATAATAGCCCTAGAGGAAGATTTAAGAGTTTAGAAACCTGAAATTACCGTGTCCAACAATCCACAGATCTCAAGTGGTTTATTTAGATCAAAATACTCCCTATAAAAATAGTCCTGACGATTGAAGACCAGGAAGTCTAGGGTTTTGTAGCTACTTTCTACACAGACCTAAAGTCTTTCCTTTATAATAGCCCTAGAGGAAGATTTAAGAGTTTAGAAACCTGAAATTACCGTGTCCAACAATCCACAGATCTCAAGTGGTTTATTTAGATCAAAATACTCCCTATAAAAATAGTCCTGACGATTGAAGACCAGGAAGTCTAGGGTTTTGTAGCTACTTTCTACACAGACCTAAAGTCTTTCCTTTATAATAGCCCTAGAGGAAGATTTAAGAGTTTAGAAACCTGAAATTACCGTGTCCAACAATCCACAGATCTCAAGTGGTTTATTTAGATCAAAATACTCCCTATAAAAATAGTCCTGACGATTGAAGACCAGGAAGTCTAGGGTTTTGTAGCTACTTTCTACACAGACCTAAAGTCTTTCCTTTATAATAGCCCTAGAGGAAGATTTAAGAGTTTAGAAACCTGAAATTACGGTGTCCAACAATCCACAGATCTCAAGTGGTTTATTTAGATCAAAATACTCCCTATAGAAATAGTCCTGACGATTGAAGACCAGGAAGTCTAGGGTTTTGGAGCTACTTTCTACACAGACCTAAAGTCTTTCCTTTATAATAGCCCTAGAGGAAGATTTAAGAGTTTAGAAACCTGAAATTACCGTGTCCAACAATCCACAGATCTCAAGTGGTTTATTTAGATCAAAATACTCCCTATAAAAATAGTCCTGACGATTGAAGACCAGGAAGTCTAGGGTTTTGTAGCTACTTTCTACACAGACCTAAAGTCTTTCCTTTATAATAGCCCTAGAGGAAGATTTAAGAGTTTAGAAACCTGAAATTACCGTGTCCAACAATCCACAGATCTCAAGTGGTTTATTTAGATCAAAATACTCCCTATAAAAATAGTCCTGACGATTGAAGACCAGGAAGTCTAGGGTTTTGTAGCTACTTTCTACACAGACCTAAAGTCTTTCCTTTATAATAGCCCTAGAGGAAGATTTAAGAGTTTAGAAACCTGAAATTACCGTGTCCAACAATCCACAGATCTCAAGTGGTTTATTTAGATCAAAATACTCCCTATAAAAATAGTCCTGACGATTGAAGACCAGGAAGTCTAGGGTTTTGTAGCTACTTTCTACACAGACCTAAAGTCTTTCCTTTATAATAGCCCTAGAGGAAGATTTAAGAGTTTAGAAACCTGAAAATACCTTGTTAAACAATCCACAGATTTCAAGTTGTTCATTTAGATCAAAATACTCCCTATAAAAATAGTCCTGACGATTGAAGACCAGGAAGTCTAGGGTTTTGGAGCTACTTTCTACACAGACCTAAAGTCTTTCCTTTATAATAGCCCTAGAGGAAGATTTAAGAGTTTAGAAACCTGAAATTACCGTGTCCAACAATCCACAGATCTCAAGTGGTTTATTTAGATCAAAATACTCCTTATAAAAATAGTCCTGACGATTGAAGACCAGGAAGTCTAGGGTTTTGTAGCTACTTTCTACACAGACCTAAAGTCTTTCCTTTATAATAGCCCTAGAGGAAGATTTAAGAGTTTAGAAACCTGAAATTACCGTGTCCAACAATCCACAGATCTCAAGTGGTTTATTTAGATCAAAATACTCCCTATAAAAATAGTCCTGACGATTGAAGACCAGGAAGTCTAGGGTTTTGTAGCTACTTTCTACACAGACCTAAAGTCTTTCCTTTATAATAGCCCTAGAGGAAGATTTAAGAGTTTAGAAACCTGAAATTATCGTGTCCAACAATCCACAGATCTCAAGTGGTTTATTTAGATCAAAATACTCCCTATAAAAATAGTCCTGACGATTGAAGACCAGGAAGTCTAGGGTTTTGTAGCTACTTTCTACACAGACCTTAAGTCTTTCCTTTATAATAGCCCTAGAGGAAGATTTAAGAGTTTAGAAACCTGAAATTACCGTGTCCAACAATCCACAGATCTCAAGTGGTTTATTTAGATCAAAATACTCCCTATAAAAATAGTCCTGACGATTGAAGACCAGGAAGTCTAGGGTTTTGTAGCTACTTTCTACACAGACCTAAAGTCTTTCCTTTATAATAGCCCTAGAGGAAGATTTAAGAGTTTAGAAACCTGAAATTACCGTGTCCAACAATCCACAGATCTCAAGTGGTTTATTTAGATCAAAATACTCCCTATAAAAATAGTCCTGACGATTGAAGACCAGGAAGTCTAGGGTTTTGTAGCTACTTTCTACACAGACCTAAAGTCTTTCCTTTATAATAGCCCTAGAGGAAGATTTAAGAGTTTAGAAACCTGAAATTACCGTGTCCAACAATCCACAGATCTCAACTGGTTTATTTAGATCAAAATACTCCCTATAAAAATAGTCCTGACGATTGAAGACCAGGAAGTCTAGGGTTTTGTAGCTACTTTCTACACAGACCTAAAGTCTTTCCTTTATAATAGCCCTAGAGGAAGATTTAAGAGTTTAGAAACCTGAAATTACCGTGTCCAACAATCCACAGATCTCAAGTGGTTTATTTAGATCAAAATACTCCCTATAAAAATAGTCCTGACGATTGAAGACCAGGAAGTCTAGGGTTTTGTAGCTACTTTCTACACAGACCTAAAGTCTTTCCTTTATAATAGCCCTAGAGGAAGATTTAAGAGTTTAGAAACCTGAAATTACCGTGTCCAACAATCCACAGATCTCAAGTGGTTTATTTAGATCAAAATACTCCCTATAAAAATAGTCCTGACGATTGAAGACCAGGAAGTCTAGGGTTTTGGAGCTACTTTCTACACAGACCTAAAGTCTTTCCTTTATAATAGCCCTAGAGGAAGATTTAAGAGTTTAGAAACCTGAAATTACCGTGTCCAACAATCCACAGATCTCAAGTGGTTTATTTAGATCAAAATACTCCCTATAAAAATAGTCCTGACGATTGAAGACCAGGAAGTCTAGGGTTTTGGAGCTACTTTCTCCACAGACCTAAAGTCTTTCCTTTATAATAGCCCTAGAGGAAGATTTAAGAGTTTAGAAACCTGAAATTATCGTGTCCAACAATCCACAGATCTCAAGTGGTTTATTTAGATCAAAATACTCCCTATAAAAATAGTCCTGACGATTGAAGACCAGGAAGTCTAGGGTTTTGTAGCTACTTTCTACACAGACCTTAAGTCTTTCCTTTATAATAGCCCTAGAGGAAGATTTAAGAGTTTAGAAACCTGAAATTACCGTGTCCAACAATCCACAGATCTCAAGTGGTTTATTTAGATCAAAATACTCCCTATAAAAATAGTCCTGACGATTGAAGACCAGGAAGTCTAGGGTTTTGTAGCTACTTTCTACACAGACCTAAAGTCTTTCCTTTATAATAGCCCTAGAGGAAGATTTAAGAGTTTAGAAACCTGAAATTACCGTGTCCAACAATCCACAGATCTCAAGTGGTTTATTTAGATCAAAATACTCCCTATAAAAATAGTCCTGACGATTGAAGACCAGGAAGTCTAGGGTTTTGTAGCTACTTTCTACACAGACCTAAAGTCTTTCCTTTATAATAGCCCTAGAGGAAGATTTAAGAGTTTAGAAACCTGAAATTACCGTGTCCAACAATCCACAGATCTCAACTGGTTTATTTAGATCAAAATACTCCCTATAAAAATAGTCCTGACGATTGAAGACCAGGAAGTCTAGGGTTTTGTAGCTACTTTCTACACAGACCTAAAGTCTTTCCTTTATAATAGCCCTAGAGGAAGATTTAAGAGTTTAGAAACCTGAAATTACCGTGTCCAACAATCCACAGATCTCAAGTGGTTTATTTAGATCAAAATACTCCCTATAAAAATAGTCCTGACGATTGAAGACCAGGAAGTCTAGGGTTTTGTAGCTACTTTCTACACAGACCTAAAGTCTTTCCTTTATAATAGCCCTAGAGGAAGATTTAAGAGTTTAGAAACCTGAAATTACCGTGTCCAACAATCCACAGATCTCAAGTGGTTTATTTAGATCAAAATACTCCCTATAAAAATAGTCCTGACGATTGAAGACCAGGAAGTCTAGGGTTTTGGAGCTACTTTCTACACAGACCTAAAGTCTTTCCTTTATAATAGCCCTAGAGGAAGATTTAAGAGTTTAGAAACCTGAAATTACCGTGTCCAACAATCCACAGATCTCAAGTGGTTTATTTAGATCAAAATACTCCCTATAAAAATAGTCCTGACGATTGAAGACCAGGAAGTCTAGGGTTTTGGAGCTACTTTCTCCACAGACCTAAAGTCTTTCCTTTATAATAGCCCTAAAGGAAGATTTAAGAGTTTAGAAACCTGAAATTACCGTGTCCAACAATACACAGATCTCAGAAGTCGTTCGTTTAGATTAAAGTACTCCTAAAGGAAGATCAGAATATTTAATGTTCTGAAGTTACCTACAGATCTTAAGTTCTTCCTATGGATCAAAATAGTCCTGAAGGAATATTTAAGAGTTTAAAACTCAGAAGTTACTCTGTCAGAGTGTACACAGATCTCGAGTCACTCCTTGAGATAAAAATAGTCCTGACAAATGAAGATCAGTCTAGGGCTTTCGAGTTATTTTCTCCACAGACCTAAAATCTTTTCTTTGTAATAGTCCTAAAGAGAGCTTTAAGAGTCTAGAACCCTGAAATTACCCTGAATTAGTCTAGGGTTTTGTAGCTACTTTCTACACAGACCTAAAGTCTTTCCTTTATAATAGCCCTAGAGGAAGATTTAAGAGTTTAGAAACCTGAAATTACCTTGACCAACAATCTACAGATCTCAAGTCGTTCTTTTAGTTCAAAATAGTCGTGAGGAAAGATCAGAAAGTTTAGAGCTCTGAGGTTACCCGAACTAAAGTCTTTCCTCCGAATCACAATATTGCTAAATGAAAATGTTAAGGTACTGGTGAAGAAGGGGTTACTCCTACCAGATCAAGTAAATTGCATAATGCTTAGGTTTTAAAGTTCTGACGAACTTGTAAGTAGTTGGAGATAAGGGTATAATTATTGGTTATTTTATTATTTACAAAAATGTAATAACAGACTCATCAGAGAAAGAAGGACTAAGAAAAATCCATTTTATAATTGCTCATTGATGATATTGTTAATTCGATTGGTTTTAAATATTAAAGGAAAATTACTCCCTCCATTAGAAAGTAAAGGAAGTGTAAAATGCCACAAAACATGTTTGCGGGCATCTTTGTACGAAAATTTGCATGTTTTGTAGTGTACCAATTACAATCTCTAAACATTATTCGTGTTCCTTTTATTATTTACTCACTTCCTTTTAATTAAAATAAAATTATTTAAAACAAAACCACAATTTATACCTTTTAAAACGTATTTATAATTTACGTAACTTCAACCTACATTTGAAATGCAAAATAAATAAACTGACGTGCATTTAAGAAACAAAATAAATAAATTAACAAAATAGTAGTTGAATTTTCTCACCTTGTACCGTTAAATGAAAATGCGCCTCGTCTTTGGAAGCACGACATGTATAATTTCCGCCATCTTCTTTAGTAACGGGCATAAAGACGAGCGATGTACCGTAAGAGCTTACTTCAACTCCCGGATGACTTTTTATACCTAACGTTCCTTTGGGACCACTCCATGTTACCGGACGACCAGCGTCATCCCTACACGTTACCATAAAATTAACTCCCAAATCTTTCGTGGCTTTAGGATGAGATAATTGTACTGCACTCCTGGCATAATCTGGAACAATGATTCAATTTGTTATTTAAGTTTTAATAATTTTAAAAATAAAATTAAATTACTAATTAATACATTAGGCACAGCGTAAAATATTTCTTCTAGCTACACTCTAGCTCTTTAAGCAGTAGTCTGACGTTAATTATACCTGTAATAAAAACTATAGACCAGAAAAATCCCTATTGAAAACTTTAAAAATATTTGTATTAGCTGTCATAATTAATTCATGAAAATTAATCAAATTTCAAAAATTATAATAAAAAGTTGAATTTACAACTCACTTTGCCTCTCTAGACTGTATCTCCTTAAGGAAGTGTCTGACGGTAATTTTACTTCTAATAAAAATTATAAAACAGAAAATTCTCTATAGAAAGCTTTAAAAATATTTGACTTAGCTGTCATAATTAATTCATGAAAATTAATCAAATTTCAAAAATTATAATAAAAAGTTTAATTTACAACTCACTTTGCCTCTCTAGACTGTACCTCCTTAAAGAAAGATTTAAAAATATTTGACTTAGCTGTCATAATTAATTCATGAAAATTAATCAAATTTCAAAAATTATAATAAAAAGTTGAATTTACAACTCACTTTGCCTCTCTAGACTGTACCTCCTTAAGGAGGTGTCTGAAGGTAATTTTACTTCTAACAAAAATTATAGATCAGAAAATTCTCTATAGAAAGCTTTAAAAATATTTGACTTAGCTGTCATAATTAATTCATGAAAATTAATCAAATTTCAAAAATTATAATAAAAAGTTGAATTTACAACTCACTTTGCCTCTCTAGACTGTACCTCCTTAAAGAAAGATTTAAAAATATTTGACTTAGCTGTCATAATTAATTCGTGAAAATTAATCAAATTTCAAAAATTATAATAAAAAGTTGAATTTACAACTCACTTTGCCTCTCTAGACTGTATCTCCTTAAGGAAGTGTCTGACGGTAATTTTATTTCTAATAAAAATTATAGAACAGAAAATTCTCTATAGAAAGCTTTTAAAATATTTGACTTAGCTGTCATAATTAATTCATGAAAATTAATCAAATTTCAAAAATTATAATAAAAAGTTGAATTTACAACTCACTTTGCCTCTCTAGACTGTATCTCCTTAAGGAAGTGTCTGACGGTAATTTTACTTCTAATAAAAATTATAAAACAGAAAATTCTCTATAGAAAGCTTTTAAAATATTTGACTTAGCTGTCATAATTAATTCATGAAAATTAATCAAATTTCAAAAATTATAATAAAAAGTTGAATTTACAACTCACTTTGCCTCTCTAGACTGTATCTCCTTAAGGAGGTGTCTGACGTTAATTTTACTTCCAATAAAAATTATAGAACTGAAAATTCTCTATAGAAAGCTTTAAAAATATTTGACTTAGCTGTCATAATTAATTCATGAAAATTAATCAAATTTCAAAAATTATAATAAAAAGTTGAATTTACAACTCACTTTGCGTCCCTAGACTGTACCTCCTTAAGGAGGTATCTGACGGTAATTTTACTTCCAATAAAAATTATAGAACAGAAAATTCTCTATAGAAAGCTTTAAAAATATTTGACTTAGCTGTCATAATTAATTCATGAAAATTAATCAAATTTCAAGTATTATAATAAAAAGTTGAATTTACAACTCACTTTGCCTCTCTAGACTGTACCTCCTTAAGGAGGTGTCTGACGGTAATTTTACTTCTAATAAAAATTATAGAGCAGAAAATTCTCTATAGAAAGCTTTAAAAATATTTGTCCTAGCTTTTATTTATAAAAATTAGTCAAATTTCAAAAATTATAATAAAGTCTGCAAGCTTTAGTTCATTTACGTAGGGAGCAGCGTTTTCATAGTGCTCTTTCTGACGTTTGAGGCGCTATACTTTGATTGACCCCCTAAACAAAAATGTTTAGCACATTTATCCGTACCTTGAAGGACTTAGGCTAACCTACACTAATTATGATTAGTCCAATTTTCTTTTTTCCTCGGCAAATGAATTACTGTGATCGAGCATAGATGACTTCTCTTCAAACTCCCAACATTTGGGCGTTTTAGAAGGTTGCAGCTCAATAAATAAAGCTTCTGAGAGACTGACAGACGGACTCATCAAGGTTCAATGAATTTATTGAAAAATTTACAAAAATGTAAAAAAATAACTTTTCATTTAAGAGTATCTTCTTATAGATTAAAACGTTTGCTCTTTCAGGAAAGTCGCAATTACCTAGGTGGCTTCTATGCAAATGACGCCATTTAATTGGTTCTTAATTTATGAGGTAAATGGTCTACATCTCTGAATAATTTAAGTATTAAACTTTGACTCAAGTCCTGAATTAAAATTTTATTAATTTAAAAGCACTTACGTGTCAAGTAAATAATCCAAAGATTACCAGATCTAAAATAGATGTTTTTGTAACTTTTAGCTATTTTTTGTAACTTATTAAACAATTAAGTAAATTAGTGTAGAAAACTTTCTTGAAAACAAAGCTCCGCTGGGACCTCGTTGGCCCTCTTTCTTCCTTTGACCTGGTGTGTTCATTCACGAAGAGGTTTCTTCTCGTGTCCCCCATGACGTACACAAAGTTAATATGACAAGATCCTCACAGCCCGGTTTAATAATTATTTGAAATTTTCTCCCTGCAGTTTCGTGATCTGCAATTTCATAGCCTTCAAAGCCTTCGTGCTATATGGCACCCACATCAGGAGAATAAAATATTCAAAAATAAATTAAAATGCAAGCTACCAGTAGTTTGTTAATACTAATACTCGAGTTTATAATTAAAAGATAGTAATAAGACAAAGGAACGTCAGCTTTTGGATTAACCAAAGTACCTACAGTATTTTAATTACGTAGTCTTTGAACTCAGCAACAAGCTCAGAGAGCCATCGCATCTACTAAACGCTCACTTTTAAGTAGATATAAGTGCAGCTAAGTAAGTCGTAAATAATAAAATAATTTTTTTCGTGTTAAAAATCATGTAAAACGAACAAGCGTTGCAATAAAGAACATTCAGTATTAATAAAGGTTTGTGAGGTTAAACTTTCATCGTTATCGAAATTCACAAACTTCCAATTTTTACCACTATTATAGGAACAAAAAACTATTGGAGGAAACAGCTGCTGCGTTTCACCAATTGATTTTAAATCTTTTTCCTTTAATATTTTAATATTGGCTTTAGGTTTTAACACAAAAAAATTATTCCAGCTTGTTTCAGCTTGTAAATTCTCATTGGAGGAATTCGTACAAAGTTTTAGAGAGACTCATCAAAATTAAATTATATCGAGTAAGTTTAGACAGTTCCAGCTTATAAATTGAAAAGTGGTTTAAAAGGGCACCCTTTAGTACACGTAAGCATTACGACTATTATGAAATTTGTTACATCTTGAAGAATTGTTACAGACAAATACGTAAATTGGCAAAAATGGCATTATTCGTCTCAAGGAGCAACAAAACTAATGTTTTTACAACGTTTTACATTGCAGTATTGTAAACATTGCCAATGCTTTTCGCTCCAATATTATTTTGATTGTTTGATAAAATGCCAGAGCACTTCCCAAGAATATTTCATCATGTTTGATCATGCATTTCTCGTATATGCCGTAAAAACCTAGACATTTAAGTACCGCAATATTATTATTTCAAAATTATTACTTTGTACGTGAGCAAATACAATAATGGACTAAAATAATTTATTGTATACCTGCAATAATAAAGTTTAAGGAGGTATGTAATTGTAAAATTATGACTAGGTATAAATTTAAAAACAAAACATTTAAAAGAACCCACGAGAACTAAAATTAAACAGAATAGCGTTTTTAAACAGAACAAAAATTAGTCTTTTGGTAAAATAAAAATACTATGGTTTAAATTCGTGTTTAAACATAGAAATAAATTAACGGATAGAGTCTTGGTCTAAATTTGAAAAATTGTATAATTTTTAGCTGATCCAGATCCTTTGACCCACCCAGATCTTTTGATAAAATTTAAAAACACAGACAGGCACTCACACCGCTAGGTAGAGAGACAGACAGGCACATAGGCCGACAGTAAGTCAAAGAGACCGCTAGGGAGTCAGAATGACCGACTAGCATTCGAAAAGTCTCGCAATAAGCAGATACCTACCAACAGCGAAGCATATAAGCCTACAGACAAGAAAATAGTACGAAAAGCAGGCATATAGATCGAAAGGCAGTCAGATAAACCGACAGACAAGCACCTAGGCCGTCATTAAGTGAGAAAGGTCAATTATGAGTCAAAGAGACCGACTAGTAGACATAAAATCCACAAGTAGGCAAATATATGCCAACAGATAAGCAAATAGGCCTAAAGACAGGAAAATAGTACAAAAAGCGGGCATATAAGCTGACAGGCAGTCAGATTGGTCGACAGATAGGCACCTAGGCCGACACTAAGTCGGAGAGGTCGATATTTAGACATAAAGGCCGACTGACAGACAGAAAGTTCACAAGTAGGCAGATATAAGCCAACAGACAAGCAAATAGGTTTACAGATAGGAAAATAATAGGAAAAACGGACATATAGACCGAAACGCAGTAGTCAGATAAACCCACAGAGAAGCACCTAGGCCGTCAGTAAGTGAGAAGACCAATAATGAGTCAGAGAGACCGACTAGTAGACATAAAATCCACAAGTAGGCAGATATATGTCAACAGATAAGCAAATAGGTCTAAAGACAGGAAAATAGTACAAAAAGTGGGCATATAAGCTGACAGGCAGTCAGATTAGTCGACAGATAGGCACCTAGGCCGACACTAAGTCGGAGAGGTCGATAGTTAGACATAAAGGCCGACTGACTGACAGAAAGTCCACAAGTAGGCAGATATAAGCCAACAGACAAGCAAATAGGTTTACAGATAGGAAAATAATAGGAAAACCGGACATATAGACCGAAACGCAGTAGTCAGATAAACCGACAGACAAGCACCTAGGCCGTCATTAAGTGAGAAAGGTTAATTATGAGTCAAAGAGACCGACTAGTAGACATAAAATCCACAAGTAGGCAAATATATGCCAACAGATAAGCAAATAGGCCTAAAGACAGGAAAATAGTACAAAAAGCGGGCATATAAGCTGACAGGCAGTCAGATTGGTCGACAGATAGGCACCTAGGCCGACACTAATTCGGAGAGGTCGATACTTAGACATAGAGGCCGACTGACAGACAGAAAGTCCACAAGTAGGCAGATATAAGCCAACAGACAAGCAAATAGTTTTACAGATAGGAAAATAATAGGAAAAAACGGACATATAGACCGAAACGCAGTAGTCAGATAAACCCACAGAGAAGCACCTAGGCCGTCAGTAAGTGAGAAAGACCAATAATGAGTCAGAGAGACCGACTAGTAGACATAAAATCCACAAGTAGGCAGATATATGCCAACAGATAAGCAAATAGGTCTAAAGACAGGAAAATAGTACAAAAAGTGGGCATATAAGCTGACAGGCAGTCAGATTGGTCGACAGATAGGCACCTAGGCCGACACTAAGTCGGAGAGGTCGATATTTAGACATAAAGGCCGACTGACAGACAGAAAGTCCACAAGTAGGCAGATATAAGCCAACAGACAAGCAAATAGGTTTACAGATAAGAAAATAGTAAGAAAGACGGAGGACATATAGACCAAAAGGCAGTCAGATAAACCCACAGAGAAGCACCTAGGCCGCCAGTAAGTCAGAAAGGCCGATAGTGAGTGAGAGAGACCGACTGGTAGACAGAAAATCCACAAGTAGGTAGATATAAGCCAACAGGCAAGCAAATAGGCCTACAGGCAGGAAAATAGTACGAAGAGCAGGCATATAGGCCAAAAATCAGTAATATAGGCGACAAGCAGAGATATAGGGCGACATACAGTCAGACAGGGACAAACGTAGAAAAGGTGAGAGTCATAAGGTGAGAAAGGAAATTAATAAGATGGGTATACTGCTAGATCGACAGAATCGCGATAGTCAGACAACCTAGTAGATTGGCAGGCAGGAAGAAATGTGAGGGTTTGTCAAAGGAGAGGCGGAGATAGTTAGCCAAACAGGCAATAAATAGACAGCTGAGAGATGAGCAAGCCGATATTCCATCGATAGACAGACGAATAGACAAGCAGATGAGCTGACGGATGGACACACAGGTGGAGGGATGAACCTGGAAATAGAATGGAGCAACCGACATTCAATTAGACAGATTGATAAATATAATAAATGTTCAATCAGACAGGCAAACAACTAGAGTTCTAGAGCGTTTTTGTATTTTCCTCTATTTAAAAAAAAATGTATCTACTCGTATATAGGTATTTCAAAATGGTTTAAGTCCTTTTTGTTATTATTTTCAGAAATTGAAAAAAAAAGTTAAAATATGTCTTTATCGTAGTATAACTTCTACGTGAACTTAATCTCTGACATTCCCTCATGTAGGTTGCTTAATGGCAGTTTAATTAAGATTAATTTAATCTTAGAAAATAAAGTTAGAATTCTAGGAAGTGCTTTAAATTTGGATTTATGTGCATCACCAAGCTTTTAAGCAGCAGGCGTGATATGCACACATCCCTGCTTGATGTCTAACAATTTAAAAAAAGTCTCGCCACTACATAATCGTCTACTCATTTTATTATTTTATACACAGCTGGGCGAAAAAATGTAAAACATGGTATTTATTGCTGGAGCTCATAAATAAATCTGAGTAGATTTTTTGAGATAAAAGGTGCTCATCTGTCTGTGTTAGATTTAGATATCTGAGCACCTATTGAGATTTAGTGATTTTTTTGTTTACTTGACGGAATAAAGAATAGGTACCATTGAATAAAAAAATATCACCTACTCTACAAGGAAAGAGTTTTTTAGCTAACAATATGGATAGCAATGGAAGAGTCGAAGTCCAAAATTTTCACCTATAGGCAACGGTTGTCAAGGCTCGTTCATGAGGTTTTATGTTCTAAGGCTTCTTATCATCGAATAAAAAATACCCCCTACTCTTCCTGGAAAGAGTTTTTCAAAATGGTATTTCTGTCGCGTTTTCTCCTACAAATAAGCAATGGTAGTTAAGGCGCATTCCTGATGTTTTATGTTCTAAGGAGGCTTCTTATAGTGCCTTAACCTCCAAAATCGAAAGAACTCCTCTCCCGTCCTCTTTCACACGCTAGTAAACCGCATTCCAAAAATAACAAAAGGTGCGGCACCTATTGGTTAAATATCAAAGGTTCTTTTGGGAGCGTCACGTATTATTGGTTTACAAATTTTTGTTTAACTGCTGCGACATCTATTGGTTAAGCATAAAAGTTGCAAATGTGCAAAGTAAAGTTGATGGCTTTTCTCCGTTAGATCCTCCTCCCTATTTTAAAAAACTGTGCTACACAAATAACGCTCACTAGTCTTAAAGTTGAAAACTTCTGCTGATATGATATGGAATTGAGTTCTCTGGCATATTTTCTTTAGCTAAGCGATTTTAAACCTCATTATGTCATTATCCGGATGCAAGACGGATTTACGCTGGTGAGCGGTCTAGATGCACAGATAAATAAATTGATATTTATGTCTACCAACGCAGGTAGTAAACGTATTTAAAGTATTAAAGAGGCGTGGCCAATTCTGAGCTAAATTATCCCTACCGTTCGCCAGCATAAATCTGTCTTGCTGTACATTAATAAATATTTTATTATTTTGTATGGCCTATCTGATAAATGTCCAATCGATAATCGAAAATATCAAAATTAAATTAAGCAATAAATTTTATTCCAAGCATTTGTGTGGCTGTAAATTGTAAATTCTTTAGTTGCTAATTAAAATTAACAATTTGAATACATAGAAAATATACAGGGCGTCTCAAAAAGTATAGTTAGCTCGGGAATTTCGGAAACTGAAAAAAAATTCGCTAAGCAACTCGTAAGCAATTCTCACAATTCTTAAATCGAGTTTCTCGTTTGCCTTTTATCAACACCGCCATTTTTAATTCTTAGGAGCGCCAAGATCGTCTAGATCTTCAGCTTTGTGATCTATTTAAAAACTATTATTCAACCTATTCAAGAAAACAAAGCAATTTTATCAATTAGGAAGGAGTAAAATGGTAGAACATGAAAAAAGGATGGACTTTGTTTATAAATAGATCACTAGTAAGTTTTTTATTTTCCGCACACCCAACCATTTTTACCACGAGACGCCACTGCTGTATACTAGAACAAGTTAAATCAAATTGTAAATTATTTTGGCTTCCATAAAATTTTATTGTTCCGATTAAATGATGGAGCGTTATAATTTAATGTCGGTTAGTTGGTTGAATAGTGGCCACTATTCCAATTTAATTAAACAGTAACAAAAGTCATTTCCAATAATTGCGTAGTAGAGAGGTTATTGCATTTTATCAATTGATAGCTAATGTTATAAATGTTTACATACGTGTGTACGCTTGTACGCGTATTATAAATCCATCAAAATTTGAAACCTCATTCGAATATATTCAAAAATTAAAAACACATTTTTCAAAGTATCGTATCCCTAAATTACAACACCCAACACTATTTTCCAATCGATTTGCTCTCATATAGTTGTATCCAACGAGGCGATTCGATTATATAGCTTATGATAAGCTGAGTTAGCAAATTTTGAAATAGCTTGATATTTATTCAAGAAGGATTGGATCGAAAACTCATTTTAAAAAAAGAAATTGGTACATCTCATGGCAAATTTAATGTAAAAAAATATTCGTATCAAACTTAAGAGATGAGATTTTATAAAATGGCTTATCACTGGTTAAGAATGCAAATTTAAATTTTGTTATTCTTCGGTTATGTAAATTATTTCAATTTTAAAATGTAAAAGCTATAATTTATAACCTAAATTTGATTTTTGTATGTATTAAAGATAATTACTCCCCCTACAAAGAAATTTATTTTAAAAGTGGCTATTTGAAGAGTTATCATCCTAATGATTCTAGGATAGGACCGTAACAGTACTTATTTCTCTAATTTATAATCAAGAAGTCAATTGACATAGTGTCAAGTACAACACAAGCGTCTTTCACAGGCAGAGCACCTCAGTGGATCCAAACACGGAATGTAAGCTCAGATTGCGAGAGGTTAATTGAATCATAGTATAAGTATACACTATGCATACTATGCACACAGCATACTATGTTTACTTATACTATGAATTGAATAAGTCGCCCATAGCCCACTTACCATGGGTTCACGACAGTGATAGTTGACGGTTAATCAATAGGTCTCTTCGTTTGTCCTGCACTGGTCACTTGAAACCGTGTCTGTTTCTACATTTCCTATTCTTCGTCAAGAGCAAGAGTACGTTGGAGTAAGTTAGTGCGAGACAAGCGACCAGTCCTAATATCTACTCAGAGTCGACATACGCAAATACCTAATTTGGCTGTACATGAACTAACAGATGAAATTTTGGTGAAGACGTAAAGATTCGGATAGCGATCGCAAAAACCTTTAGCAACTACATCCTTATCCTCCTCTGCAGACAGGCGGCCTTCTGAATCTGCAAATCCAAGTTGTAAAGGGTCTGATCTAGAAACATTCCAGCTCCATTGAATTAAAGCATGGGTTGCAAAATCAAGAAATCCCCGCATGAGCCCATTCTCTTCTAAAACTGCTGATCATATACGAGATTAAGAAAAGAAGAGCTTTTGGTAAGAAACAACTACACTCCAGACCATGAAACGGCAAAAACTGAGGCGGTGATACAAAGATTAACATTTTTTATGGAAGGAACATTACCGATAGAACATAGCAAACTGATCACCTACTACACGCTGCACGACGTATGGGACGTAAAGAAAAAGATGGAAATGTCTGTAGTGTTTGTACCACCCTAAATAATGATCTTGGAATATAACTCTTCCAGCTCGGCTATTCTCTTTGATGAAACAGTTGCCTAAAACAGGAAGGAACTCAATAATGAGAAATTTTGCTCTTTTAGGACTCTAGTACTTCCATTAGCATTAGAGCTGGAGCCTTGGTATCTGCTGACTCGGAAGAATAGAGTATAGCCCCACTAAAAAGTGATGGGGTTCTAAGTCTAAAGGAGCATCCAGATTAAACACGATATCCTCACCAAGCAGTTCGCAAATGTTTTGTACCGACAAGTAACGAAAATTTGTAAGATTAAGACTTACTTACTACAGCTTTAAGAGTCTTACTACAGCCTGGACAGGCTAAAATTGCACAGACCGCCTGAACGGCAGTTATTTGCTTGTGCAGATCCAGTTAGAACTGTGAAGACAAACCAAAACTATCTATCTGCCTCCACAGTCTGTACTTGTAGGCTTTTATTGCGGCAGGTCTATACAGACCGAAAGTCCGTATGTCGCCTTAAGGTTCTGCAGATGCTCCGATTAGCCTGTGTACGTGCAGACTGTGTCTGCAAGGCCTGTGCATTTGTAGGGGACTTAAGCGCAGAGGTAAGCCAGAAATATCATTCTGCCTTCACAGTCTACACTTGTAGGCTTTTACTGCGGCAGGTTTATACAGGTCGAGGGTCGCCTAAAAGATCTGCAGACGCTCCGATTAGCCCATGCACGTGCAGACTGTGTCTGCAAGGCCTGCGCATTTGTAGAGGACTTAACTGCGGAGGTAAGCCAGAAATATCAATCAGCCTGCATAGTCTACACTAGGTTTTTACTGTGACAGGCCTATACACTATACAGGCCGAAAGTCCGTTGGTCGCCTAAAAAATCTGCAGCCGCTCAGATTAGCCTGTGCACGTGCAGACTGTGTCTGCAAGGCCTGCGCATTTGTAGAGGACTTAACTGCGGAGGTAAGCCAGAAATATCACTCTGCCTGCATAGTGCACACTAGGTTTTTACTGTGACAGGCCTATACACTATACAGGCCAAAAGTCCGTTGGTCGCCTAAAAAATCTGCAGCCGCTCAGATTAGCCTGTGCACGTCCAGACTGTGTCTGCAAGGCCTGTGCATTTGTAGGGGACTTAACTGCGGAGGCAAGCCAGAAATATCACTTCGCCTTCACAGTCTACACTTGTAGGCTCTTACTGTGGCAGACCTATGCAGGCCCTAAAGTCCGTAGGTCGCCTAAAAGATCTGCAGACGCACTGATTAGCCTGTGCACGTGCAGACTGTGTCTGCAAGGCCTGTGCATTTGTAGAGGACTTAACTGCGGAGGTAAGCCAGAAATATCAATCAGCCTGCATAGTCTACACTAGGTTTTTACTGTGACAGGCCTATACACTATACAGGCCGAAAGTCCGTTGGTCGCCTAAAAAATCTGCAGCCGCTCAGATTAGCCTGTGCACGTGCAGACTGTGTCTGCAAGGCCTGCGCATTTGTAGAGGACTTAACTGCGGAGGTAAGCCAGAAATATCACTCTGCCTGCATAGTGCACACTAGGTTTTTACTGTGACAGGCCTATACACTATACAGGCCAAAAGTCCGTTGGTCGCCTAAAAAATCTGCAGCCGCTCAGATTAGCCTGTGCACGTCCAGACTGTGTCTGCAAGGCCTGTGCATTTGTAGGGGACTTAACTGCGGAGGCAAGCCAGAAATATCACTTCGCCTTCACAGTCTACACTTGTAGGCTTTTACTGTGGCAGACCTATGCAGGCCCTAAAGTCCGTAGGTCGCCTAAAAGATCTGCAGACGCACTGATTAGCCTGTGCACGTGCAGACTGTGTCTGCAAGGCCTGTGCATTTGTAGGGGACTTAACTGCGGAGGTAAGCCAGAAATATCACTTCGCCTTTACAGTCTACACTTGTAGGCTTTTACTGTGGCAGGCCTACGTAGGCTGAAAGTCCGTAGGTCGTCTAAAAGATCTGCAGACGCACCGGTTATCCTGTGCACGTGCAGACTGTTTCTGCAAGGCCTGTGCATGTGTAGGGGACTGCGGAAGCAAGCCAGAAATATTACTCTGTTTCTACACTCTACAGTGCAGGTCGGTGAAGGTCAAAACTACGCAGGTTACCTAGACTTTCCGCTTCACCTGTACAGACTGAGTATAGACAATAGACATAGACAGGCATTTGAGCGTTTGTAGCTATACTAAAGAAAGTTACAATAATTAAAAAACTCGCTATGGTACAGTTGAGAGCTTGCAGGCCTTTGAAAGTTCCTTAGGGCATATCCTGGGATTTTAATAAAAACTAAAAATAAAATTTTCCGAGAAAAAAACTTTTTTTTTTCATCTCGGAAATTTAATCGATAAGGACGCTGTATGATGATGAAAAAAAACTTTTGAAAGCCACAAAAAGTTTTTAACAAGTTAAACCAAATAATATTGATCTTTAACATGTTTACAGTGTCTTACACATTCATATAGAGATAAGAAAACATTAAGCTAAAACTTTGCTCAACATAAACTCACAAAGAAGAAGTTCGATAATTAAACATTAAGGTTCTGCCAAACGTAACTTTTATTATTAATTAACAAATAGGGGAAAAAACAAGTTTTAGACATTTTCATGAGTTTAAATTTGATCAAGTTTTGTCTACTGTTAAAAAGCTATTTTTTTTTATTTTTCTTCGCCCCTATTTTAAATAATAAAATTAACGACAGTTCCATAAAAGTGGTTTTATTGGAAAGTAAATAAAATTTTTTTCAATCCACATCGAAGAATGAGGGAGGAGGGAGAAAAACACAAAATAACCGCCCATTTAAAATCCTGTAATAGGATGCAAACATTTCCCTTTTTTACCAATATTTGGTTAAACGCGATAAATTAAATTTTTGTTTTTTAGCGGAGATTGAAAGTGAAAAATTGACTTTTAAATGTCCCAATTTATTTTTTTCAAATATTGAATTTCAAATAAAAATTTAAAGTAAAAGAAAGTTTTAATAGTTGTACAAATAAATAATAGTAGACAAGGATAATGGTCTTAAAATAATAGGACTCTGCCAGCTCAAGATGTCTTGTAGTAAAGAATAAGGGTATTCTCTCAAAGGAACAAGGATATCATCAGATGATAAAATTACACATTTTCAAACACAAAATTTTTTGATTTTAGGTTCTATTCCAACGAATAGATAGAGCAACGACTCCATGATGGACAAATCCTGAAAACGAAAAACGTTGGTAACTTGGTAGAACAACAATTCTCTGTAAATTTTTTTAGAAGGTCAAAAGAGCTATCAAACGATACTAAACTCGTCATTTTAACACATCGACACCAGGCGTCGCGACCTTCAACTTTTCATTTTCTTATGTGAACCTATTGTTTTTTTAGTGAGAGTAGAGTAGTAGTAGAAGAAAGGGAGTAAGAATAAGGCAACCTAGCTTGGGATGGTTGATCTTTAGAAGGGACACGGAGAAACTGAATAAGCTGGTGGATGCAAAAGTCTGGCTGAATCACAAATGAAGCTGTGGAAGCCCTAAATTGATCGTAAGGGCTAAATAATGAATGAACGAATAGTATGCAAATATTTTTTTAATTTTTGATTAAATTAAATTTTTTATTTTTTAGCGGAGATTGAAAGTGAAAAATTGACTTTTAACTATCCAATTTTAATTCCTAAATTTTATAATTAAATTTCAATTAAAATTAAAATCAACATTAATTCAATTAAAAACTCCGAGGTTGCTAATTTGAATATTATTTATACAAATAAGTTTTAGAATATTTTTATTAAAAATAAACTAAACAAGACATACTTCTTACCTCTTAACTTTTGTAATAAATTACAAATTTATTAATATGGAACTACCGTATACGGGCATAAGATTAGTTACAGTAAGATACATTGATATCTTTATTGCTTCTCCTGTATTTAACAGATAAGAAAAGCTCCATTTTCATTTCCATTAGTAAAAACCAAAAGTTATTACTACAAAAAAAAACACAAAAAAATTCTTGTAACAATTTTCCCTACATTACATTGTTAGTTTCTTTTACGATTTACTTTTATTTTACTAGAGACGTAACCTTACAAACGGCATCGTTTAACCTTTACTAAGCTTTAAAGGTCAAAAAGCCTCGTTTTATTTCTCTAATCCGTTTAGATTTGAATAATTTTTCAAACCTAAACGAATTTTAGACGTTATAAAATTGCAGATTTACAAAAACTAAAATTACGAAATTCAAGATGGCGGATGCAATATGGCGGACGTTAAATAACTAGCTTTAATTAACATAGATAGTTTTCACCAACAATAATTATTGGTGTTAATTAGATCGTTAATTGCTCATCTTTATCAATTAACTTTGTAAATAGTAATTGTATACAGGATGTTCAAAAGGAAAGGGATATTATGCTATATTTCTCGCTAAAAAAAAATATTTAGAAAAAAAGCTTGGACACGTCGATTTAGATTTTAAACTGCGCATTTTTTCACTCTAAAATAATTTATACAAGGCGATCTATTTCGGAGTGACGACATCATTGACGGTTTTTTTAAAAGTAACATCCTGTATACGTTTGTTTCTAAACTGAGTTTTTTTTGATGAATCCAAAAGTAATAAAATATATAAGGCGTTCCATTTAAAAATATTGTTGATGATGCCGTACCTTCGAAACAGATCACCCTGTATAAATTATTTTTGTTTCAGAAAATGTGAAATTCCAAATGTAAATTGACGTGTCCGAGCATTTTTTCGAAATATTTTTATAAACCGAGATAGATAGAATATTCCATTCCTTTTGGACACTCTGTATTGTATGATTCTATCGTTGGATCACCCTATAGTAACAGTTACAGGTTAAATGACAATCCAAAGGTGCCATTTAAAATTCAAAAATATATATGGTTTAGGGATGAAGAGATGGAATATAAAATTGAATCGACGCTGGTTTTGATCTACCCCTCTCCTAATGTCAATCGAAGTGTTTTGGAAATCGAGCCTACTTCACATCAAATCCAGAGAGTCATTCTAAGTGTTAAGTTTTTATATGAAAACACGTTATATAATTAATTTAAGACTAAACTGTTGAAAAACACGTTTTTCATTCATTAATTGTTTAGTTTGGACATTTTAAACGAGAAACTTTTGTAATAGGCATCTTATTAAGGTTTTCCTCTAAGCGAAAATACTGTCGACGTTTTCATTAAAAAACTTTCTTTATTAGTTTACTTTTAGTTTTATTAATGTTTTTTTTATAGAAAAATTAGATTTTTTTTTATCAATCCCATACGTCTTGTAAATGGAAAATTTTGTTGGTTATTTTTAAGGGAAACAAAATCTTAAATTGAAACAAGACACGTGTGGTTAAAATTGAGAGAAGTAAATAGTTACATGAAAAGGGACGAACCCAAAATGTTTTCGCTTGAAAGCATCTGTTAAACTAAGATTTAATCAAACTAACCAATTTATGTACAGGATTCGGCAAATGTTCCAGAACGGATCATTTATTATCGAAAAGTTAGTTTTATCAAAAACCCAAACCTCTCAAGCGTTTAAACTAATTATTGTTAACACGGAAGTAATGGGAACCTTTAAATTTCGGAAACAAAAATTACGATTTAATATGCCGCTAATACAAGGTGTTCCAGCAAAAACGATCTTCTAAAGTTTTTCAATATGTACTAAATATAATAACTTCACACAAACGCTCTTGTAAATGACACTAAAAGGGGGCTTATTGGGTTGAAATTCATACTCGAACAATTTCAACCCTTAATCGTGAGTCTAAAATCTTAAACATCCTAATCTAACCGATCTTAACCTGACTTGACCTGACCTCAAAATCCCTAAATTATTACGTTGGGAAAACAACATACTGTTTTTTCAAAATTACACCAAGTTCAATTAGACCTTACTCACTAATTAGGCTCTTATTTCCTGTAAACAAATATGTCATTGCCTTTTTTGAAACTCGCCCTATCAGAAATTATGACTATTGGTGATATCAACCGGGTATTAAAATCGCTAACGGTTACGAGCGAAATGTCTAAATATCAACTTTTCCGCCTATTCGTTAGAAACCGTGCTCTTAAAATGTTACTTTGGTGGCTAATAAATGGGAGGAGTTACAGTGACGTCAAATGGTCATACATACGTCACATTTGTGACATTTAATAAATTAAATTACTGCCTTATAGTACAATTTATAATGTTAAATGTTAAGAGCCAAAGTTTGTTCTAAACTACAGAGCCTTTTTTTTACGGAGGTAAGAGAAGCATCTTCCCGACGAAAGAACCCCGCCAGCAGTCCGCACTGGATCAGTGGTGTCAGATTTTTACTGACTACAAAACTCTTCCTCGAGGGACCATCGAACAGTACTTGGGACCGCTTGCGCATAACATCAAGTACTGCCGGTAAAAGAGAGATGACTAGATTTAACTTTAAAGATGTAATAAATATAATAAAAAGTGGTTTAAGAACTCGAAGACCGATACGGTCGGCCGTCGTTGGTCCCCGGCTATTAGCCTGTACGGGAGTCCTCCGGTCGCGAGACTCGGCAGGATCCCGTCCACAAGGACTTCGTTTCCGAAAAGCAAATGTAGATGGACAAATAATACTCTTTTACGCGTATATATATTATATATTTATGAACCTTTAGAGTAGCGCGGCCCAATCTGCGCGTACCTCCCCTTCTGATGCTTCTTTTGCTTTCATGATCGCCTGCAGTGATCCTGCGATCGCCCTCCAGTGCTGTTCATCCTTCAGGAGGATGGCCGAGATTATTTCCGCTGTTAGCGTTCCGCCGCACGCTTCGATAGCTTCGGTCCTCATGTCTTGCCATCTATTGCACTCCAGGAGCGTATGCTCAGGCGTGTCAGTTTCGCCGCAGTAATAGCATTCGTCAATGTCGAGTTTATTTATCCGGAATAAATAGCTCCGGAAAGATCCGTGCCCGGTTAAGGCTTGAGTGAGGTGGTATGTTAATTCTCCATGGCTTCGCTCTATCCAGGGAGCTATATCTTAGAGATTAGTTTCCTGGTCCATGAACCCGTTTTTGAGGCCTCCCAGCTTGCCTGCCACTTCTCGATGGTTTGCATTTTATGGGCTTTCCTCACCTCCGGGGAATGGCCCTGCCCGCACTCGAAAAGTCGGTTTCTCTCCTCTTCGAGGAGCTCTATCGGTGGTATTCCTGCAACCACTTGTAGTACCGCCGTCGATATCGTCCTGTAAGACGATGCTATCCTTAATAAAGCTTTCCTTTGGACGCTTTGTGATGTCTTCCGGTAGCTCCCTACCTTCATCGCGTTATGCCACACTGGTACCGCGTACAAAATGATGGAGTTGATGGTGTTCATCAGCACCCTCCTCTTCTTGCTGGTTGGCCCCCCATGTTGGGCATGAGCCGGATCAGAAGTGCGGCCTTTTCATCCGCCTTGGTTGCTGCTCTTGTTATATGCTCTTTGTAAGAGCAGTTTTCATCTAGGGCTACCCCAAGATATTTAATAGTAGTTTTAGGGCTTATCTTAATCCCTCCAAGATTAATGGCTATTCCCCACTTGTTGCGTTGGTTGTCCCGATAATATAATGCTTTCAGTTTTTCCTGAGGCCAGTTGAAGCCCGTTTTTACTCATCCAGCTATCCACTTCCCGAGCTGCCTCAGCAATCTTGAATACTAGCTCGTTTTTTTCCTTTCTGCTTACTAGGACCGCGAGATCGTCGGCGAATGCAATTTTTTCTACGCCTGCGGTCTTGTTTTCTCTCAATAGCGGGTTGTATAGAATATTCCAGAGGACCAGTCCTAGGATCGACCCCTGGGGTATTTCGGTCGTGATTTTTTAAATTTCGTTCTTTCCATGCCATATGATTTGGCGCTCATGGAAGTAATTCTTAATGAAGTTGATTAGGTAAGGGGATACCTGCCTTTCTATGAGTCTGTCGACTATTAATTATACTCCATTTTGCGGTGTTAAATGCATTTTTAACGTCGAACGTGATCAAGCAGCACCCCCTACCAACTATTCGCGCTTTCCACGCCGTCTCTACCGCCCGGTGTACTGCCTGGACGGTAGATCTTCCTCTTCTGAAGCCGCACTGGTCGTCCGAGAGTCCCCCTTTTTCCTCGATCTCGGTTTCTAGTCGGTTTTTTATTAGATGTTCGAGTAGTTTACCTAGGGTGTTAATCAGACAGATTGGTATGTAAGATGACGGCAACTCCATCGGCTTGCCTGCTTTTGGGATTACCGCCAGTCTTGCAATTTTTAGTGATTTTGGGAATTTCTGCAGGACGATTTCTACAGAGCCTAACCTAACCTAACCTATACTACTCTAACCTATCCTGAGATGGCCTAACGTCACATTTGTGACATTTAATAAATTAAATTACTGCCTTATAGTACAATTTATAATGTTAAATGTTAAGAGCCAAAGTTTGTTCTAAACTATAGAGCCTAACCTAACCTAACCTACACTACTCTAACCTATCTTGAAATGGCCTAACGTCACATTTGTGACATTTAATAAATTAAATTACTGCCTTATAGTACAATTTATAATGTTAAATGTTAAGAGCCAAAGTTTGTTCTAAACTACAGAGCCTAACCTAACCTAACCTACACTACTCTAACCTATCTTGAAATGGTCTAACTTAACCTCACTTAAGTATTAATTGTTATTCGAGACATTCGAGCTTAAAGTTTTCCTTAGGATGTCAGGTCCTGATCCACCTGTCATAGCTTAACAATTTTCTTGTCTGAAAGACGTGAATTAAAACTGCGTTAAAGAAACCACCCGTGGGGACTGAAATAGGTTATAGGGACGTTCTTTAAGGAGTCCTAAATTAAAAAGAGAAATTGCCATGACCTTTCAACTCCTTGTTGAGACAGATTTGCAGATTTAATTGTTGTTGTAAAAAGAGAAAAAAATTAAATACCTCTAATGCGAAAAGCAGTGTAGTTATAACGAGGTGACGTATATTCAAACTTTTACATTAAAGTTGTAGTTAATATTAGTTACAGTAACGACTACTACTAGTTCACATTTATAACATAAGTATCTTCCTACTTTATATATAACAAACTTTATTAAATTATCTCGCTAGGTGCAGGTTCTGATGGAAGTTTTAGCACGTAACAAAGAGATCCGGTAATGAAATTTTCTTGTTAAACTCAAAAAATTTTACAAATTGCGTTTAATTTTAAAGAAGATATATGTGCATATACAGGGTATTATTACTCTACTATTACAGAGCACAATAACCTCGTTATCAAAAAGAGGATAATCCATTTTTGTTCTATCGGAGATCGTTTCAAAAAGAAAGCTAGTTTTAAAATATCCAACTGTTATGATAAATAAAACTAAACACATTAATGCCCGGTTGCATAAAAGAGAATTAGATTTATAATCTTTTGATATGGGAACGTTACACAATGTAATATCAAAGTTTAACGTTTGGAAAGAAATATTAAAATCTGAGGTTAAGTTTATTTGTGGTGAATTGTGAAAACAAATGTCAAACTTTGATATTTTAATTAATTAATTTATTTTTTTGTTTATTTATTTATTGTGTAACGTTGCCATATCTATGTATTATAAATCCGATTCTCGAATTAAAATATAATTTTCTTTTATGTAACCGGGCTTAAGTATATTAATTTAATATTCATTTTTGTATGTTTATTAAATTTTCCGCTTCCCTGTTAAAATTAATTACAAAAAAGCTCTCTCTAATATTCGCTAAAGGATCACCTAGCTATTTGTAATACGAAACATGTTCTTGAACGATTAATGTTTGAAAGTATTTTTTTTCTCTTTTCAATCAACTATTGGAATCTGTCCTATCAAGTTTTTACATAAAAGAAAATCAGAGGCAACAATACTGCTTTCAGTAATTTCAGTGAGTTTTAAGAAAAAGTTGCGTAATTTTCGATTTTCTTAATCTAAAGATTGCTTTTAGAGAATATCTGAGTTTACTGCTTTTCTTTCTTCTTGTTTACAAAAACATCTCATCACACTTAATCTCAAAGATATTTAAATTGTATTTTTGTGAGTAGGTAAATAGAGTGTCTCTTGATATCATCGAAATGTATTATTTTGATATTTAACAATGAAAGTGATATGTGATGAGCATCTTAGCTCGATAACTGAAAGTGGGCACGTTTTATCGTGAAAACGTAAAGGAATTCAAGAAAATATTTAGAGAGAGATAGAAACAGACATACTTAGTCACAGTCAGTTAGACTAACAAACAGCAGAGCGATGAATATGCAGATGAAAAGGCTACCAACGAACGGCTGTCTGTCCATATATGCACCAGCTAACAAACAGACAGGCAAACAAATGGATGAACTGACTGGCTGACATCTCTAGTAGCGACTGTAAAGATTTTAATAATTAAATGAATCGAAACAGGGTCGGGCTGGCTAGGTTGGTAGAGGTAGGCAATTGCTGAAGAAGATAAACTTTTTTGGAGGGCCAAACCTGTATCAGTAAGTGAAATTTTAAATATCATTTAGTAAATCTTTAAAACATGGTCCGCACTGCCCTGAGGACTCGATTCATCTGGAAAGGTAGCCAAAACGAATACTGGTTAACTCCTTCCCCCATTTACTCTTTGGTAATGAGCGATATGCTCTTCGTTAGCATTTCTTAGAGATTTCCATCGACTGGGAAGGATGGAAAAAATTTTTAAATTGCCTTAAGTTGGCTTGCGATTATCGACGTTGACTTTACTGGGTTCCACGATCTTCTAACTCAGTGGACACCCATCACGGTTTGCTGATCTCGTCCAAGTCCTAGGCCTCTCGTCTTAGAACTCGGTTGGTTCTCGCTGTGGTTTTACCTAACATAACCCAACCAAACCTAACCTAACTTTACCAACCCTACCCTACCCTACTTTCTTTTCTAGGGAAATTCGTCGCCCTGGTCTGGTTGGTCGGTTTTCCTCTTTTCTGTTTACGCTCTACTCAGAAATTCACTTTCGCATTTCTTCCGATGTAGGTATGTCAGAGAGGTCTTTGCTCTCTCCCCGATGTGGCGTTCCGGTCTTAGGCTTAGGCTGTCTATTCTGGCGAATTATTTTTATCTTCTCATATTTTCCTGGAGGTGTTGTTGTTGTTGTTCGGAGCAGGTCTGTAGTTTCTCCATACGCCCTCGGCTCGGAGAACTTAGTGCCGAGGGTTTTTGGGGATTGCTTGTATTGATTGCTGCTGTCTCTCTTTTCCAGAAAATTAGTCCCCTGGTCTGGTTAGTCGGTTTTTCTCTTTTTTGTCTATGAACTACTCGAGAATCTGCTTTCGCATTTCTTCTTCTTCCGATGTAGGTAGTTAGAGAGCTCTTTGCTCTTTCCTCGATGTGCCGTTCCGGTCTTAGGCTTAGGTTGTCTATTCTGGCGTATTATTTTTATCTTCTCATATTTTCCTGGAGGTTTCGTTGTTTGCTGCTGCCTCTCTCTTCCAGAGAAATTAGTCGCCCTGGTCTGGTTAGTCGGTGTTTCTCTTTTCTGTCTATAAACTACTCGGGAATATGCTTTCGCATTTCTTTCGATGTAGGTATGTTAGAGAGCTCTTTGCTCTCTCCCCGACGTGCCGTTCCGGTCTTAGGCTTAGGTTGTCTATTCTGGCGTATTATTTTTATCTTCTCATATTTTCCTGGAGGTGTTGTTGTTCGGAGTAGGTCTGTAGTTTCTCCACACGCCCTCGGCTCGGAGAACTTAGTGCCGACGGTTTCTGAGGATTGCTTTTATTGCTTGCTGCTGTCTCTCTTTACCAGAGAAATTGGTCGCCCTGGTCTCTGGTTAGTCGGTTTTTCTTTTTTCTGTCTATGTACTACTCGGGAATCTGCTTTCCCATTTCTTCCGATGTAGGTATGTTAGAGAGCTCTTTGCTCTTTCCCCAATGTTCCGTTCCGGTCTTAGGCTTAGGTTGTCTATTCTGGCGTATTATTTTAATCTTCTCATATTTTCCTGAAGGTTTCGTTGTTTGGAGCAGGTCTGTAGTTTCTCCATACGCCCTTGGCTCGCAGAACTTAGTGCCGAAGGTTTCTGGGGATTACTTGTATTGCTTGCTGCTGTCTTTCCAGTTGCTCTTTAGTTTAAAATAACCTGTGAACCAACTCTGTTATGGTTGTCCAGCTTTCTTTGTCACAAAGCATGATATTGACGAAGTTGACTAGAGTCAGAGTTTCACCGACTCTCAGCGAAGCCGTGGTTCGCCTCTATTCCCAGTGGTAACAGTGGAACAGGATATGTTCTGCAGTATCGTTTCCGTTACAGTGTTCGCACTTGGGAGAGGCCAATTTTCCGATTCGATGCTTGTATGCGTTCAAGCATCCATGGACTGTGAGGATTTGCGTCAGATGGTATGACAGTTCGTGATGTAGAGAAAACCCATTCTTGGAGCACCATAAATACCCATTCTTGGAGTTTGGATATGAGAATTCTTGTTTAAAGACCCTTGTCGGAGTCCGTCCAGTGGTGCTGCCACTGCGCCATGGTATCGGCGCGGGTTGTCCCTTTGACCCTTCTATCTTTACCTAGCCTAATCTAGCTTAACCCCTGGCTCAACTTAAAAAAAAATGGGTAAATTTTAGGGCTACCTAGTCTAAATTAATTAGGTAAAAATTGTCAAATTGTTTCTGGTTTAAATCAGATCATTATAACTTATTAGAAAAGTTATCAGTTCAAGCTTCCCAGTTGTGATGTTTTAAAACCGCAAAACTAATTTCTAAAAAGCTAAAATTCTGTTTCAAATGAGCATAAAACAACTGAAGCGCACAATTTCCTATTATCCTTTAATAAAATTCTGCATAGTATATGAATGCTTAAAAACTGTATGCAAGGAGCGTGTAAGAAAAAGAAGAAATCTCAATACATCTTCCTCGAGTGTCGCTTTCGAGCGAACATCACAATGACGTAAAGACATAGCGCTCTTACACAAAAGAAAACAAAAATTTAAAGCAAGTTTTTTTTATCAAGTAATGTCAACCGCTTTTTTAATGCCAGTTTGTTTTAAAACATAAATAATTGCCCAAATTGCTGATGGTTTTGAGTTTACAAGTATAGCAAAGGTTTGGACGCGCATTAAACTCGACAAACTTTTCTTATTCTCTGCGAAATATGATTTTATTCAATTACACACTAAGCTCGAAATAATTCCAATTCTTTATGTCATCTTATTGAAATCTTAAAGCTTTGAACTTTTACGTAAAATAAGATAAAATTTTCATCACTTAAGTAAATGTAAATTTCAATTTAAGATAATTTTCCTTTTAGACATCAATGAGAAAGGAAATGCTGGTACATAAAAAATTTTCTTTATGTTGTTTAAAGCAATTACATTTTCATTACTACTATTGTTAAATACGAGAGGGAATGGAAAAGTTATCTACGTAGCCATGAGAGAAACAATAGATGCAAGTCGTCGCACGATACGTCAGAACACACCACTATCTGCATGGTGGTGTTTGAACACACCATAGCCACTATATTCTGGTGAGCCATTAAATTTATTAAAGATGATTCCAGAAGCGGAGGACCTTTAGACACCATCATCGATCCTGGTGAAGTGTTACATTTGACAATTTTGTAAAGATTTCGCAAAAAAACTAAAAATTGGGAGTTTAGAAAAAAATACTCAAAAAAAATGTATGTGTGTCAAAAGAGCTATCAAACGATACCAAAGTCGACATTTTATCACAACGACGCTAAGCGTCGCGACGTTTAACTTTATCGTTTCTTGTTTGAACTTATTGTTTTTCTAAAGAAAATAACTCATTTGGCTTATGGAAATGCAAGTACCAAGATAAAAGCCAATTAAAAAATTTTCTGCAAAAAAAAAAGGTTTTCATAAAAATATGAAAAGTTGAACGTCGCGACGCCTAGCGTCGATGTGATAAAATGTCGAGTTTGGTATCGTTTAATAGCTCTTTTGACCTCCTAAAAACTCTTTCCCAAAAAATTTATTTCTAAAGTAAACAATTTTAAAACTAAATTGCTAATTTTCAGTTTTTTGCGTTATCTCGATAACCATTTTAAAATTAGGTGAAGTTGAGTAGGTAGATAACTTTTCCAACCCCCTCGTACTATTTTAAAAATAAATATTAAAAATTGTTTTTTCTTAAACTGAACTTAGTTAAACCAATCTAAAACTTTCCTTTGAATTCCTTACGTCAGTCTTTCAAACGCAATTACTCTTGTAAGTTCACTGGACTTAAATGAATAATTAATTGACTAAGTTTTAGAAGTAAAACAAGTAGCGTCCAACAAACTAACACTTAAGGGTTATCGATCAAATTAAAATGTTTCGGCTCTTATTTTTGTTATTTGAAATAAACAACAAGATTTGAAATTGATCAAAATGGCTTATTTTAGCCCCTCCTCTTCTATTGTAAGTTTAATTTATGGAAAGATAATTTGATTTAGATTTGATTGCTTCGGTTCGAATAAGACAAGAGGGCTTGAGTTTATTTTTTATTCAATTAACCCAAAAACCACAATTGAGATGGAATTTAGACAAGTTTTCGATGTAATGGATTCTTGTTATTTCTTCTTATAGAATAACAATCCAAAAGGTGTAGCTCGAAACGATAATTTTGTAATAATAATACTAGCCTTTTTTGTCATTTCACAACACTCTCTCTCTCGCTAGAGATAAAAAACGTTTTGATTTCAAGACTCTCCAGGTGTATTTTTATTACTTTTCTTGCAATTTTTGAAAACAATATGAAATAATCAGTAAAGGTAGGTAAATATTTTTTAAATTTTTGGATGATAAATTGGATACTCTTGCACGAAGATTGAAAAAGACATCTAAACGTCTTTGAAATTAATTTTGCAATGTCTCGTGTACACAGACGATTTAATTTTAACCTAACAGGCGGATTTGAAGAGGAATGCATAATAAAAACAGAAAAATCCAAGATAACTCTTTGGGAACTTACTAAGAGGGTTAGAAGGAACTCGATAAAAAATACCTGAACAGAAGAGCAAAAGAAAGAATGTTCTAGAACCAAAAACTCTCTGTTAGGTCAATTTACTTAGCTTATGTTTATGTTAATAAAAATAATAATTGAGAAAGTATATTACGTGTAAATACTTATATATTTAACCAAAGAAAACAAAATTGATCAATTTTTATTAATTTTATACAACTTAGGGCCATTTGCACCAGTTCCAGTTAAATTTAAGTTGTAGTTAAACTAGTCGTTGCTTAGGATACGCCCATTAACAAAAGTCTACTGGAGAATAAATTTATGTTGTAGTTAGTAGTTAAGGGGAACCGGTGCAAACGGGCCTTAGACCATTCACCTAGAAAACTTTAGTTCAAATGTGGCGCCTTACAAGTTGCATACCCACTTTCCTGCAGCCAATTCAGTAACAGCATTTCGCACTGGTTCTGGTAATCCAGGGGGAAGCTCAATACGCCTACCTGTAGAGTCTCAACTTGCTATTGTCTCAAATGCATAGAGATAAAAGTAAACCAAGACTACAGTGGTGTCATGAATGTGTCCAATAGAGTCACGAATTTAATTGACTTGTGTTGGGTGATAAATCTATATAACCCTGATCTTGCGAGCTGGGTTCTGAACATACTCCAGCGTTCCATTTGTCTCAAAAAGTTACTTAGGGGTAGGTAATATTAATTAATGAGCCATTTGAGGCATTCTAGAAACTTGAAATTTGGAGCCAGAGTCTGAAATGTTCTGAAAACGCCCCTGGGAGCGTGAGCTCCTCATGCTGAGTCCTCCGGGTATTTTTTTTTACAAATTCTCACTTTAGTTACCCTTGCACCAAATTTCAAAGTCTTACGATTCGCCGAAATGTTTCAATCTACCTACTACCCCCTTAGACTTCCATTAGTATGGATCTTTATTCGGTTGCCTATTAAAGTTTATTTTTTGCTGTAGAGAGTGTTGATTTTCACATATTCAACTAATATAGGGCACAAATAATTTTTTATTAGACAAATTAAGCGAAACCTAACGCTACAAATTATACGAGCAGCGTGTTATACTAGGATAGGCGATAGTTAGGGTATCAACCGTATCAACAAATTAATATTACGCATACCACCGCACCTAATTAATTCGATTCAAAATTATTCAAAAATAATAATGTGTAAAATTTAAATTCTGCATCTAAACGAGAACTATACTCGTAGGGCACCTTTAACTGAGTTTTTCTCATGAAGGTAGGTATCTATATCGTACCCTATAAATTACTAAAACGGTTTCAATTTTTAAAAAAATTTCAGAAGGATAGTGTGAAAGGCTGACACTCGACTGGTTTTTCGGAAAGTACAAATTGTTTTATGGACGCTTAAGATATAGTCCATCATGGTACCAAATTTGAAGTTCCTAAACTTTTGAAAATTCCAACGAACTTGAACTTCAAGAAGAGATAATATCGTAATATCCTAGAGATTCCTAAAAGGACGTAAATTTTCCGTAAAATTTCCAAGAGATCGAGTGGAGAAGCAGAGCGGTCACCTCGGGTAGTTTTATGGAATATTTCAACCTTTTTAGGAATCTTGAAGATACAATCTGTCCTAATACCTAATTTAAGATTTTTTGAAACCGAAAAGTAGTTCGTTATTCCTGTTACCTACCCTGTTCCTGTTACGTGACATGATTTAATAAAGCACTATTAGTCATTCTAAGTATTTTAAGTTTGCTAGCACGGTAGATTCACTCTCAAGATTTCTAGGAAAATCGAGACGTGGCTTCAAAACCCAGTAGAGACAAATAATCAACGATAATCACGTCGTAGGCTTTTCTTTCGCTGGAACTACTCTAGAATCCCAATAAGAGAAAGGTTTTCCAATTTTTTATTACATTTTGTGTTGTATATAATTGAGAGCACCCTTAGAAGCTTCTTACATGACAGGGTTGGCTTTAAGAACAAAAGTGCTCTGGATCGAAAGAATGTGTTGTAATTTGAAACTTTCTTGATTGATGTTTTGTCACCTTAAATCAGGATAGAGTCCGGAGATAGACCCAATATAGAAAAATGTGAAAATTAATATGTAGAGTAGTTCCAACGAAAGAAAAGTCTACCACGTGACCAAATCTGCACGAGACGTGGCTTCAAAACCCAGTAGAGACAAATAATCAACGATAATCACGTCGTAGGCTTTTCTTTCGCTGGAACTACTCTAGAATCCCAACAAGAGAAAGGTTTTACAATTTTTTATTACATTTTGTGTTGTATATAGTTGAGAACACCCTTAGAAACTTCTTACATGACAGGGTTGGCTTTAAAAACAAAGGTGCTCTGAATCGAAAGAATGTGCTGTAATTTGAAACTTTCTTGATTGACGTTTTGTCACCTTAAATCAGGATAGAGTCCGGAGATAGACCCAATATAGAAAAATGTGAAAGTAATATGTAGAGAAGTCCCAAAGTAAAAAAAGTACACTACGTGACCAAATCTGCGCGAGGCGTGGCTTCAAAACCCAGTAGAGACAAATAATCAACGATAATCACGTCGTAGGCTTTTCTTTCGCTGGAACTACTCTAGAATCCCAACAAGAGAAAGGTTTTACAATTTTTTATTACATTTTGTGTTGTATATAGTTGAGAACACCCTTAGAAACTTCTTACATGACAGGGTTGGCTTTAAAAACAAAGGTGCTCTGAATCGAAAGAATGTGCTGTAATTTGAAACTTTCTTGATTGACGTTTTGTCACCTTAAATCAGGATAGAGTCCGGAGATAGACCCAATATAGAAAAATGTGAAAGTAATATGTAGAGAAGTCCCAAAGTAAAAAAAGTACACTACGTGACCAAATCTGCGCGAGGCGTGGCTTCAGAGCCCATCAGTGGCGACACTAGTACGCAACTTTAACGATAATCACGTGATGAGCTTTTCTTTCGCTGGTACTACTCTAGCATCCTAATAAGGAAAAACTCAGCTACCCAATAACCTCACACCTTGGTGGTTATTTTCAAAAATTACTTCGGAGGGCGCAATTTTTTTACCATCTTTAAAATAAAGAAAAATCACAAGTTTGAAAATTCTAAAAGTTTCCGAAGATGAATCTAGGCTAGAAGATTGACAATTATTTTACTCCTCTCATAAGGTGTAGGTTTTTTAATTGTTTATTACATTTTGTGTTGCTCGATAGTTGGGAACATCCTTAGAAACTTCTTACATGACAGGGTTGAGTTAAAGAACAAAAGAGCCCTAGATCAAAAGAATGTGCTGTAATTTTAAAATTTCTTGATGGACGTTTTGTCACCTTCAACCAGAATGAAGTACGGAAACAGGTCCAAGATATAAAAATGTAAAAACAAATATGTAGAGTAGTCCCAACGAAAGAAAAGTCCATCAAGTGACTAAATTTGCGCGAGGCGTGGCTTCAGATCTCAGTGGCAAAGGTGCTCTGGGTTGAAAGAATGTGCTGCAATTTTAAAATTTCCTGATTAACGTTCCGTCACCTTCAACCAGGATGAAGTACGGAAACAGGCCCAAGATAGAAAAATGTAAAAACAAATATGTAGAGTAGTCCCAACGAAAGAAAAGTCCATCAAGTGACCAAATTTGCGCGAGGCGTGGCTTCAGATCTCAGTGGCAAAGGTGCTCAGGGGTTGAAAGAATATGCTGCAATTTTAAAATTTCCTGATTAACGTTCCGTCACCTTCAACCAGGATGAAGTACGGAAACAGGCCCAAGATATAAAAATGTAAAAACAAATATGTAGAGTAGTCCCAACGAAAGAAAAGTCCATCAAGTGACTAAATTTGCGCGAGGCGTGGCTTCAGATCTCAGTGGCAAAGGTGCTCTGGGTTGAAAGAATGTGCTGTAATTTTAAAATTTCCTGATTAACGTTCCGTCACCTTCAACCAGGATGGAGTCCGGAAAAATTGGCGTTGGAGCCAGCTCTGATTTAGTGCTTAAAATAAAAACACACAATTTATTTTGCGACTTTTGATAATAAATCATAAACATACAAAAGCTCATCTTTTTTTCCCCAACAAACGTACACGTTAAAAACCGGATTTACAAACTTTAAGCAGAACTTTTTTTTCTGCAAAAAAATCTTTTATATAAATGTGGGAGAAATTTAAAGATAAAAATCACAAAAAAAACTTGGCGACAGATCTAACACAATATATGAGTTCCGCACGGTTGGTGAACTTACACACACACAAGCATCGATGAACCTTTCCAGATTTGTCCCTCTATCCTTCTACAGCTTCCGGAAAACTTGCCAACCCAACCGATCCCGCATTTACCCGCACTTTCCAACGCGAATGACCCGGTGCGTGTTTGGGCAGCGACCTGAATAATTTGAAACTCGCTATGGTATAGTAACGGCGTCACAAGTGCAGAAAATAAACATCATACCAAAAGACAAAATAGAACTAAACGCTCATGCTCAAATGAACCTAACAATTTTCTCTCTATACTACAACACGATATAATTAAACACGCAATAAGGGCGCCTTTAATTAACAATTTCGAGTTCATTTTACGTATATGTTAATTTCACTTGCAGCAACCCTAATGTTGTTGACGTTTAATTCTTTTTAAAATGTTTATAAAATTTATTTGAATTAAAATGAAAATTTTCTTGCATGGAAAAAAGAGAAGCAAATCATTTTTAATGGGAAAACAGGGAATAAAGAAAAAACGTTTACTTTTCTTTAAATTAACTCCAATTTTAAATAATAAATTACGCTTTTCTAAAATAAACTTAAATATATCGTTTTGTTTTTTTTCTAATTTATCAACCCTTATTTCAACGTAAACAGTTAAATAAATTGTTATTAATCAAATTTTCAACTCGTTGACGTTTGAATTAATATTTGCAAGAGTGTGGAAGGACACTCTGTATAATTGTTATTAATTGCGTTCGCAAATAAATCATTTGCAGTAATTCCAACGACGACGTGGGCTCATAAAATTACAAAAATAATTTCCCCAATTTCCTTTTTTTTGTAACAATACCAAAAGTCACCGACGACAGCCCTATAACAAAACGAACCATTTGAAATCAATTTTTGTTGCTTAATAAACGTTCAAAAAGGGGTGTAAAGTCCCCAATCCTACTATATGGTTATCGGAAAGAAGGGGATGGAAAAGTCCCGTTTTTGGGGTTTCCGCTTATATCTCAAAAACCGTTGAGTGTAGAGAAAAAATTATTCTTAGTAAAATGAAAGCTTATGAAATTTCCTATAAGACTATTTCTATTCATTTGTTTTCTATTCCTTATAATTTTTGAGATATTAGCCCCAAAAATTGTAAATATATGAAAACTACATACCTGTTGAAGATTTTGACGAAAAATTTGAGACAAAAATATTTTTTCATAGATTAACGATATTGGCGGGCGTATATCTCAAAAAAAAAATAAGTAGGTACACACAATCTTGTAGAAAATTTAATGAGCTTTCCTTTTACTAAGAATAATTTTTTCTCTAAAACTCACCGTTTTCGAGATATAAGTAAAACCCCCAAAAACGGGACTTTTCCACCACCTCTCTCCCACCCTTAGCTATTAAGGTAAGGCTGAAGACTTTTAAGTATTTAACCTTCTAACTTCTCCAAATACACTCCTAAAGAAAAAATTTCACTCTCTTCCATGTTTTCTACAACCCCTTCTACATTCTACAAGGCAATCACTATTTTTACTAATTTTCCGTAATTTTCGAAATTTTGAAATTACATTTCTAGCGTTTAGAGCATCTAACATTAATTTTGTTTGTTGATTTAGATGGATAATTTTATGCCCTAAAAGTTTTATTTGAAGATTTTTTTTCTAAATTAAACTTGAAAGCAGGAATAAATTACCAAAATATGATTTTACATGTTAAATCGCTATTACGATAATGGCAAACTAAAAACAGGCAGTGGGGACCGTTTGAACCACCTCTCTCCCACCCTTAGCTATTAAGGTACGGCTGAAGACTTTTAGTATTTAACCTTCTAACTTCTCCAAATACACTCCTTAAGAAAAAATTTCACTCTCTTCCATGTCTTCTACAACCCGTTCTACATTCTACAAGGCAATCACTATTTTTACTAATTTTCCGTAATTTTCGAAATTTTGAAATTTCATTTCTGGCATTTATAGAGCGTCCAAAATTAATTTTGTTTGTTGATTTAGATGGACAATTTTATGCCCTAAAAGTTTTATTTGAAGATTTTTTTTCTAAATTAAACTGGAAAGCAGGAAATTACCAAAATATGATTTTACATGTTAAATCGCTATTACGATAATGGCAAACTAAAAACAGGCAGTGGGGACCGTTTGAACCACCTCTCTCCCACCCTTAGCTATTTAGGTACGGCTGAAGACTTTTAGTATTTAACCTTCTAACTTCCCCAAATACACTCCTTAAGAAAAAATTTCACTCTCTTCCATGTCTTCTACAACCCCTTCTACATTCTACAAGGCAATCACTATTTTTACTAATTTTCCGTAATTTTCGAAACTTTGAAATTACATATCTGGCATTTAGACTATCCAAAATTAATTTTGTTTGTTGATTTAGATGGATAATTTTATGCCCTAAAAGTTTTATTTGAAGATTTTTTTTCTAAATTAAACTGGAAAGCAGGAAATTACCAAAATATGATTTTACATGTTAAATCGCTATTACGATAATGGTAAACTAAAAACAGGCAGTGGGGACCGTTTGAACCCCATTCAATATTACGAAGGTTTTAAGGGATTTATTTTAACAAAATTTCTTTATATTTGCAATCAATTTCGAGTTTCCTAACGAGGGCTTATTTATTTCAAATTTCTTTTTGAAACGTCATTATTTTTTTTAAAAAGATGGACGATGTGTTGACATGGAATAAAATAACTAAAAATAAAAAAAAATAAGAGAGAAAGCATCATTATTTATTTTTAATAAAAAGATGAAATTGACTACTAATGAGAATCCTGTGACAATAGAAAATACAATTTCTTTGTAAGCTCTTGAAAATTTATTTATTTTTAATAAAATTTTCTTTTGATGAAAAAAAAGGAAATAATTTATTTCGATAACAAATTACTTGTAAATAAAATAAATGTGGTAAATGTGAGATGAACAGTAAATGGGGGTTGTTGGCTAACCTCACAAGAGGTCAAAATGTTTAATAAACGACATAAACGTATTACCAATTAAGGGTTAAATTTTGCGTGTTGCAGTTGTGTTTAGTTTTGTTTGTACATTAGCAATTAATGAAAACAAGCAAATAAAAGTTTGTGAGAAATGCTTTAATTGTAAAAGTTACGCTAATATGTGTTTGTTTTTACAAATGGAAAATGTCAATTTTCTCAAAGTTTAAATTTTCGTCGTTCGAGAATTTTTTTAAAACTTCTAAATCGGTAGATTCGAAAAAGAGCAATTTATTGATTAAGGGATGAAACAGTTGGATGATATTGTTATACATTAAGAGGACTGTTTAGGTGTAGTGTTTGACACTAAACCAGTGCTTATCAGAGTACAACACCAGTTCACAGAGCTAGCACTTAAATGGATGATCACTGAAGCAAATTTAAATTATTAACTTCTCTATCCTTTTTATCCAATATTTTTATTTAAAATGTTTTAACCACAACCAAATATGGAGACAAACAAAATATTATTACGAAACTGGTCAAAAACAGGCAGAAGGGTCCGTTTGTACCCCACTAGGTATTACGACGCTTCCCATTACGATAATGGCAAGCCAAAACATACAGTGGGGTCCATTTGTACCCCACGCGGTATTACAACGGCTAAAAAAATTAAATTATAAGTTTATAGTATTCACAGTTTAATTTAAGTATCGGAACTTACTTCTAAAACTATTAGTTATTGATAGTTTGAAGTTAATCAAGGGCGGCTTATATTTTAATGAGATTCGATATTAAAGACTTTTTGATTAAGCCCCGGTACTCAAAATTCATAACTTATTTCCAAAGTTAATTTATTGTTGAATAAAGTGGAGTTTGTGCCATAACATCTTATAAATTATGCATTATAATGCATACAAAAGAACACTTATGTTCTCCATTATGTTATGATAATCACATACGCAATTCAATTCTCTCTTAAAACAATCGAAGCACATTGTTATGACGTCTTCTTTGAATTTAAACACAGATATTGAAATAAAAGGTTTTTGAGAGTGCTTTGGAAGTAGTTGTAGTCTAATTATGATTTAACAAAAGACAACTAGGAACAACTACAGTCACACGTTGCTATAAATAAGCCTTCTCGATACAATTTCATATATGTTGGAATTGTCGAATAGCAAATTTGCACCATGTAAATTAAAAGCAAACACTGAACTTGTAGTGCATTGGATATGGGATTATTAGGATATGGGAAAATTAAACGTAAAGCTTCCATAAGTCCGATTTCAGCAAATCCAAACTACTGGGCCTTAGAGGCACATGTCATGCTTTAAGGATTAGAAAAAAATTACCTGACTGATAGATTTAAAAATTTATAGATTTTCTCAAAAATTTCCACCCATGTGTAAATATTGTGGTTTGAGGAAAATATGATTTTTCTTACATAAAATAAAATAGAACGAAACTAAGGGCGGTAAAATTTTTCCTTTACAGATATCGAGTTTCATTAATGCACAAAGCAAACTCATTAATTATTTTTTAATTAAAAATGGAAATTTTTGCAAACTTAATTGCTTATAAATTTTGTTCAAATTTTAATTTTTTTTGTCTATCACTTCTCATAATTGTGTTTGCTCGTACGTTATTTTTTATTAAAAAAACTCGGATGTGACCGTACTGGTACTTTTTCGTACGTATCCAACAACAATTGGCTCCCGCCTAGTTTTCTAATGAAATTAATGTTTTATTGCAAAAGAAATTACAGATTTTTGAAATTTTGACATTTGAAAAATCATAACTCCGGTCCTGGAAATTTCTAAGAAATAAAACGCGGACATTCGATAGAGAACGACGATGTCTATAACATATCCAAAAATCACAAAATCGGTATACAAAAATTTTGATAAAATCCGTTTAAAAATTTTGATCTATTTATCCCCTTAAAGGTAGGCAATTTTTAAACAATTTAAAAAATTTATTAGTTTAGAACAAAAGCCTTATATTTTGGCTGTAAAATGGCGTTTAGAAATTTTTATAATAATTATTACCACTAAAGTTACAAGAGAAAAATCACAAAATGGGACAATCGCTTTACTGACCGCCATTTTGAAATTAAAACTTTGAAAGTTTGTTTTTCAATTTGAGCTCAGATAGTCAATGAAAAATGACTTAGGCCTAAATTTCTGCGCCTAAAATAACCTGTTTGTATTGGGACATCCCTTGCCTCCATCCACATCCACACAATAAAAAACACATGAATCATCAAAAATCCGCAGTAAGGTGCGAAATAGGCAGAGATATAAAAAAGTAATTAGAGAGATAGAGAGAGTGTAGGAAGTAGGGTAAGGATTGCTTTAGAGAAATGGGGACTGGGGGAATTAAAATCGGGATTGGTTTAAAGAAATGGGGAGTGGTCTATCACCATAGTTACCAAGTGTCAAATGGTGTCAAGTGGTGACTTAATGTGTCACCATAGTTACCATGTGTCAATGTAGTCATCTGACACCATAATGTCAAATGTCAATGTCATAATGTCTGAGGGAGGTTTATCCGTCACCCAACAGATGTCAATGTCAAGGTCATCTTTATATGTCAATTTCATCTGTCATTTTGTCAGGTGGAATTATCTATCAATTTCAGAGGATGGTTTTGAGATGGAGAGTGGGGGTAATCTGTCACTATAGTTACTATATGTCAAATGTTAATCAGTCACCATGGGGAGGGGGGATAATCTATCATGCAGTATGTTATTTCGGCTGTCATTTCGACTGCCATTTTATATGTCAGGGGCTCCTTTGATATTCCATCTATCACTTTATCTGTCAACCCATCTGTCATCCCATATGTCATTTTATCTATCATTCCATGTGTTATATCATCTGTCATATCAAAAAAGGAATTAGAGAGATAGAGAGAGTGAAGGAAGTAGGGTAAGGATTGCTTTAGAGAAATAGGGAATGGGGGAATTAAAATCGGAATTAGTTTAAAGAAATGGGGAGTGATCTATCACCATAGTTACCAAGTGTCAAATGGTGTCAAGTGGTGACTTAATGTGTCACCATAGTTACCATGTGTCAATGTCGTCATCTGGCACCCTAATGTCAGTGTCTGAGGGAGGTTTATCCGTCACCCAACAGATGTCAAGGTCATCTTTATATGTCAATTTCATCTGTCATTTTGTCAGGTGGAATTATCTATCAATTTCAGAGAATGGTTTAGAGATGGAGAGTGGGGGTAATCTGTCACCATAGTTACTATATGTCAAATATTAATCAGTCACCATGGGGAGGGGGGATAATCTATCATGCAGTATGTTATTTCGGCATCTATCAATTTATCTGTCAACCCATCTGTCATCCCATATGTCATTTTATCTATCATTCCATGTGTCGTATCATCTGTCATTCTATCTCTCATTCCATCTGTCATTAAAACTGTCATGTCATATATGTCATCTCATCTCACAGATGAGTTTGACATATAGTATGAGTGACAGATAGGCTGAGATGAAACATGAAATTGACAAATGAGATGGCAGATGAGATTGACAGATTATATTCATATACATACCGGGTGTTGAATGACCTACCGATACATAGGGCAATAGCACGTAAAATCATGTTTTTATAAATTCCTGCTTCCTTAATTGTTTTAGAGCAAACATGAAAGAGCCAAAAATTATGCAGAATTAAAAATTAGAAATGATAAAAGTACTACATTTTATCATACTTTTACTTAAAGAGCAAGAAAGACTTTAGAAGTTGTTAAAATTTTCATTAATCAGGATAGCAATTTTACAAGCAATAATTTATTTGTGTATCGTAGCAACATTTAAATTTAAATTTACGTGCTATTGCCCTATGTACCGATAGGTCATTCAACACCCGGTATAGAAGAAGCATAAACAGACAGAGATGAACAGAGAGAAGGTAGCGCGCAAAGCACGCGTAACATGATCTAGTTAAAATAATTTTCAGATGTATGAAATTAAGTGGAATAATCCGATGATAACACATCTTATTTTTTTTATTTTAAAAATTTCAAGTGTTCTTAAAATGTCAGTACCAGTTTCTACGTAAACCCCTAATAAAATGCTCAAGAAGTCTACTTTCGCAGTGCTCTTAAGCTAATGGACAAAAATTATAAAGCCGTCTCTATATAAGTCTAAAGCAATTATTACTCTGAGGTCTTTTGAATTTAATAGTTTTCCTCGTAAATATTCTAATAAACTGTTTTCAATTGGCCTATTGAAGCTTTAGAAAGCTTTTAAGCGAACGTAATCGATCGAGAGAAAATAAACTTGGGTAAAATTAAATTTTTAAATTTTTTTAATAATTTAAGAGCCGATAAATTTTCTTTAGATGAAAAATTGAAAAAAACGCAGAATTTAAAACGTTCACGTTTAACCAAAAGTCGCGTTTTAATAAATAATAAAATAATAAAAACGTAAAAATAATAAATAATAAAAAAAAATTATATTAAAAGATATAAAATTTTTGTGAATTTGAATTTTTGTGTCCATTATCTATAAAATGTCATGATGAAGTACTCATACGTGCGATGATTTTAAACTTAACAACATTTTGAAGCGGAATGTTTTATGCAGCACAGCCTCATTCAGACAAATCCACGATTTTGGAAATCAAATCACGTTTACAGGAATTAGCAACGATAGAGTTAAGCCTTCAAACAAGAATGTTAAGAGTTTTATGGAATATCGATAATTATATACAGGATGTTTCTTTAAGAAAGCTATCCTCAAACTTTACAGGGGTAACCTAAGAGTGATTTTTGAGAAAAAAAAATTCTTGTCGTCGCTTCTATTTTTAGAAAGCTTCATGAGACTAGTAAATAATTCTGAGCCATGGCTTAGAAGAGATGAGGGCCCTAGTTTCTTTTGAGTGACGTGGGGACACTTTAAAGATCTCTTTTACAAGACTCAAAAGTCATACAATGCAAGTTTAACGAGAACGCACACCAATAGAAATTCTGGAGAAATCTTTACATCAGAATACCTGTAGAAGTACCTTCCAAACATGACGTAGTGAAAAATACCACGCCCACGTTTGTAATAATCTCTTAAGAGCTTCAGGCATTCAGCTTCAATGAGCTTATACATAAAATTTTAGTTCGATCGGTTACAGCTTTAGAGAGCCATTTTAAAGGTGGCAGACACAGCTTAAATCATTTCAAGGATCCTAAAACTGAACGTTCTCTTCATTTTCTCAAATAAATGTTTAGCTCAATTACACCTACACTTTTGGCAAATATATAAAATTTTTATCGAAAAGTTGTTAAAATTTCCTCCGGTGATGGCTAAAGATAAATTTTATATGTATTAAAGATGCCGTAATTTATTACCTACACAAAGACGTTATACAACACCATAAATATATCTCTTTAGTAAGATGAAAAGTTGATATATCTATCTAGATTTTTTTTCTTATATATCAAAACGACATTTAAAGCACAGATTTATCGTAGTAAAGAAAAACTACCCTTAAATTCTTGTAGGTTATGCAAGTTCAAGGCATTTGTACTATTTCAAAACTTATTTAAGATCTCTTTGCATATTAAGTTAATTTCACACGTCGCACCCTTAATACGTGTTTGAAATTATTTAATAAAACCACATTCGAATTAACTTCAACTTGCTCGCATACTTCAACTTGCATAAATAAATAATTTGTTATACACGCAACAATTCGTACCATGTCAAAATACCAATAGCTCAGAATTTCTTGATTTATCAATTATTGGTAATTTTTTAATTTACTTTTAACTATCGTATTTATCTGATAATAATATTACTATGTGGATAAGTCGGTTTTTACAACATCAGATGTCTCTCCTTACTCTAGCTCATTAAGGACTTTTCTGAAGCCACTATTACCTCTATTAAAAATTATAGAGGACAAAATTATCTATCTGAACCAATAAAAATATTTGTCTTATTTACAATAATTAATCCACCACAATAAAACAAAAATGAAACATAATGAATTAGATCAATTTCTGCAACTTAAGGTGTCTCTCCCCACTCTAGCTCAGTAGGGGTCATCTGACGTCACTCTTACCTCTAATAACAATTTTAGAGCATAAAATTATCTATCTTAACCAGTAACAATATTTGTCCTATTTGCGATAATTAATCCACCACAATAAAACAAAAATGAAACATAATGAATTAGATCAATTTCTACAACTTAAGGTATCTCCCACCACTCTAGCTCAGTAGGGAGTCATCTGACGTCACTCTTACCTCTAATAACAATTTTAGAGCATAAAATTATCTATCTGAACCAATAAAAATATTTGTCTTATTTACAATAATTTAGCCACCACAATAAAACAAAAACGAAAAATAATGCATTAGATCAATTTCTACCACTTAAGGTGTCTCTCCCCATTCTAGCTCAGTAGGGAGTCATCTGACGTCACTCTTACCTCTAATAACAATTTTAGAGCATAAAATTATCTATCTGAACCAATAAAAATATTTGTCTTATTTACAATAATTAAGCCACCACAATAAAACAAAAACGAAAAATAATGCATTAGATCAATTTCTACCACTTAAGGTGTCTCTCCCCATTCTAGCTCAGCAGGGAGTCATCTGACGTCACTCTTACCTCTAATAACAATTTTAGAGCATAAAATTATCTATCTGAACCAATAAAAATATTTGTCTTATTTACAATAATTAAGCCACCACAATAAAACAAAAACGAAAAATAATGCATTAGATCAATTTCTACCACTTAAGGTGTCTCTCCCCATTCTAGCTCAGCAGGGAGTCATCTGACGTCACTCTTACCTCTAATAACAATTTTAGAGCATAAAATTATCTATCTGAACCAATAAAAATATTTGTCTTATTTACAATAATTAAGCCACCACAATAAAACAAAAACGAAAAATAATGCATTAGATCAATTTCTACCACTTAAGGTGTCTCTCCCCATTCTAGCTCAGTAGGGAGTCATCTGACGTCACTCTTACCTCTAATAACAATTTTAGAGCATAAAATTATCTATCTGAACCAATAAAAATATTTGTCTTATTTACAATAATTAAGCCACCACAATAAAACAAAAACGAAAAATAATGCATTAGATCAATTTCTACCACTTAAGGTGTCTCTCCCCATTCTAGCTCAGTAGGGAGTCATCTGACGTCACTCTTACCTCTAATAACAATTTTAGAGCATAAAATTATCTATCTGAACCAATAAAAATATTTGTCTTATTTACAATAATTAAGCCACCACAATAAAACAAAAACCAAAAATAATGCATTAGATCAATTTCTACCACTTAAGGTGTCTCTCCCCATTCTAGCTCAGTAGGGAGTCATCTGACGTCACTCTTACCTCTAATAACAATTTTAGAGTATAAAATTATCTATCTGAACCAATAAAAATATTTGTCTTATTTACAATAATTAAGCCACCACAATAAAACAAAAACGAAAAATAATGCATTAGATCAATTTCTACCACTTAAGGTGTCTCTCCCCATTCTAGCTCAGTAGGGAGTCATCTGACGTCACTCTTACCTCTAATAACAATTTTAGAGCATAAAATTATCTATCTGAACCAATAAAAATATTTGTCTTATTTACAATAATTAAGCCACCACAATAAAACAAAAACGAAAAATAATGCATTAGATCAATTTCTACCACTTAAGGTGTCTCTCCCCATTCTAGCTCAGTAGGGAGTCATCTGACGTCACTCTTACCTCTAATAACAATTTTAGAGCATAAAATTATCTATCTGAACCAATAAAAATATTTGTCTTATTTACAATAATTAAGCCACCACAATAAAACAAAAACCAAAAATAATGCATTAGATCAATTTCTACCACTTAAGGTGTCTCTCCCCATTCTAGCTCAGTAGGGAGTCATCTGACGTCACTCTTACCTCTAATAACAATTTTAGAGCATAAAATTATCTATCTGAACCAATAAAAATATTTGTCTTATTTACAATAATTAAGCCACCACAATAAAACAAAAACGAAAAATAATGCATTAGATCAATTTCTACCACTTAAGGTGTCTCTCCCCATTCTAGCTCAGTAGGGAGTCATCTGACGTCACTCTTACCTCTAATAACAATTTTAGAGCATAAAATTATCTATCTGAACCAATAAAAATATTTGTCTTATTTACAATAATTAAGCCACCACAATAAAACAAAAACCAAAAATAATGCATTAGATCAATTTCTACCACTTAAGGTGTCTCTCCCCATTCTAGCTCAGTAGGGAGTCATCTGACGTCACTCTTACCTCTAATAACAATTTTAGAGCATAAAATTATCTATCTGAACCAATAAAAATATTTGTCTTATTTACAATAATTAAGCCACCACAATAAAACAAAAACGAAAAATAATGCATTAGATCAATTTCTACCACTTAAGGTGTCTCTCCCCATTCTAGCTCAGTAGGGAGTCATCTGACGTTACTTCTAATATAGAGCATAAAATTACCTATCTGAACCAATAAAAATATAAACTATAAATATATAACACTAATAATATAAACATAGTTACTCTCAAGTCTAAAATAATCCACATTACTCTAAATACGAGAGCATAAATGTCATTTTTGGATTTTCTCTAAGGATTAAAGTACATCTAATACGACTTATACTCCCGTCACCTAAGCTAAAATGTAAGTGCTAAAAACTACCCCAAGTAGTAAATTTATATCTTAGTAAAACATCAACTCTATTTAAAGTTGACTAAAGCTATTTATCTTAATTCTTACCCTTTTTGAACTTAAAATATTTTTAGATGCATCTAAATTATGAAAAAATAATTTCCCGACTAAAATTTCGCAATTTTCAACTTTTGTTAAGAAAGAAAATTTCTTTTTTTAAATTAAAACGTGTTATTCGCAAAACAGAGAGCGTTGTCTTTTTCTCAAAACAAAGTTCGGTATCTAATTAAGAATGAAAAAGAAGTTAACACAATAAAGCTATATACAGTTTCTTCTTTATCCAGAGTATTCCTTGGAGAAAGATTTTTATGATTAACATAAAGTAATTCCAGTTATAAACTTGTATATAGAAAACGTGGTTTAAATACTTTATAAAACTTTTTGTTTAAAATTCTAATTGTGCTTAATGTAAATTACTTTTAAAAGTGGAAAACAAGCTTTAGAGTGTAGTTTAAATAAAAATTAAAAAAAATCCAGATTGTTATTTAATTATTTTGTAATTTTATTTTTAATAGAGCTTAAAGTTTTAAGAAACGCCATAATAATGAAAAAGAAAATGCATTATTCGCTTCATTTTATTTTTAAGGGCACTCACAGATGAGGGGTTGTTAAACTCTTATTATATCGCTTAACGCGTCACTTGGTCACTTAATATTTCTTTTCAAACAAGAAAAGCTATACACTTGGATGTGGACATACCGAGGACTTTTTTGTGTCCAACAAGAACAAGTGATTGTTGTGATTGTATTTAAAATAATAACGTAGTTAAAGTAGTTACCAGTACCAGCCACCAGACTTAAAAGAGGGCGGTTTATGGTAATGCAGGTATCAAAAAATAATTATTTTATGAAGCCTGCAAAGTTAACAGAACAAGAGCTCGTAAGAGAGCCGTTTGGTGCATTTATCGAAGTACAACTTAAATTCAATTACAGTAAAATTAAAAGCTTGTTGGGCTTCTACGTCGCGGATTATGCCCCTGTGTCAAGTTAATAAAGTTCATTTAGTGCCCAAAGACGAATTAGCCGTTTTTAAAACATTAATGAAGAAATAAAATAAAGTGTTTCGTGTGTTTGCAGCCTAAACGTTTTAAAAAAGAAGAAAAAAATAAATAACTGCTAAATCTGTATAAGAAAACATATAAACGAAAACAGTAGAGTTTTGAATGATAAATAGCTGAATATTTTAAGTGTAAATGCTGTATATTACTTACCCAGAAGCAAAGAAAATAAAAGAACTGCAAAGAAACTCCATTGAGATTTTATTTTCAGCATTTTCATATCTGAAAAGAGAAAACATATACAAAGTTAGATTTATTGCCATTAAATAAATGTAATTAAAAAGTTTTTTTTTAAACAAAAATGTAATTAAAAACTTATTTTTGTAAATTTTCAATTTTTTTTTATTCAAAATTTTCACAAATTTAAAAGCTTATAATTTAATAATTTGAAAAGCGTGTAATTGAATAATTTTTATGGTTTTGAATGATAAATTGTTGGTTAAAAAAGCAGGTTGATCATTATGAGTTTAAAATTTTCATTTATAAAATATAAGCTTTCAATAAGCTTGCTAAAAAGTCTAAAGAAGGTTGGTAAATGGATCGAGTTTTACGGAACTTACGGACTTTGTGAGGTAGGAAAAGCATTGTAATGTTTGACCAGCGTTTGCCTAACTATTAGGTGTTTACCTAAAAGAATATCTTAAAGGATGAAAAATAATGGATTAAGTCGAGTTTTATTGTATAAAGTGTCTCTCCCGACTGTAGCTTCCTAAGGAGTGCTGTAATGGTAATTATACCTATTACAAAAACTATATAGTATAAAATTGTTTATCTAAAGCAGTAAAAATAATTGTAATAGCGGCAATAATTAATCTACCACAATAGAAGAAAGTGCAAAATAATGGATTAAGTCGAGCTTTATGACATAAAGTGTCACTCCAGACTGTAGCTTCTTAAGAAGTACTGTAACGGTAATTATACCTCTTACAAAAATTATAGAGCATAAAATTATCTATATAAAGCAGTAAAAACATTTATCCTAGCGGCAATAATTAATCTATCACAACAGAACTAAAGTGAATAATAATGGATTAAGTCGAGTTTTACGGTATAAAGTGTCACTCCCGACTGTAGCTTCCTAAGGAGTGCTGTAATGGTAATTATACCTATTACAAAAACTATAGAGTATAAAATTGTTTATCTAAAGCAGTAAAAATATTTGTAATAGCAGCAATAATTAATCTACCACAATAGAACAAAGTGCAAAATAATGGATTAAGTCGAGCTTTATGACATAAAGTGTCACTCCAGACTATAACTTCTTAAGAAGTACTGTAACGGTAATTACAAAAATTATAGAGCATAAAATTATCTATCTGAAGCAGTAAAAACATTTATCCTAGCGGCAATAATTAATCTATCACAATAGAACTAAAGTGAATAATAATGGATTAAGTCGAGCTTTATGACATAAAGTGTCACTCCAGACTGTAGCTTCTTAAGAAGTACTGTAACGGTAATCATACCTCTTACAAAAATTATAGAGCATAAAATTATCTATCTAAAGCAGTAAAAACATTTATCCTAGCGGCAATAATTAATCTATCACAACAGAACTAAAGTGAATAATAATGGATTAAGTCGAGTTTTACGGTATAAAGTGTCTCTCCCGACTGTAGCTTCCTAAGGAGTGCTGTAATGGTAATTATCCCTATTACAAAAACTATAGAGTATAAAATTGTTTATCTAAAGCAGTAAAAATATTTGTAATAGCGGCAATAATTAATCTACCACAATAGAACAAAGTGCAAAATAATGGATTAAGTCGAGCTTTATGACATAAAGTGTCACTCCAGACTGTAACTTCTTAAGAAGTACTGTAACGGTAATTATACCTCTTACAAAAATTATAGAGCATAAAATTATCTATCTAAAGCAGTAAAAACATTTATCCTAGCGGCAATAATTAATCTATCACAACAGAACTAAAGTGAATAATAATGGATTAAGTCGAGCTTTATGACATAAAGTGTCACTCCAGACTGTAGCTTCTTAAGAAGTACTGTAACGGTAATTATACCTCTTACAAAAATTATAGAGCATAAAATTATCTATCTAAAGCAGTAAAAACATTTATCCTAGCGGCAATAATTAATCTATCACAACAGAACTAAAGTGAATAATAATGGATTAAGTCGAGCTTTATGACATAAAGTGTCACTCCAGACTGTAGCTTCTTAAGAAGTACTGTAACGGTAATTATACCTCTTACAAAAATTATAGAGCATAAAATTATCTATCTAAAGCAGTAAAAACATTTATCCTAGCGGCAATAATTAATCTATCACAACAGAACTGAAGTGAATAATAATGGATTAAGTCGAGTTTTACGGTATAAAGTGTCTCTCCCGACTGTAGCTTCCTAAGGGGTGCTGTAATGGTTATTATACCTATTACATAAACTATAGAGTATAAAATTGTTTATCTAAAGCAGTAAAAATATTTGTAATAGCGGCAATAATTAATCTATCACAACAGAACTAAAGTGAATAATAATGGATTAAGTCGAGTTTTACGGTATAAAGTGTCTCTCCCGACTGTAGCTTCCTAAGGAGTGCTGTAATGGTTATTATACCTATTACAAAAACTATAGAGTATAAAATTGTTTATCTAAAGCAGTAAAAATATTTGTAATAGCGGCAATAATTAATCTACCACAATAGAACAAAGTGCAAAATAATGGATTAAGTCGAGCTTTATGACATAAAGTGTCACTCCAGACTGTAACTTCTTAAGAAGTACTGTAACGGTAATCATACCTCTTACAAAAATTATAGAGCATAAAATTATCTATCTAAAGCAGTAAAAACATTTATCCTAGCGGCAATAATTAATCTATCACAACAGAACTGAAGTGAATAATAATGGATTAAGTCGAGTTTTACGGTATAAAGTGTCTCTCCCGACTGTAGCTTCCTAAGGGGTGCTGTAATGGTTATTATACCTATTACATAAACTATAGAGTATAAAATTGTTTATCTAAAGCAGTAAAAATATTTGTAATAGCGGCAATAATTAATCTATCACAACAGAACTAAAGTGAATAATAATGGATTAAGTCGAGTTTTACGGTATAAAGTGTCTCTCCCGACTGTAGCTTCCTAAGGAGTGCTGTAATGGTTATTATACCTATTACAAAAACTATAGAGTATAAAATTGTTTATCTAAAGCAGTAAAAATATTTGTAATAGCGGCAATAATTAATCTACCACAATAGAACAAAGTGCAAAATAATGGATTAAGTCGAGCTTTATGACATAAAGTGTCACTCCAGACTGTAACTTCTTAAGAAGTACTGTAACGGTAATCATACCTCTTACAAAAATTATAGAGCATAAAATTATCTATCTAAAGCAGTAAAAACATTTATCCTAGCGGCAATAATTAATCTATCACAACAGAACTAAAGTGAATAATAATGGATTAAGTCGAGCTTTATGACATAAAGTGTCACTCCAGACTGTAGCTTCTTAAGAAGTACTGTAACGGTAATTATACCTCTTACAAAAATTATAGAGCATAAAATTATCTATCTAAAGCAGTAAAAACATTTATCCTAGGGGCAATAATTAATCTATCACAACAGAACTAAAGTGAATAATAATGGATTAAGTCGAGCTTTATGACATAAAGTGTCACTCCAGACTGTAACTTCTTAAGAAGTACTGTAACGGTAATCATACCTCTTACAAAAATTATAGAGCATAAAATTATCTATCTAAAGCAGTAAAAACATTTATCCTAGCGGCAATAATTAATCTATCACAACAGAACTAAAGTGAATAATAATGGATTAAGTCGAGCTTTATGACATAAAGTGTCACTCCAGACTGTAGCTTCTTAAGAAGTACTGTAACGGTAATTATACCTCTTACAAAAATTATAGAGCATAAAATTATCTATCTAAAGCAGTAAAAACATTTATCCTAGCGGCAGTAATTAATCTATCACAATAGAACTAAAGTGAATAATAATGGATTAAGTCGAGTTTTACGGTATAAAGTGTCTCTCCCGACTGTAGCTTTCTAAGGAGTGCTGTAATGGTAATTATACCTATTACAAAAACTATAGAGTATAAAATTGTTTATCTAAAGCAGTAAAAATATTTGTAATAGCGGCAATAATTAATCTACCACAATAGAACAAAGTGCAAAATAATGGACTAAGTCGAGTTTTACGGTATAAAGTGTCTCTCCCGACTGTAGCTTCCTAAGGAGTGCTGTAATGGTAATTATACCTATTACAAAAACTATAGAGTATAAAATTGTTTATCTAAAGCAGAAAAAGTGTGTCATAGCGGCAATAATTAATCTACCACAATAGAACAAAGTGCAAAATAATGGATTAAGTCGAGTTTTATGATATAAAGTGTCACTCCAGACTGTGACCTTTGGTATTTTTGAGACAACTTTGTTGCAATAAGTTTTACTAGGAAGCGGTTAGGAAAGCCAGTATTAGAGAAAATATGTTTTTTCATGCCAATTTCCTAAGCGACTACGTGTGTATCCAAGAGAGCGTCCACCCAGTATAATTAAAATTTAAGAACATCAAGTGGGCGTTGATAAAAAATTTATTTAGTTAATTAAATAAAGTTGTGTTTGATGTGCCGAAAATTAATTTCGAGTTTGAAAGTTGCCATTTTGTTTATATATTTTTCATGGAGGGATTTAGACAAAATTAGGTAGAGGAAGTTGAAAAAAAAGTGATTGATAAGAAAAAGTTATTTATTTTATTGAGTGTCGATGTTGAAAGAAAAAATTGTTTACAACTTCTTTAACTGTCCACTAAATTTTTCATCTTATTAATTTTTTCTCTCAGCAATGTCAATTTCAGTTGGTATGTTTTCTAAAGATATGTTATAAGATAAGGGTAGGAAATGGAAAAATTGCAGGAGATGGTCTTGAGAAGCGATTAAAAATAATTTGAATGTCACACAGTTTCCGGTTATACCGGTAGTAAATTTTCAATTTCCAAGTTACATTGCAGAAATGAAAAACTTGAAAATTTCAAGTTATTTAAAGATGACTTTTCTATACCTACCGTTGAAATGTTTAAAGTAAAAATATGACACAAGCTCAATTACAGTGCGTTCCGTTAAAAATTAGTTGCCTTAAATACCTAATGAACCGCTACTTTTAACCACCCTGTATAATACAGGGTGATTTTTTTAAGTGGTACTAACATTGGGATCTCGGAAACCGTAAGAGTTACAAAGTTGGTTAAATTATCAAAAAGTTGCATATTTTGATCATCTTTAAGAATCTGTTTAGAAAATTCAAAAATTCAAAATGGTTTCCGAGATTATGCAGAAAAACTGAAAATTAATATCTCAAAACTACTAGGAATAGAAAAGAACTAAATAAAAATGATCTTGTAGGAAATTTAATAAGCTTGCATTTTGCTAAGAATATTTTTTCCCAAAAAACGGGACTTTTCCACCCCTTTCAGCCGTAGCCATATCGCTAAGACCAGGGACTTTTAACATTGTTACCTCCTAACTACTTCAAACACATACCTGAACATTAATCCAGAGATTATTTTATGGTTGTTTAGGACCATGAGAATCGCTTCGTAGTCTGTCGATATCTAATGTATTACAAAAACACAGATCTAATGTTTGAATAACTTCTATATCCGGAAGGAGGGTTAGCAACCATTGCATATAAGAGAAAATGCGACGAAAACGACATTTTGGAAAACTATGGATGACTCATTCATTTACTCCTCGAGGTTACATTAACATTGGCTGTCATGATCTTCCCTTATAAGTGGGAGTAAAAGCAACCATTTCTATTGGAGAAATTTACCGGAAATCGCTATATTTAGAAAACCATTGCGATTCATATTATTAGTTAAATAGCTCTTTCCTGTTAGAATAGCGGTTATTTATTCAATGGTTCATATACACACAGGACGCCATATCGAATTCATATTTAAATTTTCATAAAATGTCAAGGTAATAAAGTGCGACAAAAGTATCTAAGCATGAAATAATAGCAACAGAGCAGTTCAGAGTATTTCAACAAGCAGTCTTAAAAGTGTCAATACATTCTCAATTTAAACGTAAAATACCGTGGTAGTTTATACTACATACTTGCAGAGATACCTAACCTATATAAGAAAATGACTTTCTACCTGCCATTACCACAGACCATAATAAACTCAGTGGGTGATTCAAACAGATCTTTATTGAAAATGACTAATGCTTGTTAGATACCAGGGCATTTTATTCTAAATAATTTTTAAATTCTTAGGAAACTGGAGTGGTACTCTTAGTAGAACGGTATTATACCTCTAGGTGCTCAATAATCTTTAACAATAGAATTTTATTGAAGTTATTTACTAGTCAATATCTACATTTAATAAACGGCAAACAAACACTCTTGTATGGAAGAAATAGGAATCTTTTTCAGAAATTTTTCTCAAATATCATTGTTTGTTAGATACTTCTTGCTTTTTATTACTATTCATGTCGATTGTGTATTTTAAAGTAAATTCATCTGCGAGTAAAATCAATGATTTCCACTTTTTCGTAGACTCATGTTCATATACTTTAAAAACGTACTCTGTGGTCGAAGAAAAAAACTTTTTATTTAATTTCTGAAATGTTTCTAGTTTACCTATCTGCCTATCGACGAAAATCACGACGATCTTATTAGTAAAAATTTTTGGGTAGTTCGTTAATAAAATTTTTGTATTAGGATTATTGCTTCTTCTATAAGCTAAGCAAAATAAAAATATGGCTTATAATTCCCTCAGATTTTTTTTTACTGGAATTTTCGGTTGAATCAAGAAATCAGAATGGACTTATTAGTGGAAATTTAAGGGTAGTTTATTTATTACATATTTGCATTAGGATATTGTTTTTTGTACAAGCGAACAAAAATAAAAACCTGGCCTATAATTTCCTCAGATTTTAATTTCGAAAGAAAAGCTGTTTTAATTGACATTTTCGGTTGAATCAAGACATCAGAACGGACTTATTAGTGGAAATTTAAGGGTAGTTTATTTATTACATATTTGCATTAGGATATTGTTTTTTGTACAAGCGAACAAAAATAAAAACCTGGCCTATAATTTCCTCAGATTTTAATTTCGAAAGAAAAGCTGTTTTAATTGACATTTTCGGTTGAATCAAGACATCAGAACGGACTTATTAGTGGAAATTTAAGGGTAGTTTATTTATTACATATTTGCATTAGGATATTGTTTTTTGTACAAGCGAACAAAAATAAAAACCTGGCCTATAATTTTCTCAGATTTTAATTTCGAAAGAGAAGCTGTTTTAATGGACATTTTCGGTTGAATAAAAAAATCAGAACGGACTTATTAGTGGAAATTTAAGGGTAGTTTATTTATTACATATTTGCATTAGGATATTGTTTTTTGTACAAGCGAACAAAAATAAAAACCTGGCCTATAATTTTCTCAGATTTTAATTTCGAAAGAGAAGCTGTTTTAATGGACATTTTCGGTTGAATAAAAAAATCAGAACGGGCTTATTAGTAGCAATTTAGGGGTAGTTTGTTGATACAATATTTCTATTATAATATTTTTCCTTCTATAAGTTAATAAAAAAATATATATGGCCTATAATTTCCTTCGATTTTAATTTCGAAAGAGAAGCTTTTTTAATGGACATTTTCGGTTGAATAAAAAAATCAGAACGGACTTATTAGTAACAATTTAGGGGTAGTTTGTTGATAAAATATTTTTATTATAATATTTTTCCTTCTATAAGTTAATAAAAAAAAATATATGGCCTATAATGTCCTCCGATTTTAAGTTCGAAAGAGAAGCTGTTTTAATGGACATTTTCGGTTGAATAAAAAAATCAGAACGGACTTATTAGTCTAAATTTAAGGGTAGTTTATTTATAAAATTTTTGTATTAGGATATTGTTTCTTTTATAAGTTAAGCAAAATGAAGATAGGGCCTAGCTTTTCCTCAGTTTTTAATTTTGAAAAGGAAGCTGCTTTAATCGACATTTCGGTTGAATCAAAAAATCAGAACGGAGGTATTAGTAAAAATTTAGGGGTAGTTTATTAATAAAATATTTGTAGTAGGATATTATTTCTTTGATAAGCTAATAAAACTAAAAATATGGCCTCTAATTTCCTCAAATTTTAATTTTGAAGGGGAAGCTGTTTTAATCGACATTTTCGGTTGAAGCAAAAAATCAGATTTACAACAGATTTATTAATGGAAATTTAGGGGTAGTTTATTAATAAAATGTTTTTAATAGAATAAGCTAATAAAAATAAAAATATGGCCTAGAATTTCCTCAGATTTTAAGTTCGAAAGAGAAGCTGTTTTAATGGACATTTTCGGTTGAATAAAAAAATCAGAACGGACTTATTAGTAGCAATTTAGGGGTAGTTTGTTGATAAAATATTTCTATTATAATAATTTTCCTTCTATAAGCTAATAAAAAATTATATATGGCCTATAATTTCCTCAAATTTTAATTTTGAAGGGGAAGCTGTTTTAATGGACATTTTCGGTTGAAACAAAAAATCAGAACGGACTCATTAGTCTAAATTTAAGGGTAGTTTATTTATAAAATTTTTGTATTAGAATATTGTTTCTTTTATAAGTTAAGCAAAATGAAAATAGGGCCTAGCATTTCCTCAGATTTTTATTTCGAAAAGGAAGCTACTTTAATCGACATTTCGGTTGAATCAAAAAATCAGAACGGAGGTATTAGTAGAAATTTAGGGGTAGTTTATTAATAAAATATTTGCAGTAGGATATTATTTCTTTGATAAGCTAATAAAACTAAAAATATGGCCTCTAATTTCCTCAAATTTTAATTTTGAAGGGGAAGCTGTTTTAATCGACATTTTCGGTTGAAGCAAAAAATCAGATTTACAACAGATTTATTAATGGAAATTTAGGGGTAGTTTATTAACAAAATATTTTTATTAGGATACTGTTTCTTCTATAAGGTAATCAAAATAGGAATAAGACCTATAGTCTTCTTACATTTTGATCTCAAAAGAGACGCTATTTTCATCTACCTTTTCGATAAAAATCATAAGTAACTTATTGTTATTAGAGGGAAATTAAGGGATAGTTTGTTTATTGTTTATGTTTATAGGATTATTAACTCCAATAAAGTTAGCAGGATGATAATGTTATCCATATAACCATAGAGTAATATAACTTAAAGACCACATTCGGAAGGATTGGGAGAGTACACCTTCTTGTGGGCACCTTTTTGTTTACTATACATTTTGCTGTTAGGTGTCTAACACAAGCTTGTACAGTTCTTTACGATAGTATACCTGACTAATCCACTTCATGATAGTTAGAGGCACTTCGTGTTGTAAAGGGTAGTTTATATGCCTTTGAAAGCATTACTTAATATCAATAACGGTTTCAGGGTTGACTCTTTCAATTCGGAGAAAAATAAATAATGAAATATTGTGATGAAATCGTGATAAAAGGGAAGAACAATTAAACGTTCTGTATATAAAAGAAAAACAGGAAGTTATTGTCTTATTATACGTAAAAATAAATATTATAGTAGTAAATAATGAATAACATAATAAATGATGAGATGGGAATGATAAATGAAGATAAAAATAAGAAAAATGACAGCAGAAATAAAAGAGTAATAAATTTGGATGGACACGAAATGAAAAATTTTGGGAAAAATAAAACAACCCTTAAAACTTACTATAAGTTTTTCATCATGAACATGTAGTCTAGTTTATAAGTTTTTGTTTGAATTAAAAATTGATTCATAAAATTTTTAAAACTTACATTGATACCATTTTTTTACACAATAACCCTCATATAAAAGTTTATATCTGATATCTTTTGCTTGAAACTTTTCAACAAACTTTTTAGCCCTAAATCTTAAATTTATATCAACCGTATCGTATAATGATAAATTTCTTTAAAATTTATAGTTTTATTTTTACTTTTTAAAACAAACTTCTTATATTTAATTAATTTTAAATTTTTACACCAAAAAGAGAGAGGAAGAAAAACCAAACTGTTTTCTTTTTGATATGAAAAAAGTTGAGTATAGAATTTGTTGAATGACTTTCAATTAAGTTTGACAACCGACAAGAAGAGCAATCTATAAAGTTTTTAAGTACCTTCTTTAGAAGTGTTAAGAAAACTAATTAATGTTGTATCAACAACGTTTTTACTCAATTGTTTTTATTTATTGATGTCAGATTGATTACCAACTGGATTACTTATTTTATCAATTACCAATAGTAAAAGAATTAGAAGAAAATTGAGCGTATACACAAGAATACTTTAGCCACCCTATTAATAAATAATTATTTTGATGAAAAAAGTTGGAAAATTTCTAACTAACTGGTGCCTCTTTAAAAGGGATGAAAGAGTGAAATTTTTTTAAAAATTAATGTCTTTGGGGTAGTTAGGTAAAAATATTAAAAGTCCCCGGTCCTAGCTACATGGCTTATGGAGGTGGAAAGATTCCGTTCTTGTGAATTTCGCTTATATCTCAAAAACGGTAAGACCTAGAGAAAAAAGTATTCTTAGTAAAATGAAAGCTTATTAAATTTCCTACAAGATTGCTTTTATTAATTTTTTTTTATCTTTTATAGTTTTCGAGATATACGCCCACAAATATTTTCAAATTGCTATTACTCCAGTTGAACATAAAATATCAGTGGCATTATCATTTAGATTAGAGTAGGGTGTAGGCACAAACTCTTAGAGACAATTTAAATTATATTTTGTATTTAAGTCAACAAGGACCTTTTATAAACGTAGGTAGTACTCAAACATGTTTGAACTAAATAAAATTCCATATAAATATTTTTCAAGTAAACAAAGAATATTGTATTTATTACAATGCGTCATTACGAGTCTAAAAATATTTTTCATCAAATTGGATTCTTGTAGAGGTATCCTTTACACGAAACAAAATAAGTTAAATATTCTATTTTCGTCCACACGACGTCCTTATACACAATAATTGAATTCAAGCACCACAGTTGAATGTGTTTTAATTATTTATGATTGTACACATGATGAGAAGGGCAAATTCACGTCATACGTTTCTCGTTTATCACAAAAATATTCAACGACCATTTATTTAAATTAAATCAAAATTTTATTTCTCTAAAAGTACCTATAGAGACATCAAAACAAAAATCTATCGAGAAGCTTGATGAATACTTCTTTTTTATTCTTCAATGTGTTCAGTTAAATAAGTTAGTGCTTCTCCAAGAGGGGACTCAAACATATCACTTGAGGGAGAATAAAATCACAAAAAATGATACTCATTTTTGGTACCATCACAAAACCCCTGTCCCATAAACATGCCTAGGCCTACCCAGGTTTCCAAGAGGTCCAACAGGGATTTATCAAATTTTTTTTAGGCTACAAAATAATATTTAATCGATGATACCTCGCATTAACACATACTGCGCTTTAAAGACCTCAAATTAGAGTCCAGTTTATCCCTAAAGGCTGTGTCTTTACTTAAAAAAATATTTATCATTTTTTTTAATTGGCTGTCCTTTTAAATCAAAAATAAATTTATTTGGCTGCCTTATTGCAAATAAACTCAAACCCTTTTAACTTAATTAAAAGTAAAAAGATTAACTATCTTGTTCAATCAAACGCCAAATTTCCGATACAACCATTACAATTAAAACCACAAAACTAATTTTCTAAACTTGACTAATTTAAAAATTAAACAAAGATTTATGTGAGACGCACAATGAAAGATTATAATTAAGATAAGAGGAGAGACTATTACAAGCGAACAAACAAACTAACTTTAAGTAAACTTCTAAACTGACCATTAACAGAAAGCAAATGCAACACAATGCAAAAGACATGTTAATGCGACACATGAGAAATAATACTTGGAAGATTGTGCTGGTTTGAAAATTGATTGGAAAACTTTGACTAAGACAAACTGACATACCACTAAATACTAAAGCAACACGGGTTGGAATCAAAATTAGGTTTTCACTCAATAATGTTATTGTATTATTATAACAGGCAGCTTAACATTTTTATTTTATATATTTATCTAAAAGTGTAATCGTTGCGATTTTTAGACTTGAAAATCACTTGTGTTTTGAAAGAGAAAAATTCCTTAAACCAGAATAGAACAGTAGGTACGTTACAGGATTCTTAAGAATACTCACATACTCACAGTGTGCTTACAGTATACTTACAATGTACTTACACTATACTCACAGTCTTCGTACAGTTTACTTAGTATATTCACAGACTTATACTCACATACTCACATTATACACACATACTTACAATATACTCATATATTTACAGTTAACTCACAATGTACTTACAGTAAACTCACACTTTACTTACAGTAAACTCACAATTTAATTGCAATAAACTCACACCTTACATACAGTAAACTCGCACTTTACATACAGTAACCGCACACTTTACTTACAGTATACTCACAGTATACTCTCAGACTAAATACACATACTAACAAAATATTTGAAGTAATAACACAATGTACTCACTTTCAGTAAACTCACGAGTTTGCTGTTGTTCGTACAATATACTCATAGTTTACCTACAGTAAACTCACAGTGTACTTACAGTTTACTCACAGTCTACTTACAGAATTCTTAGTGATCTCAAATACTCACAAAATACTTTCAGTATTTTTAAATACTCACAGCATACTTACAGTGTACTTTCAGTAAATTCGCCAGTTTAATGTTATACTTACAGTAACCTCACAGTTTACTTAAAGTATACTCACAGTCTACTTACAGTGTACTTAGTATACTTACATACCTTTAAAATACTTTTAGTATTTTCACATACTCACAATATACTTTTAGTATTTTTACATACTGACTAACAGTATGCTTACAGTTTTATACCTTTTTACAGTTTACTTAGTATACGCACATGCTTACATTATTATACTCACATATTAACAGCATGCTTTCAGTAAACTCACGAGTTTGCTGTTGTTCGTACAATATACTCATAGTTTACCTACAGTAAACTCTCAGTGTACTTACAGTTTACTCACAGTCTACTTACAGAATTCTTAGTGATCTCAAATACTCACAAAATACTTTCAGTATTTTTAAATACTCGCAGCATACTTACTGTGTACTTTCAGTAAATTCGCCAGTTTAATGTTATACTTACAGTAAACTCACAGTTTACTTAAAGTATACTCACAGTCTACTTACAGTGCACTTAGCATACTTACATACCTTTAAAATACTTTTAGTATTTTCACATAGTCACAATATACTTTTAGTATTTTTACATACTAACTAACAGTATGCTTACAGTTTTTTACCTTTTTATAGTTTACTTAGTATACCCACATGCTTACATTATTATACTCACATATTAACAGCATGCTTTCAGTAAACTCACGAGTGTGCTGTTGTTCGTACAATATACTCATAGTTTATCTACAGTAAACTCACAGTGTACTTACAGTTTACTCACAGTCTACCTACAGAATTCTTAGTGATATCAAATACTCACAAAATACTTTCAGTATTTTTAAATACTCACAGCATACTTACAGTGCACTTTCAGTAAATTCGCCAGTTTAATGTTATACTTACAATAAACTCACAGTTTACTTAAAGTATACTCACAGTCTACTTACAGTGAACTTAGCATACTTACATACCTTTAAAATACTTTTAGTATTTTCAAATACTCACAATATACTTTTAGTATTTTTACATACTGACTAACAGTATTCTTACAGTTTTTTACCTTTTTACAGTTTAATTAGTATACTCACATGCTTACATTATTATACTCACATATTAACAGCATGCTTTCAGTAAACTCACGAGTTTGCTGTTGTTCTTACAATATACTCATAGTTTACCTACAGTAAACTCTCAATGTACTTACAGTTTACTCACAGTCTACTTACAGCGTTCTTAGTGTTCTCAAATACTCACAAAATGCTTTCAATATTTTTAAAAACTCACAGCATACTTCCAAAGTACTTACAGTAAATTAGCCAGTTTAATGTTGTACTTATAGGAAACTCACAGTTTACTTACAGTGTACTAACAATCTCCTTACAGTGTACTAAGTATACTTACATACTCATAAAATACTTTTAGTATTTCCACATACTCACAAAATAGTTTTAGTATTTTCACATACTCACAGTATACTAATAATCTTCTTACAGTTTACTTAGTATACTCACATACTTACATTATACTCACATACTCACACTGTGCTTTCAGTAAACTCTCGAGTTTGTTGTTGTTCTACAATAAACTCATAGTTTATCTCCAGTAAACTCACAGTGTACTTACAGTTTACTCAAAGTCTTACAGTGTTCCCAGTGTTCTCAAATACTCACAAAATACTTTCAGTATTTTTAAATACTTACAGAATACTTACAGTGTACTTTTAGTAAATTCGCCAGCTTAATGTTATACTTACAGTAAACTCACAGTTTACTTAAAGTATACTCACAGTCTACTTACATTGTACTTAGCAAACTTACATACCTTTAAAATACTCTTAGTATTTTCACATACTCACTGTATACTAATAATCTTCTTACAGTTTACTTTCACGAGTTTGCTGTTGTTTTTACAATAAACTCATAGTTTACCTACAGTAAACTCACATTGTACTCACAGTTTTCTCACAGTCTACTTATAGTGTACTTTCCTTAAGTTCGCCAGTTTCATGTTATATTTACAGTAAACTCACAGTTTACTTACAGTACACTCACACTCTACTTACAGTGTATTTAGTATACTTACATACTCATAAAATACTTTTAGCATTTTCACCTACTCACAGTATACTTTTACACTTATAATGTTATATTCTTCTTACAGTTTACTTAGTATACTCACAAACGTACATTATACTCACATACTCAGAGTGTGATTTCAGTAAACTCACAAGTTTATTGTTCTTCTTACAATAAACTCATAATTTACCAACAGTAAACTCACAATGTACTAACAGTTTACTCACAGTCTACTTACAGTGTTCTTACTGTTCTCAAATACTTACAAAATACTTTTAGTATTTTCGCATACTCACAGTTTACTTACAGTGCACTCTCAGTAAATTCGCCAGTTTAATGTTATATAGTTACAGTAAACCCACAGTGTATTTACAGTATACTCACAGCATACTTATACTCCAATAAGAACAAATGTTCTATTTAGGAAATAGCCACTCGTTGGAAATGTTTAAGGCTTTCTGAGAAAACACGCTGTAATTTATAAACTATTTAAAAATGTAAAACAATATTTCCATAATAATTAAACGAAAATTCAGTTTAAATTATTTCCAATCGTTGCACATTTGGGAATAAGTAAACAATTTATTATAACATCGATTGTGAAGGGTTAAAATAAATTTTTATTAAAAGTAAATTGCTAGCGTCGATAAATATTCATCAGAGCGAGCACCTTATTTGCAAACATTGGTACCACAATACAGAATTCGTAATGCTGATACATTAAGACAAGGAAATGTTTTAAGGTAAAAGCTTAAAAGAGAAAGATACACATTTGCATCCCTTTCCTCTTCTTTCGCGTAATTTAAATTGGAGAAATTTAAACCTCTTAACTTTTAATACTCATTATCGTTACGTAAGCAAAATTTACTAAATTAAATAGACTTAACTTTAATGCAACTAAAGGATTTTACTAATTTTCCCAACTTTAATTCGTTTATTGTTACTCAAGTTGAAACTTACGTTGAAATTTTTCAGAAACGATTTAACTAAGTTTTAACGAAAAAAAATGAGCTCTTGTTTATTTGAGGTAAAATTATAATGCTTTGTTTTCTTCTTTAAAATGTATAATTTCATGTGCTTTTAGTTATGTTGAGTAACCGGCGTACACTTAATATTTAATTAAGGGCTTTGTTATGAAAATAAATAATGTTTTATTTTTACTCAAAAATAGCTTATAAATAAATAATTTAAAAATATTTTTCCAAATATTTCATCAAATTACTTTGCATTTTTTCAAGTAGGGGAGATGAGTGAGATAAATAACTTGGGCATGGGAATAAGAAACCGCGCAATAAATGAAATTGATGAGACTTTTCTTCAAGAAAATTGTACTAAAAGTACTAAGCGTGCTTGAGTTGTTCGACTTTTGTTTTGAAACACTATACCTATGTAAGACTGTTCTAAAAATAAAAAACGGGAATAAGGTCCTGTGTGACACTTTTTGTAGTTGACCAAAGAGGTTGCAGTGCCAAAAGAGTCCCTTAGCCAAATGTCAACAACTTAAGTGGTTGTTAACTATACCATAGGGAGGAAAAGGGTTGCATGCCTCTAAGACTTTTGAGCCCATGTCTTCAGCTATCTGTATACAAAACCGGAAGCCCAATTTTTGATAAAAATTCACTCTGCATTAACCAAAATACCTTGTAATTAGTAATTACATAGAATTTGAATTATCCTCTGTATTTACCCTCTTTTATTTTACTTCGTAAAAGGACATCAATCAAATTTATTTGGAATAATAAATCTTCATCTATAAATTGTATTTAATATTAATCAAGTTTAAATATAAAGAAAAATGACAATTTGAACTTAAAGTCGCAACATTTGGATCGATACTAATGTACAAGTTTGTTTTGTTTTAAATGGCGACACATTTTAAAGATAACATCAAAAAGCAGATGTAAAAACTAGGGGACATTAAAACGTAATTTGTTGGTTACATCGAAATCGTAGAAATTTACAAAATAATGCATAGGAAGATACTGTTAATGCCTAGGCAGTAAACACCTAGTTTTGCTTGCAGAAATGACACTCAGTGACTGTCATTAATTTCGACTTGTCAATCGAAACCAATCAGAGAAAATATACTGATCCGGACCTGTGGACTTTCATAATAATCTATATGAGAACATCCAGCTCATCACTGGGTCGTCCATTGATGGTTCATACGTGACGGTCAATTGGATTTTCTTTCGAAGTCATTGAAATCAGTAAAAAATATATTTAACCCTGCATTGCTCGCGCTTAGAATTGCAGTGTTCGCAGTCTGGCACAATTCCAGATCCGAACTTTCAACTTTCAATAAATTTACATTTTTATTTTTAAATTAAGGCCTTTAAAATGTTCCAATTACATCAAACCGTAGCATTTATCGATTGTCATTTCATTAGTCAGGATGCGATTCGTATTAACGACGTTAAAGCTAGCGGGTGGGGCTAAAACTAGTCATCCACCCTGTATATGCTCTAAGGAGAAGATCTGAAGACAATAACCTATCTTAATTTTTCAAAAGGTTGTTTGAGCTCAAAATGATTACGTCAACAGAGCATCCAATACTCGATTGATCTGCTGCATAGCTCGAGGCCTAAAACGAGCATTGAAATGAAACCACTAAAGCGATGAATTAAGAGTTCTGAGTTATCACCACAAGATACTCTTTGAAAGTATGACAAAAGGGGCACAAAATGGAACTAAAAGAAGAAACTCTATCAACTAGTACAGTCGTTAAACATTAGGCCGACGTTACAATGAATAAGAGTCGGACTGGCCAGATCAGTAGCGTTTGCCAACGGGTCCAAACTATTTTTAAGGAGCCAAACTTACAAGAGTAGGTTAAAAAGTATGAATTTAATTTTTATTTGCAAATATCCCGCAAATTTTTTATAGGGAGTTGGCAGGAGCCAATTTACAGTTGTTGCTGAAGAAACCAAATAAAACCTGATCCTTCAGTGAATGTAATGCGGCTAGCAGTACGCTTCTAGCGTTCAATTATTACCATACGTTTTGCATTCCGAGGTCGTGAAAGCCAAAGAGATGTAGCGGAAGTTTAGGCAGGGATTCGAACCCAGCACCTTGCATAACAACAATTTTATGTTTTTATTTTTCATTATAATGAAAATAATTTATAACTATTAAATGTTTGATAATGTTTTTGACGTTTACATTAATATTTAGTTTTCATTACAATGTAAATTTTCATAACTAACAACAACAGCCTTTTTCCATACTTTCTCATCTCTTTATGTGCCGCATTTACAAAGAGTTGTCGAAGTAATTACTACAAAAATAATCTAGAAAGGGTAGGATTACAAAGGTAGTTTTTAATGATTACAACCTTTGAAATGCAGGTGATGGAAATATCATTGAGGTATTTTTTCCAACTATAATAATAAAAGGGTGGATTCATTAATTTGTTTATAGCGTTCTTCTACCCACTGTTTTCTAATGTAACTATTGTTAATAAATTAAAGGTTATGTTATAATTGCACGTTACCTCCCCCTTAATAATTAGTTAATGATAGAAGTATAAGTTGTGAAGAACAGCGGGCCCAAAATTGAGCCTTGAGGCACACCTGATTACAGTCCAATAACACCAGTTTGGCTAAGAATATTGTCACATATCTCAAGCAAGACAGAGGGGTTCGTTAACTTAGACCTCCCCCATTTAATGAATTTTTCTGAAAGCTCTCAAAATATGTATGTATGCTCTCTTGTATGTATGGGGGTGGGGGCTAAGTTAACACAAGTTGTTCGGTAATACAAGGAGCATACCTAGGGCCTGGTAAATCGAGAAAAAGTCAAAAGTTGTTATTCAAAATAATTAAAACGCTTGTCGAGAAGTCAACCAAAGTCATTGCGTCGTCGGGCCAAATATTTCAGAAAATGGGCAAATGACTGTATTATTTCGTTACCTGGAGGCCTGTACACTAAAAAAAGGGTCTCAAACCCAAAATCGTTACTTTGATAGAGATGAGAATGATAGTGTATGATGAATGATAACCTAACGATGGGTATGCAAATACATGAAAGGTTCGGACCCAACACCTGATCCCTCCAAACACTACGTGCTCATCTAGAAATCTCGTCTATTATCAAAGGTAAATAGCATTACCAAATTGTAAATTGCCTACTATATTTCTCCAACTAGTTAATTTGATACGCAAGCATTACACAAATTGATGTTCCTCAGAGGAAATACATTTTATGTCAAAGACAAAAGCAAAGTTTTACATGTTCATAACTTTCGTTCTCCTTCGTTTACCAAACCTGCTTGTATCTTTTTCCGTTTCTATAAATTCTTCAACATTTGCAAAATTGACAACATTTTCCCATTTAATTTAAAAAAAATAGTGGTGCATTGTTCAATTATTGGGTATTGTAATAATTAAAGTTGCAGTAGCAATTTTGCATTGTGTTTTTTGGTTTGTTTCATATCGAATATTGATTTCAAATAGCAAATATTGCGTAAATCTTTGCAGCCAAATAATTTGAAAAGACAAAGGATTAAAATGGTTTACGGAATAGACCCTTTGTAGCAGTCGGATTATATTTATTATTTATTACAGATATACAGGATGTCTAATTTTTCCTCTCTTCCTAGACGAAAACTTAAGAAAATTCTCACGAAAATTTTCAGGAGGTCAAAAGATCTATCAAACAATACCAAACTCGACATTTAATCACATCGACGCTAAGCGTCGCGGCGCTCAACTTTTCATTTTCTTATGGAGACCTATTGTTTTTTTACAGAAAATTACCTGGCTTGTCTAAATTCGGGTACCAAACAAAAACTGTTTTTAATTTACACATCTTTTCTAGGTTGTCTTACGTTACGAAAATAAAAAATTGAACGTCACGACGCTTCGCGTCGACGTGATAAAATGTCGAGTTTGGTATCGTTAGATAGCTCCTTTGACCTCCTAGAATATTAAAAACCGTAATTTGCGTTTTTGATTCGCGTTAATAAACTACCCTTATTTTAAGCGTTATTTTAGCTCACAAAAATTTAATTTCAACTAATAAAATTTCGATTAAAGATTTTCAATTTGTATAACTTAATAATAATTAATGAAAAATATAATTTTGATAAAGAAACCATCTTGTTTTATAGAGATTAAGTCTTAATTTACATAAATTAACCAAAGCGTTTGTTTTCTTCTTTTTTTGTGGAGTCAGAAACTTTTATCTCAGTGAAAAAATTTAAAAAAAGATTATGAACGCAAAAGGGGCTTTTTTGAATACTAATCTATTTAGATTTAGGATCAAATTTTGATATAAATTAATATCAAAGCACTTTACTTAATTGGTAATTAGTATTTGGCTAGTAGGTAATTGATTGTGAAATTTAAAGTGCCACGGATTTATTGGTTCGAGCTTTGCTTTATACGACAAGGATTAAAATTGGAAAGTAATTAATGTTAGTAATTTGAATTTTACAAGTCTTGTAATATCAATTTGAAGTTGTAAAAACTTTTTAAGACTCTAGGTTAATCAGAATTTGTCCATTTGTTTAAGTTTTAACGGCCCAGCAACAATCTCCGGTTATCAAACTACACAAGAACCCTTTTGAGGACCCATCGGGTCTTTTGGTCGAATATTTTCAAATTAACTTTCTGACGTTATAAAGCATCCAAAATTAATTTTGTTTATCGATTTAGATAAAGAGTTTTATGCCCTAAAACTTTTATGCAAACATTTTTTATTCTAAAATAAATAGGGAAGTAGAAAATTACGAAAGTATTATTTTCCTTGTTAAATTCCTATGAGGGAGAGCTCTGGTCACCACGCTGTATTAATGATGTCCATTAATGTTTACTAGATGATACCATAAATAAATAAAAAAGACTTTTACACCATATTTACTTTACTGAGTTAATTATTGTCACATTATTTAAAATTAATCAAAAGTAAAGGAGTCTCTACCATTTTCGGCCATCGAGGACACCACTAGAGCTGGTCCCTCTGGAGACCAGCAATGGTAACGACCTCTATGTCGAGTTTGACGTAGGAAAAAGATCCACTTGTGATAATAATTTACAACAGGTATTTATACACAACATACACACTAATCATCTTGGTACTCAAATTTATTTTTTTAATCCATCAAAAGAAAGAAAGTATGTTGAAGCGTTTTTCTTTCCAATCGTACAAATCTTGAAATGACAAAGTTTGAAATCTAAAAAGATCATTATTATTCTTTAAAAGTTTTATAATAAATTATAAAATTTTTATTATTAAATCTTCGATAAGTGTTCGTTTTAGGGCCTAATCTGGAGGTGTTGCACTTTCAGTGGCAGACAGATTAAAAAATACTTACGAGTAACAAAAATTTTATTTTGGTACATCAGTTGTGTATAAAAATAAGCCGCTTGTACTCTTTTTGATTTCTGCTGAAATTCATCCAATTTTTCTGTATACATTTCAATTAAACTAACTATGGAATCTCTAGAACGGAGATGCATATTTTTTTCAGCTTTTTTGAAATTCTACAAAACGAAAATTGATTAGTATAATTATAGAAAATCTTATATCAAAACCGTAATTAATTACCAAACGAATTAATACAACAAAACAACCAAAATTAATTACTTACGAAATCGGCGAGATCGACATAATCTCCAATCAATGTACTATTATTTGCTTCGTTAGAAAATAAAATAAATTGTGATGGAAAAGAAAAGGCGCCGGTGTTTATCAAAAAGAATACAAAAATTATTCTCATTTCAACAGTTCTGTTACTGTACGAAAATCAAATTAACGTTAACTGCCTGTTTAACACCAATAATTGAATTCGAGCAATTGTGACACACTGCCACATTTTGGGGATTATGCTATTACTTATAGGAAAATTATTGCCTGATAAAACTATTCTGTATTGAGAAACCTACGTTAAATTGAAGGTTAAAGAAAATCCATCCCTTAGCATTAATTGGAGCCACAAATAACAAACAAGAATCACGTAACGCTCCAAGAAATTTGACACGTGAGTCAAACAAGGCACGTTGGCGTGTCAAGTCGATAACTACGACACGTGATGCGACACGTGATTATACTTATTTTAGAAAAATTCCTTGTCTCTAAATCTCATCCGGTTAAAATCCTGAAGTAATCCATCATAAGTAAGCCCATAAAATCAAATAAATTTCTCTCATCCTAATGAAGACCCTAAAGTTATAAATGTGCCCAAGGACATACTGTATAAAATATGGAGGTCACTTCCTGAAAGCTGAAATTGAAGTTCAGCTGAAAAGATGAAAGAAGGTCCAACTATAACGTTATCTCCTCCAGTTAAGTATCCTTGAAGAAGAAATAACGAGGTTCAATTCTTGTTCGTAAAAACGCCTCTTTCATAATTCGTCATAGTTAAGCCCATAAAATCAAATTTCTCTCTCTCATTGTAACGGAGAAAATGTGTCCAAGAACATAGTGTATACTAGGTGGAGGCCACTTCCTAAAAGCTGAAATGGAAGTACAGCTGAAAGGATGAAAGAAGGTTCTTCTATAACGTTAGGGCCATCTCATCCAGTTAAGTATCCTTGAAGAAAAAATAATGAGGGTCAATTCATGTTCGTAACAGCAGCTCCTTCATAATTCCTCATAGATAAGCTGAAAGGATGAAAGATGGTTCATCTATAACGTTAGGGCCATCTAATCCAGTAAAGTAGCTTTGTAGAAAAAATAATAAGGGTCAGTTCCTGTTCGTAACAGCAGCTCCTTCATAATTCCTCATAGATAAGCTGAAAGGATGAAATATGGTTCATCTATAACGTTATGGCCATCTAATCCAGTAAAGTAGCTTTGAAGAAAAAATAATGAGGTTCAGTTTATGTTCGTTACAGCAGCTCCTTCACAATTCCTCATAGATAAGCTGAAAGGATGAAAGATGGTTTATCTATAACGTTAGGGCCTTCTTATGCAGTTAAGTATCTTTGAAGAAAACATAATGAGGGTCAATTCATGTTCGTAACAACAGCTCCTTCATAGTTCTTCATAGATAAGCTGAAAGGATGAAAGATGGTTCATCTATAACGTTAGGGCCATCTTATGCAGTTAAGTATCTTTGAAGAAAAAATAATGAGGGTCAATTCATGTTCGTAACAGCAGCTCCTTCATAATTCCTCATAGATAAGCTGAAAGGATGAAATATGGTTCATCTATAACGTTATGGCCATCTAATCCAGTAAAGTAGCTTTGAAGAAAAAATAATGAGGTTCAGTTTATGTTCGTTACAGCAGCTCCTTCACAATTCCTCATAGATAAGCTGAAAGGATGAAAGATGGTTTATCTATAACGTTAGGGCCCTCTTATGCAGTTAAGTATCTTTGAAGAAAACATAATGAGGGTCAATTCATGTTCGTAACAACAGCTCCTTCATAGTTCTTCATAGATAAGCTGAAAGGATGAAAGATGGTTCATCTATAACGTTAGGGCCATCTAATCCAGTAAAGTAGCCTTGAAGAAAAAATAATAAGGGTCAGTTCCTGTTCGTTACAGCAGCTCCTTCATAATTCCTCATAGATAAGCTGAAAGGATGAAAGATGGTTCATCTATAACGTTAGAGCCATCTTATGCAGTTAAGTACCTTTGAAGAAAAAATAATGAGGGTCAATTCATGTTCGTAACAACAGCTCCTTCATAGTTCTTCATAGATAAGCTGAAAGGATGAAATATGGTTCATCTATAACGTTATGGCCATCTAATCCAGTAAAGTAGCTTTGAAGAAAAAATAATGAGGTTCAGTTTATGTTCGTTACAGCAGCTCCTTCATAGTTCTTCATAGATAAGCTGAAAGGATGAAAGATGGTTCATCTATAACGTTAGGGCCATCTAATCCAGTAAAGTAACTTTGAAGAAAAAATAATAAGGGTCAGTTCATGTTCGTAACAACAGCTCCTTCATAGTTCTTCATAGATAAGCTGAAAGGATGAAAGATGGTTCTTCTATAACGTTAGGCCCATCTCATCCAGTTAAATATCCTTGGAGAAGAAATAATGTGGTTCAATTTCTGTTCGTAACAACAGCTCCTTCATAATTTCTCATAGATAAGCCCCTAAAATCAAATTTTTCTCTCTCTCATTGTAACGGAGGTTCCAAAGTTAAAAATGTGTCCAAGAACATACTGTATACTAGGTGGAGGCCACTTCCTGAAAGCTGAAATTGAAGTACAGCTGAAAGGATGAATGAAGGTTCTTCTATAACGTTAGGCCCATCTCATCCAGTTAAGTATCCTTGGAGAAGAAATAATGTGGTTCAGTTTCTGTTCGTAACAACAGCTCCTTCATAATTATCCATAGATAAGCCACTAAAATCAAATTTCTCTCTCTCTCATTGTAACGGAGACTCCAAAGTTAAAAATGTGTCCAAGAACATACTGTATACTAGGTGGAGGCCACTTCCTGAAAGCCGAAATTAAAGTACAGCTGAAAGGATGAAAGAAGGTCCAATTATAACGTTAGGACCATAACATGGACGAATTCCAAAATTCGATAATAAAGTTTTGTGTTGTAATTGGCGTATGGAAATGCAATTATAAAAATATGGCATAGAGCAGAGAGTCTGAATAAAACCGGTATTTCATTTTTAAGAGAAGCTATGGTGAGGGTCGGATTGGCTTCATTTGGTCCCATCAGCAACAGCTGGTAGTTTAACCCCTTGGGTTAGGTTAGGTTAGCTCAAGTTTTACCCTCACAAGCGTTTGGTGTCATCAGCAAAAACCGACCTATCGATCCGACAAGAGTCCGGCTCAGGCGATGGTTAAGAAAAAGGTATTTTTGAGACTGAGATAAACTGTGGACGACTTCAATCCATCAGTGATGTATAATCACCGTAATTTATAATTTTCCCATAATGTAAGATTTTTTATTACCACTTTTAATTCTCTGGTACTCGATTTTGAAATTGGTAAATTATCGCCGCAATTTACCGCCGAAAATAGGCGGCACTGGAAACATTTACCTAATCATTGCACTATTTTAACTAATGGTAATTTAAAACAGTAAATTACCGGTAAATTAAGCTCTTAAGTTCGTAGTTTACGGTATTACGTTCTTCGTAATTCACGACAAGAATTACGTCTTACATCACTGCCCAACTATATGGTAATTAACGGAAATTGAAAACGGTAAATTACCTTTAAATTACGGTAATTAATTTCGTAATTTACGGCAAAAATTATATCTTACATCACAGCCCAACTATATGGTAATTAACGGTAATTGAAAACGGTATATTACCGCCCCAATTTACCGCCGAAAATAGGCAGTACTGGATACATTTAACTACATCATTGCAATATTTTAACTAATGGTAATTTAAAACAGTAAATTATAGGTAAATTAAGGTATTAAGTTCGTAGTTTACGGTATTACGTTCTTCGTAATTCACGACAAAAATTACGTCTTACATCACTGCCCAACTATATGGTAATTAACGGTAATTGAAAACGGTAAATTACCCTTAAATTAGGTAATTAATTTTGCAATTCACGGCAAAAATTACATCTTACTTCTCTGCCTAACTATATGGTAATTAACGGTAATTGAAAACGGTAAATTACCGTTAAATTATGTTAATGAATTTCGTAATTCACGGCAAAAATTTCATCTTACATCTCTGCCCAACTATATGGTAATTAACGGTAATTAAAAACGGTAAATTAATTTCGTAATTTACAAAATAAATTATGACTCACATCACTTCAATCCAGTAACCTTTTGAATTATAAATTTCACCATACGTAGATTGGGTCCTTGCAGTACACGAGTGGCAGTTAGTGCAACTGTTGATTGTTACTCATTGTCAGATTTGTAGTTTTGAAACTACACCATGTACGAACGGCGCTTCACGTTGTGTTTACACTTTTCAAGATATGTCTAACTTCAATACGTGACTTCGACATATTATACGTGCCAATTTATTAAAAATCTATAAAAATTCAAGCTTTTCTGCTTTATTTGTATTATTTAACAAGTTGCTGTAACTTGGCTTCTTTCCAGATATTTGGTAGTAAGCCATAATCATAACAATTTCAAAGTTTACAGAGAAGCAACTTAACTATCGACCTATTTCAAAAGAGTTATTTTTTAGTCGTTAAATAAAACTAAGATATTCGTACGTTGAACCAGACGAATTTATTATATTATTATCAACTATACAGGGTGGTGACAAGAACTCTCGATCATAGGGATTACACATGTAAAATCATACTTTGGTGATTTCCAGCTTCCTAAATTAGTTTTAAAAAAACTAGTTTTGATTTAAAAGTTTTATTTGAAGATCATTTTCCTAAAATACAATGGAAAGCAGGAAATCACCTAAGTATGATTTTACACGTTAAAATCCCCATGACCGAGTGTAGACTAATCAAATGATGAAACTACGACAGGAAGAAAATTTTTTGACTCAACCACATAACAGACGCAGCTTGCCAGTAATGAGACAATTAGAAATTTTACTAGTTTAACCAATTCGGTGTCTCTACCAATAAGAAAGATAGTTACAGTTAAGTAATACCATCACATCTAATGGCTCAAATTGTACTCTGCTATTGTACTTTCAACAATATTAATTGAATAAAAACTTGAAAAGAAGCACCTGACGTGCCTTCGAACTCTATAGGTACCATTATGTGGAATAATTGCATTTTATAAATTAAAAGTAGCAAGCTACTAAGTTTAATTGTTTAGTTAAGCTCGAAATGTAATTAGTATTTTTCTCGATTTTTCTATTTTTCCATTTAATTGGGCCGCATTCTCGCTAATCACTTTATTCAACTAAACAATAATTTAATTTCAAGTCAAAGTAACAATTAATACCTTTTGTTATTTACTATCTATTAAATCGATTTATCTGAAACTTTTATTTTTAACAAACAATTTGCTTTCATCATCAATTTAATTTAAAACAACAAATTTACTCGAATCCAATATTTGGACAAATACAGTGTGTTCACCGATAGTGGTAACAGTGAATAATTCTTGTATCGTACTAGATACAAAAAAAAGTTTGGATTGTTTTTTATTCAACTCGACGTTTACTATCGGAAACTGCTGAGGTATATTTTTTTGTACTTCAAACTCAACCGGAAATGTACATGCATTTTTTTTCTCAAATGGCAACATTTATATTTTTTTACATTTTCGAAATCTCCATTTTTTTCTCTATAAATTCATGTAAAATTGTCATAAGGTTACAGAAGAAAAAATTTGAGAAAAACGTAATGGATTTATTAATTAAACAAATATTTATTGTTATTATTAGTAATTGATCACGTAACTGACTTAAATTGTATTACTGCTGTCAAACTTAGAACTTAAAAGTATTGTTAGGCACTCTATAATTTTAAATATTAATAATAATTATTATTGCTTGTTTAATTGTTTAATAAATCAAATACATTTTTCTCAAATATTTTCTAATGTAACCTTATGACAATTTTACATCACTTCATAGAGAAAAAAATGGAGATTTCGAAAATGTAAAAAAATATATATGTTGCCATTTGAAAAAAAAATACATTTACATTTCCGGTTGAGTTGGAAGTACAAAAAAATATACCGCAGCAGTTTCCGATAGTAAACGTTGAGTTGAATAAAAAACAATTCAAACTTTTTTTTGTATCTAGTACGATACATGAATTATTCACTGTTACCACTATTGGTGAACACACTGTATTTGAGGGTTATAATAATCACAAAGTTAGCTAAACATAAAGGGTAATTTTTACCAGTTTTAATAAAATCGATAGGTATTTATGATGTTTCTGTGCTTCTGAGGACACGTCAAGCCATCATTGGCGGTTTCGAGACCATCTCAACAACAGCAACGCTACGTCCGGGCAGTCCAGTCCCGTTTACTCGTCAGTTACTAATAAACTACGACAGTTATTGGGATGCGATTTTGGCAACCTATTTCGAAGCGATCATTTTGAAAGGTCACAAAGGCACATCCCGATATTTCAATCTCATTTTGAATTATAAGCAAAATCCTCTCGCACTGTCCATGTGTCCAGTGATGTCTGATGTGAGTCTTAATTTATTTTGTAAATTACGAAATTAATTACCGGTAATTTACCGGTTTCAAGTACCGTTAATTACCATATAGTAGAGCAGCGATGAAAATTGTAATTTTTGCCTTAAATTACCAATTTCAAAATATAATACCTGAATTAAAAGTGGTAATAAAAAATCCTAAATTACGCGAGTAATTTAGAAAAATTTTAAATTATGGTAATTTAATATCACTGGCACTGTCTCAGAGAGCCAAGGCATAAACGGTTCAAGTTCTACTTTATCTACCCTTGCGGTTAAAGTGCTACATGAAATACTATTTTGAGATCTGCTGTAGAAAAAAATATTTACTCTAATACTAATACCGTAAATTACGAACATAATACCGTAATTTACCGGTAATTTATCGTTTTAAGTTGCCATTAATTAAAATAGTGCAATGATGTAGTTAAATGTTTCCAGCACTGTGTATTTTCGGCAGTAAATTACGGCGGTAATTTACCAATTTCAAAATACAATACCAGAGAATTGAAAATGGTAATAAAAAATCGTAAATTACGAGAGTAATTTAAGAAAATTTTAAATTATGGTAAATTAACATCACTGGTACTGTCTTAGAGAGCCAAGGCGTGCCTATAAACTGTTCTAGTTTTACTTTATCTACCATTGCGGTTAAAGTGCTACTTGATATATTATTTTGAGATCTGCTGTAGAAAAAAATATTTACTCCTCTAAAATTACAACGAATTCTAAGCATTTTAGGCATTGATGTGAGTCGTAATTTATTTTGTAAATTACGAAATTAATTACCGTAATATACCGGTAGTTACCGTTTTCAATTACCGTTAATTACCATATATTAGGGCAGTGATGAAATTTGTAATTTTTTCCGTAAATTACGAACGTAATACCGTAAATTACGAACATAATACCGTAATTTACCGGTAATTTATCGTTTTGAGTTGCCATTAATTAAAATAGTGCAATGATGTAGTTAAATGTTTCCAGCACTGCGTATTTTCGGCGGTAAATTACGGCGGTAATTTACCAATTTCAATTGTAGTTGGGCAGTGATATGTGTTGTCATTATTGCCGTCAATTACCAACGTAATACCATAAATTAGGGACTTAATACCGTAATTTACCCGTAAAATCGTAAATTACGCCAGTTATTTACAAAAAAATTTAAATTACCGTAATTTTACATCCCTGAATGAAAAGAACATTTTCAGAGGGTGAGGCAATTAAAATTCCAAATTGTATAAATAAAGACCACTCTAATGTACAGTACACCCATTAATAGGTGGGAGTAAGGAGTACTTATTAAAATAATAAATAAATTTTCAATTTCCAAAAGCTGATATGAGTTTGCTATTGATATAATTAAATTTTGACGAATTAACCAACACATTCATCACATTTCAATGAAAAATATTTTAAGTAAATATTTATAAACGTTTTTAAAGCTTTCACCTTCATCCCTTATTTAAATTGAGCTTTTATTTCCAACATATTCCGTTTCAATTTCCAACTTACATAAAATGACGTTCATTAAAAGTACAAAAGCTTTAGAAATGGTTAAGAAAGCTTCTTTTTAGGGATTTTAAATTATTCAATAAATGATTCTCTTTTTAGAAGTAATAAAGGTTAATGTTACTATACGTAATGTCGTAGTAATAAAATTTATGTTACACGAAGAATTTTATATTTATTATTATAGGTATACGTATTGAATTTCATTATCGAAAGAAAAGATAACTGCGACTTGCTATACAGAGCCCAAAAATAAAAAAGAAGTATTTGATCAATACATCATTATTTTGATTTCGTTACTATGGCGACCACTTTACGGTTTAGAGACCTTAAAAGGTAACTTAACGGTCCCTAATTATGCTTAGAAGGTTGCGCCATCTATTGACTTTTATGTGAAGTTCTTAATCTAAATAGGTAGGTATAGTATATTCAACGGAAAAAAAAGTTGCCTTCTTTCAAACATGCTTAACAAAAATGCCTTTGTTGAACAAATTTAAGGGAAAAATGTGAAATTTTTTTATGATTTATGATGATGATGAGCCCCCCCAGTGAAAGTCAAAAAGGCAACTTTTATTACTTTCTTATTTCGTTTAACAAAGTATACCTATTATTTTATCTGACGTCTATAATAGTTATTTGTTTTATAAGGAGACAAAGTGACGTTTCGTGTGACAAGACTGTGTTTGGCTGAAGAGCGAGCGTAGCGAGCGAATCCGGTAATACAGGCGAGTCACACAATATTTACTCTTACTATTGTGCAAAAACGTGATTTTACGTTCTTGTATCATAATATACTAATTTCATTATTTTCACAATATAAATTCAGATTTTTCTATCAAAGAATTTGTAAATAAGTGTCTGTTTGTGTTTATAAACCAATATTTTAATTATTCAAAAGTAAATTGAGATGTAGTGATCTCGGTGACACTATACAACCACTCCTCCTCTTCCACCCCATTTATGAGACCCTACACTATTCATATTTACTTAAACATACAACCTTTGGTAAAAGGTAAGTGTCGAAACGTCGGGGCCCACAGTGAACTTGAACGTTGGAAGCTTGTCTCTTAAAATATTTGTCTCTAAAAATCTTTTAGAGACTCTACATACTTTTCTCTAAATTTCAATAAAATGTTATTTTAATATCGACAACTTACATTTCTCCAAAGGTAACATTTTTCAAATTTATTATTTGCAATCGATTCCAACTTCTAAAAGCGAACTTCTATTGTGAGGTTTTTATTAGTTAAAAAGTCCATTTATATGAAAAAAAAGTTAAATTGCAAGTGCTCAAAGTTATTACTCTCCAAATCACTCGCTGATGTCGAAAAATTGCAACAATTTTGATAAAAAATTTGAAGCAGTGCTCCTTATCGACCCTTTATTAGAAAAAGTAACTGTGAGTAACCAAAACCTAGAGCAGTAATAAAAATCCATTCAAATAATAATTGAGCCAAAAGACTTTTTTGAAAATCCTTGTTTAACGATGTCTAAGAATCGATGTAAAATTGGCAATGAAATTTCGGATATAAAAGAAATCAAAAAACTGTCTTTGGGCTACTACTACTACATTAGAGTTCAAAATATATATTGTTTGGTATCACCCGAAAGCTAATTTTTTAAGCTTTCAAAATTTTGAAAATTATACAAGGTGTTTAAATTAAGAAAGTTGTTTTCATTTCCGGTTAAATCAAACTAGTCCTACTATAAAGTGTTTGGTATTATGTAATAGCTAGTTGTATACCAGCTTACAAAATATTTAAAAATATACAGTGTATTCTTACAAAATTTTAGCATTTTAGTAACTCCCGGTTTCACCGGAAGAGTTTTGTTAACCGAAAATAGTGTAAAATCATAGATATTCGTAAGATTGATGCATTACATTAAAAAAATCATAACTCCGAATCCGCGGGGTGTATTTTGCTTGAAATTTCGATTTCTATAGAGAATAACGTTGGCTGTAACATATTCAAAAAATAAAAAATATGATAAAAGTTATTTGTTTTATAAGGAGACAAAGTGATGTTTTGGCAAGCTAACTAGCGAGGCCAAAGGCCGTGAAATGTTGAGCGAGCTGACGCGCAAGGCTGAAGATCGAAAAGTGTGTGGCAAACTCACGAGAAAGGATGAAGGCCGAAGGCCGAGAAGTGTCTGGCAAACTTAAGGGCAAGACAGAAGGTCGAGAAGTGTTTAGCAAACTGATAGGCGAGACCCAAGGTCGAGAAGTAGTCTGACAAACTGACGGTCAAGGCCGAAGACCGAGAAGTGTTTGGCAAACTCACGGGCTAGGCCGAAGGTCGAGAAGTCCCTGATAAACTATCAGGCGAACTGAAGGAAAAAACAGAAGGTCAAGAAGTGTTTAGCTAACTGACGGACAAGGCCGCAGGTCGACAAGTGGTCTGGCAAACTGACTCTCAAGGCCGAAGACCGAGAAGTATCTGGCAAACTGAAAAGTAAGATCGAAGGTAGAAAAGTGTTTGGCAAACTCACGGGCTAGGCCGAAGGTCGAGAAGTCTCTGATAAACTATCAGGCGAACTGAAGGAAAAAACAGAAGGTCAAGAAGTGTTTAGCTAACTGACGGACAAGGCCGAAGGTCGACAAGTGGTCTGGCAAACTGACTGTCAAGGCCGAAGACCGAGAAGTATCTGGCAAACTGAAAAGTAAGATCGAAGGTAGAAAAGTGTTTGGCAAACTCACGGGCTAGGCCGAAGGTCGAGAAGTCTCTGATAAATTGTCAGTCAAACTGAAGGGAAAAACAGAAGGTCAAGAAGTGTTTAGCTAACTGACGGACAAGGCCGAAGTTCGTCAAGTGATCTGGCAAATTGACGGTCCAAGCCGAAGACCGAGAAGTATCTGGCAAACTGAAAAGTACGATCGAAGGTAGAAAAGTGTTTGGCAAACTCACGGGCTATGCCGAAGATTGAAAAGTGTCTGGCAAACTGTCGGGCAAGGCTAAAGGCCGAAGGCCGAGAAGTGTCTGGCAAACTGTAGGGCAAGATAAAAGGTCGAGAAGTGTTTAGCAAACTGATAGGCGAGACCGAAGGTCGAGAAGTAGTCTGGCAAACTCACGGTCAAGGCCGAAGACCGAGAAGTGTTTGGCAAACTCACATGCGAGGCCGAAGGTCGTGAAATGTTTTGCGAGCTGACGGGCAAGGCTGAAGATCGAAAAGTGTTTGGCAAACTCACGGACAAGGCCGGAGCTCAAGAAAATTTTACCTAACTGATGAGTACATTTGAATTTGAGCCGCAAAAGCGGCCGAGAAGTGTTAGGCAAAATACCGGACAAGATCAATGGGTGGGAAGTGTTTGGCAAACTGATGAGCGAGGTGCATAGCCGAGAAGTGTTGAAACTCCGTTTATTTTAATTTATTGCTCTTAATACTTATTCAAAGAGGATGCTAATCGGGGATTTCCCCTAATTATTCCCCTAATAATACCCCTTGACCGGTAATTTTTATTATAAAAATTGCAAAACGACAATGTACAGCCAAAATGTAGGGGTTCCGTTCTGACTCAGTCGGTTTTGAAAATTGTTTCAACACTGCCTACCTTTAAGAGACCAAAGTAGTTCAAAAGTTTGAATTAGCTTTTCCCAAAATTTCTTTTTTCTTCAAACGTCAGAAAAAGTCGCCTTTGTGTCACTCAATAGGTAACGGTGAAGTTTAACTTTCCCGCCGAGGCAGGAAAAATTGTCAGAAAAGTAGTTTTCTACTGTCTAGGCAGGAAAAGTAAAATCTTAACCGCACATAATTTTTATTTTTTAACGTAAAAAATGTTTTTTAAGCATTTGTAATGTAAAAAATTTAATGTTTTTTAAATTTTCCTTTATAATTAGTTCGTTGTGTTTAATAATTAGCTTTTTTTACAAATTTAAGTTAATTTTAAAAAATATTTGACAATTGAACTACAAGTAATTGACAAGAGATGGTGCTCTTTCAAAAATCAAAATTTTCAGTTTTACGCTTTACGTTTGCAGAAAAAATATAATGTTTCATACGGAGTCAAAGTAGTTTTGTGTGACTCGCCTGTATTGCGAGTCACAGTTGCGACTCACATTGCGAAACACAGTCTTGTGTTTGCCACGAAAACACTTCTCGGTCTTCGGCCATGACCGTCAGTTTGCCAGACTACTTATCGACCTTCGGTCTCGCCTAACAGTTCTCGCTAAACAGTTCTCGACCTTCTGTCTTGTCCTTCAGTTTGCCAGACACTTCTCGGCCTTCGGCCTTCACCCTTGCTCGTGAGTTTGCCACACACTTTTCGATCTTCAGCCTTGCCCGTCAGCTCGCTCAACATTTCACGGCCTTTGGCCTCGCTAGTTAGCTTGCCAAACACTTCTCGGTCTTCGGCCATGACCGTCAGTTTGCCAGACTACTGATCGACCTTCGGTCTCGCCTAACAGTTTGCTAAACAGTTCTCGACCTTCTGTCTTGTCCTTCAGTTTGCCAGACACTTCTCGGCCTTCGGCCTTCAGCCTTGCCCGACAGTTTTCCAGACACTTTTCGACCTTCGGCCTAGCCCGTGAGTTTACAAACACTTTTCTACTTTCGATCTTACTTTTCAGTTTGGCAGATACTTCTCGGTCTTCGGCCTTGACAGTCAGTTTTCAGACCACTTGTCGACCTTCGGCCTTTTGGATCAGTTAGCTAAACACTTCTTGCCCTTCTGTTTCCCCTTCAGTTTGCCTGACAGCTTACCAGAGACTCCTCGACCTTCGGCCTTGCTCGTGAGTTTGCCAAACACTTCTCGATCTTTCAGTCTTCGGCTTTGCCCAACAGTTTGTCAGACACATTTCGTGCTTTAGCGTAACCCACGAGTTTGAAAAACACTTTTCGACATTTGGCCTTGCCCGTCAGTTTGCCAAGCACTTCTCGGCCTTCAACCTTGCCCGTTAGTTTGTTTGAAACTTCTTGACTTTCGGCTCTGCCCGTTAGTTTGCCAAACACTTCTCAACCATCGGCCTCGCCCGTGAGTTTGCCAAGCACTTTTCGACTTTCACCCTTGCCTGTGAGTTTGCCAAACACTTCTTGACCTTCGGCCTTGCCCGTGAGTTTGCCAAACACTTCTAAATCTTTGGCCTTGCTCGTAATTTTGCCAGGCACTTCTCGACCTTCGGCCTTGCCCGTCGTCAGTTTGCCAGACACTTCTCGACCTCCGGTCCGCTGTCAGTTTGAAAAACACTTTTTAGCCTTCGACTTTGAGAAATAAAACGCGGGCACTTGGTAGAGAACGGCAAAGTCAACATACTATCCAAAAAAAGAAAATACTAGGCTGGAGGAAATTTTTGGAAAATCCATTTCAAAATTTGGACCTATTTCTACCCTTTAGGCACGCAATTTTTAAATAATTTTAAAAACTCAACTTTCAAGAAGATTTCTTTGTAAATTTTAGTGCTGCGTGATTTATATTAGCAAAAACTGCATAAAATTGCGGTTTTCTAGCATTAAAATTTTCCGTACACCTTATCTAGGACTTTTCTGAAGCAAAGATCTTTTAAGCCACCTTCTTGCCAATATAACAGGTTGTTTGACTTTTAACACAATTTGATACTAGAAGTTAGTATCTGAACATGATTGACGTATTATGAGTATGTGTTAGTAATTTTTTGCTGCGCTGCTTTGATGTCGAATTATAATGTATATCGATTACCTGAACCACACTGCAATTATTAATCGACACCAAATGTAACATGTAGCTAATTTAGAAAGTACTTCTACATGCCAACTGAATGCAAGTGATATTGATGAAATCCTTAAAAAATCGTTAATTAACAAGTTGGCGAATACTTATTATTTAATCGAACTAATGGATTTTCGAATTAATGTATTTTGGCGAGTATTTTGGGGTGAATTGAAAACCTTGTCAAGATGTCAAAGTGAAAATTCAAACTTAGTCTAAAAATCCAAATACGTGAAAAGCTAGCAAAGATAGCTATTTTTCTATTTAAAAAATTGTAAAATATTTCAAAATTGTTTCATCATGAAATTTTCCGCAAATATTCAATTTTAAGAAAATTCGCTAAAATCGCTTTCAAGATAAAAGATTTTTACAAAAAAAAATTACTTATTAGAGTGATGGCTTTTCTAGAAAATGTTCTCTAAAATAATGTTATGAATTTTCTAAGAAGATCGATTTTTACACATACTTTTGATTTTCTTTTGCGGAAAAATCATTGTTCTAAAATGCCTTATCCTGAAAACTATTGGCTAATTTTCTCCACATTGCATATTTTCCAGAAAATTTGTAAAAAAATTATTTTTTAAATCAAGTTCTTCAACCCTTTTGCACTCAAACTTGGTAGGCATATCTTCACCCAAAGTTTAATCAATTTTAGTTATTTTTTTATGGTTTGACCTTTTCTTCATCTCTGGTGACAGGCTTACTATTTAATTTGTATTCATATGTTTATTAAATATTTTTGATTATGAGCTCCAAATTTTTTACCCATTAATGTAACTTTATTGAATCGTGGCTTAATTGACTGAAAGACACTGTGTATGTAGCAATTTAATTCTAATAAGCAGCCTCTACTTCAAGATTAAGTTAAGTAAAGTTTCTGCCTTTTAATTATTAATTAATTGACAATTTAAATAGAGCAATAATTAGTATAGAAAATCTCATATTAAATAGGAATTATATTTTAATCAAAATATTTTGTATGTAAGTCAAAAGCTGCAAAACTGGCAAGGTTATATTAACAAAAAAGGTATTATTAACTTAAAAATAAATTTAGAGCCAGAGAGATTTTAATATTATATAATATTAAAATATTTAGGGTGGAAAGTTTCAAAAAGGAAAATCATTTTTTTTCTAAAAATGTCAAATTGGATTAGTTAGCTCTCATAGGTTGATGTGCATGTGATATTTTATTAAGTTCATACAATAAGTTTTACATAGCTAAGGTCACCGCTTTTTAAATCCTAAACGCCAGTGCTGCTTGTCCTGCCTCCAACCAGCAATCCCTGCCTTTCCATGCTCTCGTTTACATCGTCTAACCATCCCCTTTCATTCGTTATTTCTTTTTAATTTTTAAAATCATAATATAAGAGCTTTAGAGTAGAGGTTCTCAACTTATAAATGAAATGTAAGTAAAAAATCCAATACAAATGATCTATTAACGAGTGCAGTATGATGGTTATAGCTTTTTGGACTTGAAAGGCCTCGAGTTGGAGTTCCGACTTCAGCAGAAATTTTTCAGTTGTCGGAGATTGATTTCCTTGTTTAATTTGTGGTAGAAGTTGATGCCGTACATTAAGAAAGACATCGATTAAAATTTTATCCAAATTTAAAAATTTTCCTCATCAGTTACAAATTACGATTTTTATAAATGAAAGCATTTGATTTTAAATTTGCACCACCAGTGATGGCGATTAAAAAAATTTGCTATCAAAGTGTGTTCAACTTGTCGTTGGTTATTATTTATTTTTAAATTTTAATTTGACCAAAGTTCTGAAATTTAAAGAGGATTTGATTTACAATTAAAAAATATTTTGTGTGGACTTTTAGTTTCAATTAAATTTAATTTAAGCTAGAATGTGTTTACTTTGTTTTCTATGCATTAATTAGGTTATGTGTTTGCAAAAGCTGTCAATTTTTTTTTCTATTTTTATTATAACTGTATAATACTACTGCAGGTACATTTACAAAATAATCCGTTAATTAAAAAGTTTCCAATCGGTTGCTTTTGTCAAATAACTTTAAGCTCCAGCAATAGTAATTATTTAAATTCAGAAGCCTTTTACTCGAACTGATACTCTGTTTTAGCAAATAGATCAATACCTTCAAAAACGCAAGTAAAAATTTTGTTCGAGGTTCTTGTTCTGTAGTTCATCAGTTAAGAGGTTTACTGAGTTCAACTTTGAAGATTGATATCTTTTGAAGTAATGACGTTAGAGAAAACTATTTCAGATGAAAATTATAGAAAATTTAATGATCTATAATTTATATAACAAACTATGTTGTTAATAATCTATTTCGTAAGTCCCACACTTAATAAACCCAATAGGAGCATTTTTATTAAAGCGTTTGTGAGTTCAACTTTGACAATTAATGTCTTCTAGTGTACAGACGTGAGAAAAAATTATTTCAGATAAAAATTATAGAAAATTCAATCATCTATAGGTTTGTGTAACAAAATTTATCAATAATAATCTATTTCGTAAGTCCCACACTTAATAAACCCTAGAGGAGCATTTTTATTGAAGCGTTTGTGAGTTCAACTTTGACGATTAATATCTTCTAAATACAGACGTGAGAAAAAATTATTTCAGATGAAAAGCATAGAAAATTCATTGATCTATAGGTTAACATAACAAAATTTGTCAATTATAATCTATTTCGTAAGCCCCACACTTAATAAACCCTAGAGGAGCATTTTTATTGAAGCGTTTGTGAGTTCAACTTTGATGATTAATGTCTTCTAAAGTACAGACGTGAGAAAAAATTATTTCAGATAAAAAGTATAGAACATTCATTGATCTATAAGTTTACATAACAAAAGTTATCATTAATAATCTATTTCTTAAGTCCCACACTTAATAAACCCTAAGGGAGCATTTTTATTGAAGCGTTTGTGAGTTCAATTTTGACGATTAATATCTTCTAAAGTACAGACGTGAGAAAAAATTATTTCCGATGAAAAGTATAGAACATTCATTTATCTATAAGTTTACATAACAAAAGTTGTCATTAATAATCTATTTCTTAAGTCCCACACTTAATAAACCCTATAGGAGCATTTTTATTGAAGCGTTTGTGAGTTCAATTTTGACGATTAATATCTTCTAAATGCAGACGTGAGAAAAAATTATTTCAGATGAAAAGTATAGAACATTCATTGATCTACAAGTTTACATAACAAAAGTTGTAATTAATAATCTATTTCTTAAGTCCCACACTTAATAAACCCTAGAGGAGCATTTTAATTGAAGCGTTTGTGAGTTCAATTTTGACGATTAATATCTTCTAAATACAGCCGTGAGAAAAAATTATTTCAGATGAAAATTATAGAAAATTCAATGATCTATAAGTTTACACAAAATTTAATCCGTAGATGTAGCTTTCATTGAAGCTTTAATCTTTAACGTAAGTACTGAAAATTAAATTGGATTGTCACTTGTTTAAATTTCACTACCCCACTCCCCCTACTCATCGTTCATCACCCTGACCTGAAGTTTCCAGATTCCAGCTAGTAAAGTTTTTCCTAGCCCAGTCCTGAATGAATGTGTGCTTTCAAGAGCGCTGGTTTAATAATAATTAACGGCAGGAGCTCCGCAGTTACGGTAAAAATTATTGAGGCTAAAATTTTACATCAATAACTTTGGAATTTGCAAGTACTGCCTTTGAAAGTTCAAAGGGTGGTAACTACTTTAAAAGACATTTTCCAATAGACGTTTAAAAGGAACATTTTTTTCATGGCTTAACGCATCTACTCGTAAATTTTTTAAATGTTCTTATAAGAAGCGTCGAAACATCTAAAATAAAATTGTATTTTTATTTTTTTATGAAGTTGGATCTAAAATTCTCCAACATTTGCGCGAACGAATTTAAACGTAATGATCACTTATCAACAATTAACGATAATTAAATTACGTACGTATACAAGTCAAAGAAGCCAGAAAGGTCTGTAATTACTTAATGAAATACGAAACTTGGGTGCTAATTAACAATAAATTAATCACCATTTTATCCTATAATCAATAACCTTTTTCACTCATTTTTTTTTATTTGTAAGGGTGCAAAGATAAACACTATGAAAATATTATCTCAAAAGTAAACAAAGCGAAAAAATTAAATTTGAGTTTGATTTTGTTTTAAATAATACACGTTTTGGAATTTTTTTGTTTTTAAAATAAGCTCAACAGCACAATAAATCGTTTATGAAAAATGAAAATCACATAACTGTTGCGAACGTGTGTAAATAAACAAAATGGTGTGAGCGTTTCGAAATTTATTAAATTTTTAACAATTGTCTTTCATTTTTGGAATTGTAAATAAATATTTTTGCTTAAAATTTTTGCATTTTAATTGAAATAACGTGTATAAATTCATAGCTCTCTTGATGGGTATGTATCGCACATACCCATCAAGAGAGCCGGTTCAACAAATTGGTCGTTAAAGTTACCTCTTCAGTTATAGCTTGAATAGATCTAGAAATAGATCCACAAATAGAAATAAAATTAATATTTCAAAATATTACGCACAATTCGTCTGTAAACTAATCGCATCTGCCAGTTTTTGACATTCCTTTATAGTTTTCAATTATAAAGTTGATTTCTTCTCCGATTAGCTTTAGTCAAGCTTAATCCTTATAAATGGTCTTATACGAGGTCTGATCAAATAAAACAGTAAATTTTATTCTAAATATTCTCTTTGGTTTCTCATTCACTTATTAAAATAGTCTTGTTGTACATAATCCTTCTTCGATGCTTTTAAGCTCGCTGTCGTGGGCTCCGCTATTGAGCCACACATTTTTCCTTTTAGTTTACCCAAAAAAGCGCTTCTCTTGTGGAAGATAGACATAGAGAATTGCAAGTGTCGTCTGCACACTTGAGCAGTATATAAATGAAAGGTGTGTGAATGGGAAACTTACGGAAAACCCTACAAAAACCACCATAGTTCAATTCACTATGCGCAGGAAGCTAACTTTAAAAGCTCCACAACTACAGGGAATATCGATGTGGTTTTCCAAAGAGGGAGCCTCTTGAGCGTATCGCAAACTCAAACTCTTGCAATTAATAGATCTATGTGCCCGGGAATGCTTACGAAGGAATTTAAAGGACAAAATGTCTACATAATGTCTGACAGCCAAGCTGTGACAAAGACACTCAAAGCCAATAGCTTTGAGTCCTTATTCATTTAAGAATGCATATACTCCCTAAAAACTCTGGCAAGGAACCACAAAGTGGCCCTTCATTAGGTGTCAGGTCACGAGGGAATTGAAGGAAACGAAATAGCTCAGAAATTAGCTAGAACAGGCTCAAAAGCCCTCCCGATTGGACCCGAACCATTCGGGACTATTTAGAACACCTAGAAGGGCGGAGATCCAAAAATGAGAAACTAAGAACAAAAATTCTCACTGGAACAACACACCAACACCGCTTTACTGGACACTGTCCAGTGAAGTACCACCTTAAGAAACTGGGACTGGAAGATAGTGACAAATGCAGACTTTGTAAATCGTCTGACAGCCAAGCTGCGACAAAGGCACTCAAAGCCAATAGCTTTGAGTCTTTATTCACTTAGGAATGCAGATACTCCCTAAAAACTCTGGCAAGGAACAACACAGTTGCCCTTCATTAGGTGCGAGGTTACGAGAGAATTGAAGGAAACGAAATAGCTCAGGAATTAGCTAGAACAGGCTCAAAAGCCCTCCCGATTGGACCCGAACCATTCGGGAATATCTAGAACACGTAGAAGGGCGGAGATCCAAAAATGGAAAACTGAGAACAAAAATTCTCACTGGAACAACACTTCACTGGACACTGCCCAGTGTCCTCAAGAAACTGGGACTGGAAGATAGTGACAAATGCAGACTCTGTGAATCGGAGATTGAATCCGCCAAACACATTCTCTGCAATTGCGATCTATTGCTCAATTGACGCCTGAAGAAATGAAAAGCAAACTTCTCAGAGACATTATATGCTTCGCTCGCACGATTGAATCCCTGAGAACATAAATACTGTCAAGTGGGGGTTCGTGAGGTCCTGGATAATTCCAGGTTACACCAGGATTATTTGAAGTAGGGTTATGAACAAACGATCAACACTGATCGCTGTTCTGTAAGGCTTAGAAGCCAATTTACAATCCAGCAGTCACTAAATTATTCTTTTGGTCAATTTCACACTCTTGAAGTGAAAAGCAAACTTCTCAGAGACATTATATGCTTCGCTCGCACGATTGAATCCCTGAGAACATAAATACTGTCAAGTGGGGGTTCGTGACGTCCTGGATAATTCCAGGTTATGCCAGGATTATTTGGAGTAGGGTTATGAACAAACGATCAACACTGATCGCTGTTCTGTAAGGCTTAGAATCCAATTTACAATCCAGCAGTCACTAAATTATTCTTTTGGTCAATTTCACACTCTTGAAGTGAAAAGCAAACTTCTCAGAGACATTCTATGCTTCGCTGGCACGATTGAATCCCTGAGAACATAAATACTGTCAATTGGGGGTTCGTGACGTCCTGGATAATTCCAGGTTATGCCAGGATTATTTGGAGTAGGGTTATGAACAAACGATCAACACTGGTCGCTGTTCTGTAAGACTTAGAAGCCAATTTACACTCCAGCAGTCACCAAATTATTCTTTTGGTCAATTTCACACTCTTGAAGTGAAAAGCAAACTTCTCAGAGACATTCTATGCTTCGCTGGCACGATTGAATCCCTGAGAACATAAATACTGTCAATTGGGGGTTCGTGACGTCCTGGATAATTCCAGGTTATGCCAGGATTATTTGGAGTAGGGTTATGAACAAACGATCAACACTGGTCGCTGTTCTGTAAGACTTAGAAGCCAATTTACACTCCAGCAGTCACCAAATTATTCTTTTGGTCAATTTCTTAAAAACCCATCCACCCTGTATGTACTTTGTATGTATGTACTTGTATGTACCACCCTGTATGTACTTATTTTGTTTCGAGTGTACACTCGAAATTACCTTAGTGTACACTCGAAACAAAATACCAGAAAATAGTCTGTTTGTTGGTTTGTTGACAATTGGCTCTTTCATTTTTATTTTTAATTAAAAAATGTCGTATTCACAGTATGTCAAATAGAGGTTTGTTACAGCTTGTAAATTGAAGAGTAGCAGGTTGATTACCATATGTAGGAGGGCGTAAAGCGTTAAGGTAGTACACTTTATTAATGAGTTTTCCAGGTTATAAGGTGCTTTGAATGTTAAGTTGAAGTAATTACGCAATTAGATATAAAGTAAAGGCACTCCAAACTGCATCTTAAATGAACCGAGATTGAAATATTTAATTATAGCTTTTTTATAGGTCCCTCAACATTTAATAAACGTTGTAGAAAATATTTAAGCTTTTTAATCAGTAAAATTACTTATTTTACGTAAGTGAATAACTTTTATATAAATTTAATTTTTTTAAATCAAGTTTCTACTTCTTTACTAAACTTATATATTGTTACTTTTAAATAAAAACTTTATAACTTTATATTAAATTGTCTCCTAAAAGGAAACTTATTTTGTTACTTTTTATCTCAATCAATTTACAATTAACGACACTGGAAAATAATTAAGTAAAAAGCGAAAATGTATAAGTCTTTAGCCATACAAAAACGCGCTAAAAAATCGTATTTTTTGCAAAAAAAAAATTATTTTAGAACTATCATGCATGGTCACTGGTCAGCCTTAAAAAGTCCCAAAATTTGCCCTTTAGTGCTCATAAATGAGAAGAGAATAACTAGATATCGTAAATAAGGAGAAGCCAACATGGGGTTATTATACGATTTCCCAGCCCAATTTGGAAAATTCTGTGACAGGTTTCAGTAACAAATTTTATAAAAATAATGACAATCTTTGTTGTTAGTAAGAATTGAACTTTTATCATCCTTAATAATGTCTTTTTCGCCAGCTTTGTTACAAACTATGGCAGATGAAACTAGGACAAATTCTAGTAGAAAACTGTCACATAAACAAAGGTTCGTTAGCTTTTCGTTTAGGACTTATTTAAAATTATTGATCTGTAATATCAAAATTAACACCAAACACTAAAATCCAATTAGTTGTTGTTACAAACAAAATTTTAGAACTGTCATATTAAAAATGACAGTACGAGTACAGCATAAAAGCAAATTTTGGTTTTATTTAGCAAAGCCACCATTGCTAGTATTTTATACCACACCTAATCAAAATTATAGAGCACAGCATTACCTATCAGAATTTCCTAAAAGCATTTTTAATATAATTTTAATTTGGGTCTCTCCCCGCCCATAACTCTTTTAGAGACCATTTTACGCTAATTTTACCTATTACCAAAAATGTAGAGCACATAATTATCTATTAAAATCCTTTCTAATATTCTCTAAAAGTGCAATGGTTTTCGTGCAAGAATATTTACAAGTCAATCGAATCGATGCTTTAAAAACCTATTGTGCCTCTCTCCATCATAACTTCTTAAGGAGTTATCTAAAGTTACTTTTACCTATTATCAAACTTGTAGAGCACAACATTATCTATAAGAATCACCCTTAATATTTACTGTAACTATGATTAATTAATAGTTTTCTTAAAAAATATTTTTAATTTCAGTCGAATTCGTCCTTTGAAAACCGTTCGTGTCTCTTAGAACGCCTTTAATTTCGCTCCACTTAATTCTAACCAATTTCTACTTGGTTTTGGAGAACATTGCCTATTTTTCACTGGAACGAGCTCTGCTCTCGTATTTTGATTTTAATCCCATAAAATTTGTCGAAAATGCATACTATTGGATAGTTAAGTTAAACTAAATTGATGCATTCGCTTTTAATAAGCAAAATTTATATGTACCTAATAACTAATAACCTAATAAGTAATAACGAGATCCAAATTAATCCCTACGGTTGATTGTTAAAATTTAAACCTTGCTTTACTTCTTCATCAAACTTTACTTATTCGCTTGTACCATTAATTGACTTTATAATATGACTATAATATAATAATCGATAACTTTTTAGGAAAGATATTTTACAAAAAAAATTCAAAGTTAATTTACCGCTTGCTTAAACGAAATTTTATATGTCAGTACCTACAAGTTTTACGAGTATTAAACAATGTCTTGATGCTGACATAAATAAAGCTCGCTAGATTTTAGTTGAAAATTTATAGTCATAAAATTTCATAAAAACGAATGTTTTACAAAGTAAATTACAAAACATGTAAATCAAACCCTTTTTGCAATTTAGAGTACAAAAACTAATAAACAACTTTATTTAAATGTACAACAAAAGCGTCCAACAACGTCTAAATTCTAAACCTAAATAAACAAATATTTTTTGGCAAAGAAATTACTAAAGTAAATCTACAAGATAAGAATTCTAAAAGAGTTGCATCTATAAATTTAAGATTGGATGTTTTAAAAGCAAACTAGCATATTTCAAAAGAACAATGTTTGAAGCGCACATTCGCTAACAAAAATTTAGATTTTGGCTTCTTTCGGAGCTTTCTCACTCCACTGATTTACCAAGCATAGTAAAGAAAGCTATTTGTATTTCCTCTTTCATAGTTCAAAAATGGAAAAGGTAGACACGAAAGGTGGATATTATTCGTTTAATAAATACTTATACCTAACATTCTACAAAGGTTTTTAAAGCAAAATGAACTGACATGGAAATTAAAGCTGATAATTGTCGGAAAACTACTGCACTTATAGAAAGTATTAACAATGGCTCTGACAGATAATTTTCTGCTCTTTAATTTTGGTAACGGGTAAAATGAGCGTCAGATAACTCCTTAAGGGGTTACGGTGGGAGGAGAAGCGATAAGTTATTAAAGCAATAATTCTAATGACTTGGAAATTAAATCCGTTTTTTGTCAGAAAATTATTGCACTTATAGAAAATCTTAATAATGGTTCTGATAGATAATTTTGTGCCCTACAATTTTGGTAACATGTAAAATAAACATCAGATAACTCCTTAATGAGTTATGGTGCAGAGAGACGCTATAAGTTATTAAAGCAATGATTCGTTTGACTTGGTAATTAAATCTGTACTTTGTAGTCGAACTATTGCACTTATAAAAAATATTAATAATGGTTCTGATAGATAATTTTGTGCCCTACAATTTTGGTAACATGTAAAATAAACGTGAGATAACTCCTTAATGAGTTATGGTGCAGAGAGACGCTATAAGTTATTAAAGCAATGATTCGTTTGACTTGGTAATTAAATCTGTACTTTGTAGTCGAACTATTGCACTTATAAAAAATATTAATAATGGTTCTGATAGATAATTTTGTGCTCTACAATTTTGGTAACATGTAAAATAAACGTCAGATAACTCCTTAATGAGTTATGGTGCAGAGAAACGCTATAAGTTATTAAAGCAATGATTCGTTTAACTTGGAAATTAAATCTGTTCTTTGTAGTCGAACTATTGCACTTATAGAAAATATTAATAATGGTTCTGATAGATAATTTTGTGCCCTACAATTTTGGTAACATGTAAAATAAACGTCAGATAACTCCTTAATGAGTTATGGTGCAGAGAAACGCTATAAGTTATTAAAGCAATGATTCGTTTAACTTGGAAATTAAATCTGTTCTTTGTAGTCGAACTATTGCACTTACAGAAAATATTAATAATGGTTCTGATAGATAATTTTGTGCCCTACAATTTTGGTAACATGTAAAATAAACGTCAGATAACTCCTTAATGAGTTATGGTGCAGAGAGACGCTATAAGTTATTAAAGCAATGATTCGTTTGACTTGGAAATTAAATCTGTTCTTTGTAGTCGAACTATTGCACTTATAGAAAATATTAATAATGGTTCTGATAGATAATTTTGTGCCCTACAATTTTGGTAACATGTAAAATAAACGTCAGATAACTCCTTAATGAGTTATGGTGCAGAGAGACGCTATAAGTTATTAAAGCAATGATTCGTTTGACTTGGAAATTAAATCTGTACTTTGGAGTCGAACTATTGCACTTATAAAAAATATTAATAATGGTTCTGATAGATAATTTTGTGCCCTACAATTTTGGTAACATGTAAAATAAACGTCAGATAACTCCTTAATGAGTTATGGTGCAGAGAGACGCTATAAGTTATTAAAGCAATGATTCGTTTGACTTGGAAATTAAATCTGTACTTTGGAGTCGAACTATTGCACTTATAAAAAATATTAATAATGGTTCTGATAGATAATTTTGTGCCCTACAATTTTGGTAACATGTAAAATAAACGTCGGATAACTCCTTAATGAGTTATGGTGCAGAGAGACGCTATAAGTTATTAAAGCAATGATTCGTTTGACTTGGTAATTAAATCTGTACTTTGTAGTCGAACTATTGCACTTATAAAAAATATTAATGATGGTTCTGATAGATAATTTTGTGCCCTACAATTTTGGTAACATGTAAAATAAACGTCAGATAACTCCTTAATGAGTTATGGTGCAGAGAGACGCTATAAGTTATTAAAGCAATGATTCGTTTGACTTGGAAATTAAATCTGTACTTTGGAGTCGAACTATTGCACTTATAAAAAATATTAATAATGGTTCTGATAGATAATTTTGTGCCCTACAATTTTGGTAACATGTAAAATAAACGTCAGATAACTCCTTAATGAGTTATGGTGCAGAGAGACGCTATAAGTTATTAAAGCAATGATTCGTTTGACTTGGAAATTAAATCAGTTCTTTGTAGTCGAACTATTGCACTTATAAAAAATATTAATAATGGTTCTGATAGATAATTTTGAGCCCTACAATTTTGGTAACATGTAAAATAAACATCAGATAACTCCTTAATGAGTTATGGTGCAGAGAGACGCTATAAGTTATTAAAGCAATGATTCGTTTGACTTGGAAATTAAATCAGTTCTTTGTAGTCGAACTATTGCACTTATAAAAAATATTAATAATGGTTCTGATAGATAATTTTGTGCCCTACAATTTTGGTAACATGTAAAATAAACGTCAGATAACTCCTTAATGAAATATGGTGCAGAGAGACGCTATAAGTTATTAAAGCAATGATTCGTTTGACTTGGAAATTAAATCTGTACTTTGGAGTCGAACTATTGCACTTATAAAAAATATTAATAATGGTTCTGATAGATAATTTTGTGCCCTACAATTTTGGTAACATGTAAAATAAACGTCAGATAACTCCTTAATGAGTTATGGTGCAGAGAGACGCTATAAGTTATTAAAGCAATGATTCGTTTGACTTGGAAATTAAATCAGTTCTTTGTAGTCGAACTATTGCACTTATAAAAAATATTAATAATGGTTCTGATAGATAATTTTGTGCCCTACAATTTTGGTAACATGTAAAATAAACATCAGATAACTCCTTAATGAGTTATGGTGCAGAGAGACGCTATAAGTTATTAAAGCAATGATTCGTTTGACTTGGAAATTAAATCAGTTCTTTGTAGTCGAACTATTGCACTTATAAAAAATATTAATAATGGTTCTGATAGATAATTTTGTGCCCTACAATTTTGGTAACATGTAAAATAAACATCAGATAACTCCTTAATGAGTTATGGTGCAGAGAGACGCTATAAGTTATTAAAGCAATGATTCGTTTGACTTGGAAATTAAATCAGTTCTTTGTAGTCGAACTATTGCACTTATAAAAAATATTAATAATGGTTCTGATAGATAATTTTGTGCCCTACAATTTTGGTAACATGTAAAATAAACGTCAGATAACTCCTTAATGAGTTATGGTGCAGAGAGACGCTATAAGTTATTAAAGCAATGATTCGTTTGACTTGGAAATTAAATCTGTACTTTGGAGTCGAACTATTGCACTTATAAAAAATATTAATAATGGTTCTGATAGGTAATTTTGTGCCCTACAATTTTGGTAACATGTAAAATAAACGTCAGATAACTCCTTAATGAGTTAGGTGCAGAGAGACGCTATAAGTTATTAAAGCAATGATTCGTTTGACTTGGAAATTAAATCTGTACTTTGGAGTCGAACTATTGCACTTATAAAAAATATTAATAATGGTTCTGATAGATAATTTTGTGCCCTACAATTTTGGTAACATGTAAAATAAACATCAGATAACTCCTTAATGAGTTATGGTGCAGAGAGACGCTATAAGTTATTAAAGCAATGATTCGTTTGACTTGGAAATTAAATCAGTTCTTTGTAGTCGAACTATTGCACTTATAAAAAATATTAATAATGGTTCTGATAGATAATTTTGTGCCCTACAATTTTGGTAACATGTAAAATAAACATCAGATAACTCCTTAATGAGTTATGGTGCAGAGAGACGCTATAAGTTATTAAAGCAATGATTCGTTTGACTTGGAAATTAAATCAGTTCTTTGTAGTCGAACTATTGCACTTATAAAAAATATTAATAATGGTTCTGATAGATAATTTTGTGCCCTACAATTTTGGTAACATGTAAAATAAACGTCAGATAACTCCTTAATGAGTTATGGTGCAGAGAGACGCTATAAGTTATTAAAGCAATGATTCGTTTGACTTGGAAATTAAATCAGTTCTTTGTAGTCGAACTATTGCACTTATAAAAAATATTAATAATGGTTCTGATAGATAATTTTGTGCCCTACAATTTTGGTAACATGTAAAATAAACGTCAGATAACTCCTTAATGAAATATGGTGCAGAGAGACGCTATAAGTTATTAAAGCAATGATTCGTTTGACTTGGAAATTAAATCTGTACTTTGGAGTCGAACTATTGCACTTATAAAAAATATTAATAATGGTTCTGATAGATAATTTTGTGCCCTACAATTTTGGTAACATGTAAAATAAACGTCAGATAACTCCTTAATGAGTTATGGTGCAGAGAGACGCTATAAGTTATTAAAGCAATGATTCGTTTGACTTGGAAATTAAATCAGTTCTTTGTAGTCGAACTATTGCACTTATAAAAAATATTAATAATGGTTCTGATAGATAATTTTGTGCCCTACAATTTTGGTAACATGTAAAATAAACATCAGATAACTCCTTAATGAGTTATGGTGCAGAGAGACGCTATAAGTTATTAAAGCAATGATTCGTTTGACTTGGAAATTAAATCAGTTCTTTGTAGTCGAACTATTGCACTTATAAAAAATATTAATAATGGTTCTGATAGATAATTTTGTGCCCTACAATTTTGGTAACATGTAAAATAAACGTCAGATAACTCCTTAATGAGTTATGGTGCAGAGAGACGCTATAAGTTATTAAAGCAATGATTCGTTTGACTTGGAAATTAAATCTGTACTTTGGAGTCGAACTATTGCACTTATAAAAAATATTAATAATGGTTCTGATAGGTAATTTTGTGCCCTACAATTTTGGTAACATGTAAAATAAACGTCAGATAACTCCTTAATGAGTTATGGTGCAGAGAGACGCTATAAGTTATTAAAGCAATGATTCGTTTGACTTGGAAATTAAATCTGTACTTTGGAGTCGAACTATTGCACTTATAAAAAATATTAATAATGGTTCTGATAGATAATTTTGTGCCCTACAATTTTGGTAACATGTAAAATAAACATCAGATAACTCCTTAATGAGTTATGGTGCAGAGAGACGCTATAAGTTATTAAAGCAATGATTCGTTTGACTTGGAAATTAAATCAGTTCTTTGTAGTCGAACTATTGCACTTATAAAAAATATTAATAATGGTTCTGATAGATAATTTTGTGCCCTACAATTTTGGTAACATGTAAAATAAACGTCAGATAACTCCTTAATGAGTTATGGTGCAGAGAGACGCTATAAGTTATTAAAGCAATGATTCGTTTGACTTGGAAATTAAATCTGTACTTTGGAGTCGAACTATTGCACTTATAAAAAATATTAATAATGGTTCTGATAGATAATTTTGTGCCCTACAATTTTGGTAACATGTAAAATAAACGTCAGATAACTCCTTAATGAGTTATGGTGCAGAGAGACGCTATAAGTTATTAAAGCAATGATTCGTTTGACTTGGAAATTAAATCTGTACTTTGGAGTCGAACTATTGCACTTATAAAAAATATTAATAATGGTTCTGATAGATAATTTTGTGCCCTACAATTTTGGTAACATGTAAAATAAACGTCAGATAATTCCTTAATGAGTTATGGTAGAGAGAAGCAGCATGGGTTCATAAAGCAGTGCTTTTATAGACTTGGAAATTAAAAATATTATTTTATTGGAATACTATTACAATAGTTGTTATTAGATATTATTAACAATGGTTCTAAAAGATAATTTTTTGCTCTCTAATTTTGGTAATAGGTAGTATTATCATCAGTAACTCGTTAAGGAGTAAGTGAAAAATCATAATTTCCTCGACTAACTTATTCACTGCGAGCACGTAACAGAGAAAAGAATTTTAAAAATGTCTTGATTCAAAGCATGCTAGGACAAATCTCACCTTTCATCTGTGGCATGGTTTACAAACTGCGTAAGGGTTCATGAAACATCCCTCTATTATTTAATGCTTCAAAAAGTAATGTCATTCTTTAACAATTAAATTTTTTAATATTTGAAAACTTTTTTTTTTGTAATGGATCAGTAAAAATAATTTAGAAAAGTTGAATCTTATTGTAGTAAAGTTGTCGTCGAATTTAAAACAAATCGCAATGTTTTAACTTATTTGTATTGAAATTTTTCATTTTCCATAAATCCGATAGTTTCGATATGTTGAAAAATGGTGTAATTTGTCAGTAGCTTAGCTTTTCTCCAAACAAAACAAATTTTCTTTTTTTAGTTGAACAACACACGTATTTGTTTAAAATTAATTATTTTTGCAACACTTTTAAACAAAGGAAACTATGAAAAATTTAATAACATAATAAAGAGGTGCCTTTTACTGAAGTGAATTTATAAAAGAAATTTATTAACTTTCGTCAAAGCTCTCTTTCTAAAGATTTAAATTATCAAATGTTTTGTTGGCACACAAATCCCTTACAGCCGTTTTGTGTTTTTGACGTTCATCTATGTTAATTTGAATATCTTTGTTTTACACCAAGTACCTTAAAGCAGTATGGGAGTTTGTTAAAACAATGCATTCGGCATTAGCCTTAATATTCAGAGATAACTTTGCTCATCAACACATTTAACACGCAAATTACTATACGTAATTTAAAACAAAAAATTTTAGAAAATGAAGAGCTTTGTTCCAACTGAAAATGGCCCAACTTTTTTTACATTTTTGTAGATTTAATCTACTTTGAAAAGTATTATAATTTATGAGGTACTTATACATATCAGCCCCAATAGAAAAAAAAATTTTGGTTTCTCCCGAACTTGTGTAGCGTCTACATTAAGGAGTCTGATGATAATTTTACTTCTAATGAAAATTATAGAGCAGAAAATTCTCTATCGAAACCTTCAAAATTATTTGTCCTAGCTCTTATAATGAATTTATGAAAATTAATCAAATTTGAAAAATCGTAAATTAAGTCCAATTCTACAACTCACTGTGGCTTTCGAGACTCTAGCTCCTTAAGGAGTAGTCTGATGGCAATTTTACATCTAATAAAAATTGTAGAGTAAAAAATTCTCTATCGAAACCCCCAAAATTATTTGTCATAGCTGTTATAATTAATTTATGAAAAATAATCAAATTTGAAATGTAATAAATCGAATTCTACAATTCACTGTGGCTCTCGAGGCTCTAGCTCCTTAACGAGTAGTCTGATGGCAATTTTACATCTAATAAAAATTGTAGAGTAAAAAATTCTCTATCGAAACCCCCAAAATCATTTGTCATAGCTGTTATAATTGATTTATGAAAAATAATCAAATTTGAAAAATTGTAATAAATCGAATTCTACAATTCACTGTGGCTCTCGAGGCTCTAGCTCCTTAACGAGTAGTCTGATGGCAATTTTACATCTAATAAAAATTGTAGAGTAAAAAATTCTCTATCGAAACCCCCAAAATCATTTGTCATAGCTGTTATAATTGATTTATGAAAAATAATCAAATTTGAAAAATTGTAATAAATCGAATTCTACAATTCACTGTGGCTCTCGAGGCTCTAGCTCCTTAACGAGTAGTCTGATGGCAATTTTACATCTAATAAAAATTGTAGAGTAAAAAATTCTCTATCGAAACCCCCAAAATCATTTGTCATAGCTGTTATAATTGATTTATGAAAATTAATCAAATTTGAAAAATTGTAATAAGTCGAATTCTACAATTCACTGTGGCTCTCGAGGCTCTAGCTTCTTAAGAAGTAGTCTGATGGCAATTTAACATCTAATAAAAATTATAGAGTAGAAAATTCTCTATCGAAACCCTTACAAATATTTGTCCTGTCATAATTAATTTATACTTTACTTCCGATTTAACCAAAAATGAGACCACTATTTATGCTTAAGAATATCTTAAATAAAAACACGTAAAAGTCCAGTCTCGTCCACATCAGAGTTTTTTTTACCCGAACAGTTCCATTATGCGATTTTTTCGACCCATGTTCAATCACTCCATTGAAAATTCTCCCCAAAAAATTAATGGAGAAAGTTTTTAAAAACCATAAAAGACTTACCCTAATTTTTAAAAAGCCCAAACTTTTCTTTCCACAAAACTCACTACAAACTTGCAAATTTAATTAATTAAACATGTTTTAGACCGATTGAAGATCAATGTAATAAAAAATGAAAACCCTATTCGGTTTTTTTATTTTTAAATCAACCCTCTTTCCTAAATTCGTAATTTTATAGGGATTAATTTTACATTTGCTCTTTTATTATTCATTTCGTAAAACAAACCCCAAACTATAGCTAAAACTTGGCCAAGTGTTTTGTTTTATGATCGAGTTACCTTAGGTTAATGTACATTTGAAAACTCGAGGGAAAACCCCAAAAAGCTTACAAGAGTAAGTTTAAAGCAAACAAATTTTTTGGGTCAATTTCTCCAAAAGAACTTTCCAAAAATGAAAAGTATGTAATTTAATTACTTTAATCGGTTAAGTTGGCTGTGTAATTATTTATAAAAGGATTACGTAAAAGTTTTAACTTAATTTAAATTTTAAAAAACAACTTACGTGATTGTTTTCTTCTCAAACAACCCTTAAAGTTTCACAAATTTGAAAAAACTCACAAAACAATAAAATTTTTAATTTAATTTTTTTATTAATTTGCCACAATTAGCGAAATTTGTAAATTGTTAAGTACGTAACGAAGTGTAATCTAACTTTCGCGTAATGAAGGGTCGAGGGTGCGAGATGATCGAACCGCGCGCGAGATCGCACTGGCGCCACATGGTCCACCAAAGGATACGGAAGACTCGCGATATTGCTTCGATTGTATACGGCTTCACATAGAGAACATCCCTTAACAATTTTAGTTTGAGTCGTAAAATAATGAAAAGATTATTAATTTATTCGCAAATTACGACTAGCATAAACCAACAATAAATTACTCATACACAATTTTTTTTATTGTTGATAAAAGGGTGCGAAAACTAAATTCCTCAAACTTGTAATTTTCATCTTTCATTAATCATTTTGAAAATAATTACAAAGTTTTCAGTTTTAAAATGTAATAATAAGGAAAGCGATAGAAATAATTTTCACGAAAACTTCTTTGGACTTGTACATTTAGTTTTGTTTTTCTTTAAGAAAAGTTTTATGACTATAAAAATAAAATAAATATTTTGTACATTCCGAAATTAAATTTGATTAAGTTTTCTGAAAATTTTTGAATTGGATTAAACCAATCTTCAAAATTGTTAAACTAAATGTTTCTTTTTACAAGTTTTTGTATTAAAAACGACGATAGGGGAACAGTATGTAATCAACACTAAAAGTTAAAATAAGGGATAAACATTGTAAATTGTTGCTCTTATCAATTTCAAAATCAACAATGACACTTTGTTATCGTAATTTAGTCAAAAATTAATTTTCTTTGAGAAAATTTGGTTACACTACAAAATAGACCAATTTTAACACGATGCTTGAGTAAAACCAAAAAACTAAGAAACGTGTTTAGATTCTAATTAAGATCAAAGTTGCTATTTGAAAATTGGTAACGCACAAGCACCTAGGTGAATGATCTATGAAAAGTTGGGGAAAGAATAATGAGATCATTTGGTTATCCTTTTTCTTTCGGTAAACTTTCTTTTTATTTTATTACCATTTGTACTTTTCTCTATAGGAGGTTTTCCTCTTCGTATTACGAAACTACGGTAAAAAAGAGCATCGGCCCACATAATAGACAAATAAACCAAAAATTAAGTATTTTGAACCTCTCGGTCCACGAGTCTTCAATTGAGAGGGGAACCAATTTTTTCTGGTTTCTCCAGAAAGCAAAAAATTCTCAATCAAAAACCCGTAAAAATATTTGTCATAGCAGTCATAATGAATTTCTGAAAATTTATCAAATTGGAAAAATTATAATAAGCCGAATTCTACAACTCACTGTGCCTCTCGAGGCTCTAGCTCCTTAAAGAGTAGTCTGGTGGCAATTTTACCTCTAATGAAAATTATTAATCAGAAAGTTCTCTATCAAAACCCGTAAAAGTATTTTTCATAGACTGTCATAATTAATTTATGAAAATTTATCAAATTTGAAAGAACATATACAGTGTGTCCCCAGATGGACCTAACTATACTTGTGAACTTCTTTATTTTTCATTTTTAGAGAAAAAGTAATTCTTTATAAAGAGTTTTGCTTCTTCTGAAAAGTCCTTTGCCATAATCAAAATGTCGATATAACATACAGGGTGTCTAAAAAATAGGGAAACGTTAAATTGTGATAAGAGTAAAGTACTAGTTCTGTAAGAAAAAATTAAAAATGTTAGAGGAAAAAGTTGTTTCTAATGATAATAGGAGCTCAGATATGAATTTTAAGTATTGTATCTCAAAGTTGATATTTTTGACTTCTTTAAAATATAAGCAGTAGTAATTGTATAAACTTTACTAAAATGCACAATTTAGTGATTTAAAACATGAACACAAACAATAATAACATCGATGATACTCGTAGATTTTCTGTATAAATTAATATTTCTTACTAGACTATGATGAGGAAGAAAAATGGGGGTGATCGTATTCAGGTCCATCTTTTGGGAGTAAGCTATTTAAGTGCTGGCTAACACAAAAATATGGTTGGCTGTCCAAAGTACTGACTTAAGGCTTCAGGATCCTTCAATGAAATTGTTAGAGAATAAAAAAAGAAAGAAATATGAGAGCATTCGGGAAGCAACTTTGTTATTTTTACATTCTTAAAAAAAATCGAAAAAGAAAAATTGGCTGCTCTCTAGAGTGGCTCTGACAGCGTAGCAGCCGTTCTGAAATTAACGTCTTTATGCTACACGTAAACTCGTAACTCATAAACGGTATTTGGGTTGCTCATTGTCAAAGTAACTACTTTTTACATAAAAAGTAAGATTTTACTTTGGCATTCCTCTCAGGTGGGTTTCTCGCCCTCCTCACCAATTAGAAGTTTATTATTAACAGTCCTGAGGCCTTAAGCCAATGCTTTGGGCAGCTAACCAGATTTTCGTGTTCACCAGCACTCAAATAGCTTATTCCCAAAAGATAAGCCTGAATACGATCAGCCCCTCGACGTGCTTCATTAAAAAAGTAAAAAATATCAACTTTGAGATACAATACTTAAATTTCATATCTGAGCTCCTATTATCATTAGAAACAACTTTTTCCTTTAACATTTTTAATTTTTTCTCACAGAACTAGTACTTTATTCTTATCACAATTTAACGTTTCTCTATTTTTTAGACACCCTGTATGTTATATCGACATTTTGATTATGGCAAAGGACTTTTCAGAAGAAGCAAAACTCTTTATAAAGAATGACTTTTTCTCTAAGAATGAAAAATAAAGAAGTTCACAAGTATAGTTAGGTCCATCTGGGGACACACTGTATAAGTCGAATTCAACAACAAAATGTACTTCTCGAGGTTCTAGTTTCTTAAGGAGTAGTCTGATGGCAACTTTACTTCTAATAAAAATTATAAAGCAAAACATTCTCTATTAAAACCCATAAAAATATTTGTTATAGCTGTCATAATGAATTTCTGAAAGTTATCAAATTGGAAAAATTATAATAAGCCGAATTCTACAACTCACTGTGCCTCTCGAGGCTCTAGCTTCTTAAAGTATAGTCTGATGGCAATTTTACCTCTAATGAAAATTATTAATCAGAAAGTTCTCTATCAAAACCCGTAAAAGTATTTGTCATAGCCTGTCATAATTAATTTATGAAAATTTATCCAATTTGAAATAACATAAGTCGAATTCAACAACAAAATGTGCCTCTCGAGGTTCTAGCTTCTTAAAGAGTAGTCTGATGGCAACTTTACCTCTAATAAAAATTCTAAGCAAAAAATTCTCTATTAAAACCCGTAAAAATATTTTGTCATAGCTGTCATAATGAATTTCTGAAAATTTATCAAATTGGAAAAATTATAATAAGCCGAACTCTACAACTCACTGTGCCTCTCGAGGATCTAGCTCCTTAAAGAGTAGTCTGATGGCAATTTTACCTCTAACGAAAATTATTAATCAGAAAGTCTATCAAAACCCGTAAAAGTATTTGTCATAATTAATTTATAAAAATTAAACTTTGAAAAATCATAATCAGTCGAATTCTACAACTCACTCTCGAGGTTCTAGCTCTTTAAGAAGCTCAGTTCTTAGCTGTCATATGTAATTTATGAAAATTAATAAAAGTTGAAAAATTATTATTATAAGTCGAATTCTTATACTCACTGTGCCTCTCAAAGCTCTAGTTTCTAGAAGAACTCTACTGACAATATCTTCAGAACGGTTAGATTTAGACCTATGACGCATTACAAACGCATTACCAGTAAAATTCTGGCTCTAAAAACCTGAAACTTGGTATGTAGCACGTCCATGGACAAACATACTTAAAAAAAATTTTTTTTAGCAAAAACTCGTATTTTAGGGGTTCAAAGTTAGCGCCGCGCCACCCTCTGAAGAGGTAGTTTTAGTGATGCGATTTTTATGAAATTTCTACCACATAATGACTTTTACAAGATAAGCGTACTGTATAAAAATCTTTAAAAGATTTACAGTACTTTTGGAGATAAAGCAATTGTTTAAATTTTGACCTCAGCTTTAAGAGCCTACAACGCCTACAACCCTACTTATTCGGTGTTATTCGGGTATTTCTAGCTTTTGCAGGTATTATTTGTCCATAAAAAGTTTCTGACGAAATGTAATGACTAGAGAGCGGAATTATATGCACAAACTTTTTTGAAAATATGTCATATAATATGCACAGATTTTTTTTAAATATGCATAAATTTTTTATTTATATGCACGGATTTTTTTAAATTATGCACTAATTTTCCATAACTATGGAGCTATTTACCTCAAATATTTTTTGATAAGTAATATAAATTTTTTTTTAGAAAATATATTTTTTTTGTTTTACACCAAAATATTTGCTAAATATGTAAAATATGCAAAAGTTGCAGAAATATGCAAAAAATTGAGAAATAATATGCAAAATATACAAAACTAAGTTAGTCTTAATCGTCTTGAAATAGTATAATTCGTTTTTATCCGAAGTTTCCTATACAAAAAAGGCTTTCCTATAAAAATTGACAAATATGCAAAATGCATAAATTCCGCTCTCTAGTAATGACCCTTACTTATTTTTAGGGTAAAATTTTAATGGTTACAAGTTTGTTTGTCCATCACCATGTTATCTACCAAGTTTCAGATTTTTAGACCACGAATTAACCGAAAATTTTGATTGCGTAATATAAAAAAACCTGTGTATTTTACATAAGAAACGTCGACCGTTTGGTATTGGCCGCTATCAAAAAAAAATATTTTTTTTCAGGTGGATATTTTTTTTGAATTATTTAGAGTCGATTGAGGGGGCGTCGGAATTAATATTCGAAAATTGGTCAAATAAGAAGCACCCTAATGTTTATATCAACTGAATTTTTATAATAAATTAATTTCTAGTGACAATATCTTCAGTTAGGTTAGGTTTAGACTCATAACCCAGTACAAAATTTTAATTCTAAATTTTATGAACGTTTCAGTTAAACTAAAATATATAGGGTGTTAAATTTAAAAACCTTGAAAAAAAATCCAATTTATTGCTACAGTTCGATGTGGCAGAGTCAATCACTGCTCTAACGTTACCATAAACCAGAGAATTACCTCAAATGGAAATAAATTAGATTTTTCTGATTTCTCCTGAAGAAAGAATAAACAACCCTTAACAAAAGAAGTAGATTACATCTTATAAAAATTCCGAGAGTTACGATCAATATTATAAATATGATATATTATAGTACAAGTGTATAAGAACGACTTTATCGTACTAGCCATGAAAATTACAAAAACGAGCTTGCGAGTGCTTGTTACTGCGCGTTTGCGAAAATTAATTATAAAAAATACTATAAAAGAGAAAAAAAATTTGAAAAGAAAGCATGTCGTTTTTGCCACAGGGATGATGTTTACATTAGAGGACAACATATCGTTTTTACCTAGACGACTTTACAGCACTAGTGGGGATTCGTCCATTTTAGCATAACAATAAAAAATGTCCCATGGAATAATGAAATCGTCCCCAGCAGTGGACCAGTAGCCATGGATTAGTCAGGAATGAGATGATTAACACAAAAATTAATAAATTACATGTATCAAAAAAAGAGTTACAAAAAATCAGCTGTTATCACTGATAAAGCTGATAGTGAAAATACAAAAATTAAAGTTCGGTAATTTTGATCCAATCTCCTCTAAATTTGGCTCAAATGAAAGTGCTTGAAGAGCTGAACAAGAAAACGTAAAAATGATCTCCATTTTGTTCTTAGGGGCGGCGCTAAGGGCAAACTAAAAGAAAAAATGTCAAGTAGCTGCTTTAAACAATACAAAATTTCCAGAATGTACCGGTATTTTGGTCCTGCATCCGGATAAAATTTTGCATGGTTACAAGATGACCCTTTAATAAAATATTAAACCGTAAATGTGTCAGGAGGGCATAAAGGCGGTATTTGTTACGAAACATCCTATACATTACAAAAATCACAATTAAAACTTTACCTTTCCAAGATTTCTTCATTTACACCTCCGGCAACATCTCCAATCCACTGATAGAAACGCAATCGTACACAAAACTACATAACATTAGTCAAAAGGGCATTTTGGTTAAAATATCACAGTTTTAAAAAAATTGTAAAAGACCGTACGCGTACTGTAGCAAATTCGTTTTACTACTAACTAAAATTTGCACGAATTGATTGATAAGAAGACGTTGCAGGTGCATTTTTATCTCTATTAATATTTTAACCAATAATATCAATAAGTATTTTTAATAAATTGACCTTCTATTTAAATATTTTTAAATTCACGAAAATTAACTTTGTAAAACGCAGTGGCGTTTCAATTCGAATATTGCCCCCTAAAAACTTTTTTAACTTTTAACAAAATTATTTTTTTTTTAATTCATGTTTTTGATTTATTAATTAATTTGTTTTATTTTTATTCAATTTTAAAATAGTATATTAAAATACATCACAAGATAGCATTTTGACGCACGAAGGCAAACTTCGCAGACCGACTGAAAGAAGGTTTTCGATGATTTTCAATGTTACAATGAGTGTATTACCAACGGAAAAATATAATTTTTTATTCAGAATCTTGTTAGAGTCGTAGATATACCAAAATATACAGAGTGTTGCATTTAGAAAAATTGAGAAAATTGCAATTTAAGGGATAATATCCGATTTTTTGGTTTCTCTTGGAAGAAGATTAAACAAGAGAGGTTGATTACATTGTATAAAAATCTCGAGAGTTACGATCAATATAACAAAAGGATTTTTCTGTTGCTATTTAATTTTCTTAAATTCCAAACGTTTTACAATCGAATAGCAAGCGTACAATACTCAAAAGTAGACTAAAATTTAGCGTACGTGACATCCAAACCGTCTACAAAGCTTTTACTACTCCTTTGACGGTTGTAATCTAAACTCAATAAAAAATTGTAAAAAACACATGGAGAAAAAAAATAACATCCCTTTGTTGAGATTACAAGTTGAATATCTAACGAAAAATCTAAACTAGGAAGCTTTTTCTTACTCTGATAATATCTTAAAACGTAAAAGCTACAAAAATTCGTTCCAATTGGAGTTTCTTTAAAATTACCTTCGCACCAAAAAGTTATTTTTTGAAAATTGTTTGAAAAGCAATTTATTTCTGTAATTTAAAATGAGTTTAAAAACGTGATCGGGCCATAATGTTGCCATTTATAAAATTTCAACGTTACAACATACTATTTATTTTTTTAATAACGCAAAAAAAGCGAAATTTTTTAAAGAAATTATGTGGCAAAGTTTTACAATTTGTAATTCGCACGTGAATATTTTAGAAATATTTGTTTAGATACTTTCACCCTTTTAGAACTTAAAGTTTTGTAAAATTAAATTATCTACTCAAAACCTATTAACACTTAAAAGTTCTCTAATACAAAAGCCGCCTTTACTGATCATTGAGTGCTTTCATCGATTGTTTTCTTATTCTGAAATAAATTGCTACTCTTATGATTTTCATCCACGTTAAACTGTTATCCTTCGTGTTTTTTCTCACATATGATTGTCAACTCTCCAAAATTCTAGTAGCACGACATATGGTGGAGGCGCCAATTTGAAGAGAAGAGTTCTGACTTAGCTGTTACGTTGTGCTGGCGCTCATGAGACCGTCAAGAAAATCTACTGTGAGTCTAAAGATCATTTTCCCCCAATTTAAAATAATTCAGTGAATAGCAACTTATCATCACAGTGACACTCCTCTTGTGCCACAACAACTGATTGATCTTCCCTTCAGGGCTATTAATTGTGATCCGATTTTTTAAAAGATAATATTTGTGCAAATTAGAAATTCTTTTTGTATTAATTAACTTTTTTTTTTAAATATTAAAACTCTTTAGAAACAAAAAGAAGAAACTTTTAGTGTTTTACACAAAGTTGTCGGAGCTTTATTAAATCCCAGCTTTAAATCTGTTTGAAAACTTTTAGACGAATTTTATTTAACATCAAGTGACCAAGATTTAAAAAAATAATAAAAATTTGTTTTCACATTCCGCCTTTTTGGAATAAACTTTACGCTTTTACCGTAAGCAATCCACTTTTGCATTTTTATAATGTAAGAGAGTTTAACCGCATTTAACTCTCGCCTTTTTCTCACTAAATCACAGTCATATTTAGACTCAAATTGTTCAAAAACAGAAAAATAGTCACTTTTATGTAATTTTTAGTTTTGGAGTTCATAAACTAAAAACACGAAATTACTTTTTAGTTAACTATACATTTTGAAACAAAGAAAAACTTAAAATAAATAAAAGAGGATTTTAACTTAATTGAAATAAATTAAAACTTTTTAATAAAAAAAATTTTCGAATTTAATTAATTTGGGCTCGAATTTAAATAAATGTAGCTTTTAGAGTTTCAAAATAAGTGAATTCTATTAATTTAACTGAATTAATATTAACACCAGAGTCCACCCTTTTCAACCTTAAGATGTAAATAATCCCTCTACCTTTCAGTTCAGTTCTACCGTAAGGTCTCTGAAGCCCTATTGACGTAAATTTAGATTTAATTTATCGTTTTATTGTGTCTTTTGACGATCAAGTCCGAAGGACGAGCTCAAACCTTCTTTTTTTGATTTTCAAAATTTAGGAATGAGTTGAATAATCGCCAATACAAGTCGAATTCAACAACTCAATGTGCCTCTCGAGGCTCTATCACTTTAAGGGGTGGTTTGACGCTAATTTTACTTTTAATAAAAATTATAAAACGGAAAATTCTCTATCGAAACCCGTAAAAATGTTTGTCCTAACTGTCATAATTAATTTATGAAAATTTATCAAATTGTAAAAATTACAATAAGTCGCATTCTACAACTCACTGTGCCTCTCAAGGCTCTAGCTCCTTAAAAAGTAGTCTGATGGCAATTTTACCTCTAATAAAAATTATAGAGCACAAAATTCTCTTTCGAAAGCTTTAAAAATATTTCTTCTAGCTGTCATATTTAGCTTATAAAAATTAATCACATTAAAAAAATTGTCTAAGTCAAATTCTACAACTCACTGTGCCTCTCGAAGCTCTAGCTCCTTAAGGAGTAGTCTCATGGCTATTTTATTTGTAATAACAATTATAGAGCAGAAAATTCTCTATCGAAACCCGTAAAAATAATTTTCGTAGCTGTCATAATTATTAATTTATGAAAATTATTCAAATTTGAAAAATTATCTAAGTCAAATTCTGCAACTCACAGTGACTCTCGAGGCTCTTGCTCTTTAACGGGTGGTTTGGTAGTAATTTTATCTCTAATCAAAATCATAAAACGGAAAATTCTCTATCGAAACCCGTAAAAATGTTTGTCCTAGCTGTCATTATTAATTTATGAAAATTAATCAAATTGTAAAAATTACAATAAGTCGAATTCTACAACTCACTCTGCCTCTCAAGGCTCTAGCTCCTTAAAAAGTAGCCTGATGTCAATTTCACCTCTAATAAAAATTATAGAGCACAAAATTCTCTTTCGAAAGCTTTAAAAATATTTCTTCTAGCTGTCATATTTGGTTTACAAAAATTAATCACATTAAAAAAATTGTCTAAGTCAAATTCTACAACTCACTGTGCCTCTCGAAGCTCTAGCTCCTTAAAGAGTAGTCTCATGGCTATTTTATTTGTAATAGCAATTATAGAGCAGAAAATTCTCTATCGAAACCCGTAAAAATATTTTTCGTAGCTGTCATAATTAATTTATGAAAATTATTCAAATTTGTAAAATTATCTAAGTCAAATTCTACAACTCACTGTGCCTCTCGAGGCTCTAGCTCTTTAAGGAGTACTCTGATTGTATTCTACTTCTAATAAAAATTATAAAGCAGAAAATTCTCATTCAAGAATTGATATTGTGTGCTTTGACAAGCAAGCCTGAAGGGCGAGCTCTATCCTTGGTTTTGGACTTTTCAAAATTTAGAAATGAAGGTTGCACAAAGATGTCTTGGTAGATTTTATAAATTCCTAATTTATTGATTAACCCTAGAACCCTACCGTGGGGTCGCCGGCGACCCGTCTCTATTTAAAATTCGGCTTAAACATGCACCAATGCCAAAAAGGCATATTAAGGTCTATTTACCTTCACTCTTGAGTATTTAGTATCAGTTTACACAGCTGTAGTTGGGTTGCGTTAAATATTTATTTATATAATTTGATATTAGTGTCATAGAGTTGCACCGCGTGGAATTTTTCTTTGTTCTTCTCTAACACCTTGTATATATTTTTACTTCGAAATATGCAGTTTTGTTTACATTTATAGAGTTTACAATATGATTACAACAAATTTTTATTAATTTACTATATTTTTTTAAAACTTTTACTTATTGCTTTTACTGAGTACCGAAAAATATTTTTTTTTTAGGTTAATTTCTCTATATTTTATTTTATTTTCTTAGGGCTTTTATTTCCAATTTTTGTCTGCAATTTTTTTTTGTTGTATTAGTAAAGTTCACGAAATGTATAAAAAAAATTAATAATTGCATTATCGATTTTATATTGGCCTAAAAATCATTATTTAAACTCGGGTCGCCGGCGACCCCACGGAGTGATATACGCACAATTTTTTCACGGTGTGGTTCTAGGGTTAATATCAATACTTCACTAATGGCGAGAGAGTGGCCCTATGAAGCCCCCTTTACGTAAATTTCTATTTAATTTTTCTTTTATCATTTTGTTGTGTTCTTTGAGAAGCAAGCCCCAAGGCCGAGCTTCATTCTTAATTTTGAGCTTTTCAATATTTAGAAATGACGCTCGGTCGAAGACTTGCGTGACCCTAGGTCTCGTAAAAAGACGTTTTATAATTTCAAAATTTATTGCAATATCAATACGTCACTAATAGAGAGAGACAGAACGTCATGGTTTCATCCTGGACCCGCTAGTAATTGTAACGTTCCTAAATTAACATTTGTAAGCCCGACTTCATCAATCACATGATAAAAAGCAGCAATTTTTTTACCTTTTCGACATCTATAAAAAATTGTAATAAACGTTAGAGTTGTACAATATTTTCAATTTTGAAATAACACAGACCTACTGTTGCATCGGATCGGAATATTAAATGATACTCAAGAGAGTTCGAAAATCTGAACATCGAACTAGGATATCTAAGACAGCTGTGTCGCCCTTCCATTGACACTTATCACTAAAATGTGTGCTGAAATAGAAACAAAAAAGGTTACGTCGTCGATGTACATTTCATAACAAGTCCAATGACCGTACCGAAGCGATTTTGAGATACCACTTTTAGAAAAAAGAAATAGTCGTCGTTTGCATTTATATAAAATTCTAATGATACAATTTCTTAGTATCGTAACGGCCAGTTGGCACCGCACCAGACATCATAACCCAGTTTCATAGCCATTTAGAAGCTTCAACCCTCTAATATAGTTACCCTATCCGGCAGAAACAACTGCGGCAGTAACCCACATCCTAATAGCTACATAGCTATATTTCTTTACTTTTCTCTCCTACACCATTTCCTCTACTTCCACACGGTTCGCAGTTTTGTTACATTTTCATCACTCTTTATACTTGAAAACTCGTAAATGGAATTATTTAATTGCAAGGCGACATTTGCATTTTATTGTAATTATACACTTTATTTTAGGGAAACATCCCTTTTCAATATTCTATTGTTGGTTTATAATTAAACTTTTAGAAATTTTAATAACACCTTTAAGCCTTAATTTATTTTAAATTTTACAACTAATTGGAAATTGGACATTTCACAAAGAAATAAAGGGAATAATTAATTATTCCTCTTTACTTGAGCAAATCGATAAATACACAAAGAGCCACCCTTGCGTTAACAAGTAAATAAATTGTACGAAAATATAGCTAATCTGTAAACATAACCTAAACCCTAAAACGGGACCACTTTACAAACCTTAAATTTAATTCATTTCCTGGAAAAATAGAAACTTCGTGTTAGCGCCTTTATTTATAATTAAACATTTACCAAGAGAAAAGCAACAACTTAAATTTACTAAAAATCCAACCATCGTGCTAGATTCTAATCTTGAAGAATTCAGGTGTACATGAGAACAAACAGACTAGCAAAAGCTCTTGGAATTTAACGTTCCACGCTGTTTAGACGTTAGACATTAAAATAGTTAAATGTTCGTCTTACTTCAACTTAATGAGTCTCACTAAAAAATACTTGTAAATGTTTTTTTGAAGCAGTTGCAAATTCTGAAATGTATAATCCAGAACTTATGAAAAGAATAGGGCGCAGCCAATATCTTGCGTAGTACAGATAGCGGGAGCGAGTGCTCTTTCTCTATATATTTTTTTAATTGATGCGACCAGATGTTACCAGACACATTTTCGTTATAGCTCCTTGGCTCCGCTCTATTCTTCTGATAAGTTGTGGACTTTATAGATCAGAATAAAATGGAAAAATGAAAAACTGGCATGGACTAACTGCTTATTGTACTAATTGCTTAGATTGTCGCCCATCCAGATGTAAAGCTTATGTAGTAACCCAGCCGACCACATTTCAATTCGACATTTTCTTGATTTATTTTTTTCATTGATATATTTAAAGACTAAGGGCAACAGCTGTTGATCCCCATTTTTACATAATGTAGACTATTCTCACATTATAGAAAAGGTCTTAGTTAAGATGCAGACTAAGCGACTTCTAAACTCCGAAGCAACGGGTACGTTCTCCTATGAAGCTACTCAGCAATAGAATTATAGAAAAAATACAAAATCTAACGCGATAGCTATGGTAGTCAGTAAAAGATGAATTGCACACGTATTAATTACATTAGAAATGGTGACTCTGGAATACCTGTGGGTCCATTGCTTTCTGCCCTTTTTTTCCTACCTGGGAAACCTCTATTACAGTGCCCAACAGTTAGGCCAAAGCTACCCTTTGTGTTAATTACAGAGGTTCAGTCTAGGCTCGTTTCCTCAAAGAAGGTTACTAGCCTACAGGGGTAAATTCTTTGTATGGCTCCTGGTTCCTTGTAGGCGGTATCCAGTGATTTAAGTCTGTGCCGCAAAAGTAGGGAGCTGATATAAAATACGTTATGCGGATTAATCTCCCTCCTCACAGCCTCTACATCTAGGATCATCACATATTCAATAGTAGTAGATTTTGACCTACAAAATCTGTTATAAATATGTCATAATAGATATGCACAATTATTGTGCTTTTTTTCGAATGTGCACATATTTTTTTAAATATGCACACATTTTTTTAAATATACACAGACTTTTTTAAATATGCTCCGATTTTAAAAAATATCCAAAGATTGTTTTACAATTTCTATAGGTTTTATTTAAATATTCTTAGATTTTATAAAATATGCATAGATTTTTTTCTAATATGAACAGATGTTTTAAAATACGCACAGATTTTTTTAAAGTATACAGAGATTGTTGTATGCGTAAATTTTTTAAAAATATGCATAGATTGTTTTTAATATAAGGTTTAAAATAGAGATTTCAAAAATATGCAGATTTTTTAATAAGCGCAGATGTTTAAAAATATGCACAGATATTTTTTAATAATGCCAATTTCTTTAAAATATGCATAGATTTTTTTTAATATGCATGGATGGTTTAAAATATAGATTTTATAAAATAAGCATAGATTTTTATAATATGCGCAGATGTTTTAAAATATGCATAGATTGTTTCAAAATATGCGTAGTTTTTAAAAAAATATGCACAGATATTTTTTAATTATGCCAATTTTATAAAAATATGCATAGATTTTTTTTAATATGCATCGATAGTTTAAAATACGTATAGATTTTATAAAATATGCATAGATTTTTTTAATATGCGTAGATGTTTTAAAATATGCATAGATTGTTTCAAATATGCGTAGATTTTTTTAAAATATGCACAGATATTTTTTAATTATGCCAATTTTATAAAAATTTGCAAAGATTTTATTTAATATGCATCGATAGTATAAAATATGTATAGATTTTATAAAATATGCATAGATTTTTTTAATATACGTAGATGTTTTAAAATATGCATAGATTGTTTCAAAATATGCGTATATTTTTTTAAAATATGCACAGATATTTTTTAATTATGCCAATTTTTTAACAATATGCATAGATTTTTTTTAATATGCATCGATAGTTTAAAATACGTATAGATTTTATAAAATATGCATAGATTTTTTTAATATGCGTAGATGTTTTAAAATATGCATAGATTGTTTCAAATATGCGTAGATTTTTTTAAAATATGCACAGATATTTTTTAATTATGCCAATTTTATAAAAATTTGCAAAGATTTTATTTAATATGCATCGATAGTATAAAATACGTATAGATTTTATAAAATATGCATAGATTTTTTTAATATACGTAGATGTTTTAAAATATGCATAGATTGTTTCAAAATATGCGTAGATTTTTTTAAAATATGCACAGATATTTTTTAATTATGCCAATTTTTTAACAATATGCATAGATTTTTTTTAATATGCATCGATAGTTTAAAATACGTATAGATTTTATAAAATATGCATAGATTTTTTTAATATGCGTAGATGTTTTAAAATATGCATAGATTGTTTTAAAATATGCGTAGATTTTTTTTAAATATGCACAGATATTTTTTAATTATGCCAATTTTTTAACAATAGGCATAGATTTTTTTTAATATTGATCGATAGTTTAAAATACGTATAGATTTTATAAAATATGCATAGATTTTTTTAATATGCGTAGATGTTTTAAAATATGCATAGATTGTTTCAAAATATGCGTAGATTTTTTTAAAATATGCACAGATATTTTTTAATTATGCCAATTTTTTAACAATATGCATAGATTTTTTTTAATATGCATCGATAGTTTAAAATACGTATAGATTTTATAAAATATGCATAGATTTTATAAAATATGCATAGATTTTTTTAAAATGCGTAGATGTTTTAAAATATGCATAGATTGTTTCAAAATATGCGTAGATTTTTTTTAAATATGCACAGATATTTTTTAATTATGCCAATTTTTTAACAGTATGCATAGATTTTTTTTAATATTCATCGATAGTTTAAAATACGTATAGATTTTATAAAATATGCATAGATTTTTTTAATATGCGTAGATGTTTTAAAATATGCATAGATTGTTTCAAAATATGCGTAGATTTTTTTAAAATATGCACAGATATTTTTTAATTATGCCAATTTTTTAACGATATGCATAGATTTTTTTTAATATGCATCGATAGTTTAAAATACGTATAAATTTTATAAAATATGCATAGATTTTTTTAATATGCGTAGATGTTTTAAAATATGCATAGATTGTTTCAAAATATGCGTAGATTTTTTTTAATATGCATCGATAGTTTAAAATACGTATAAATTTTATAAATTATGCATAGATTTTTTTAATATGCGTAGATGTTTTAAAATATGCATAGATTGTTTCAAAATATGCGTAGATTTTTTTAAAATATGCACAGATATTTTTTAATTATGCCAATTTTATAAAATTATGCATAGATTTTTTTTAATATGCATCGATAGTTTAAAATACGTATAGATTTTATAAAATATGCATAGATTTTTTTAATATGCGTAGATGTTTTAAAATATGCATAGATTGTTTCAAAATATGCGTAGATTTTTTTAAAATATGCACAGATATTTTTTAATTATGCCACTTTTTTAACGATATGCATAGATTTTTTTTAATATGCATCGATAGTTTAAAATACGTATAAATTTTATAAAATATGCATAGATTTTTTTAATATGCGTAGATGTTTTAAAATATGCATAGATTGTTTCAAAATATGCGTAGATTTTTTTTAATATGCATCGATAGTTTAAAATACGTATAAATTTTATAAAATATGCATAGATTTTTTTAATATGCGTAGATGTTTTAAAATATGCATAGATTGTTTCAAAATATGCGTAGATTTTTTTAAAATATGCACAGATATTTTTTAATTATGCCAATTTTATAAAATTATGCATAGATTTTTTTTAATATGCATCGATAGTTTAAAATACGTATAGATTTTATAAAATATGCATAGATTTTTTTAATATGCGTAGATGTTTTAAAATATGCATAGATTGTGTCAAAATATGCGTAGATTTTTTTAAAATATGCACAGATATTTTTTAATTATGCCAATTTTTTAACAATATGCATAGATTTTTTTTAATATGCATCGATAGTTTAAAATACGTATAGATTTTATAAAATATGCATAGATTTTTTTAATATGCGTAGATGTTTTAAAATATGCATAGATTGTTTCAAAATATGCGTAGATTTTTTTAAAATATGCACAGATATTTTTTAATTATGCCAATTTTATAAAATTATGCATAGATTTTTTTTAATATGCATCGATAGTTTAAAATACGTATAGATTTTATAAAATATGCATAGATTTTTTTAATATGCGTAGATGTTTTAAAATATGCATAGATTGTTTCAAAATATGCGTATATTTTTTTAAAATATGCACAGATATTTTTTAATTATGCCAATTTTTTAACAATATGCATAGATTTTTTTTAATATGCATCGATAGTTTAAAATACGTATAGATTTTATAAAATATGCATAGATTTTTTTAATATGCGTAGATGTTTTAAAATATGCATAGATTGTGTCAAAATATGCGTAGATTTTTTTAAAATATGCACAGATATTTTTTAATTATGCCAATTTTTTAACAATATGCATAGATTTTTTTTAATATGCATCGATAGTTTAAAATACGTATAGATTTTATAAAATATGCATAGATTTTTTTAATATGCGTAGATGTTTTAAAATATGCATAGATTGTTTCAAAATATGCGTAGATTTTTTTAAAATATGCACAGATATTTTTTAATTATGCCAATTTTTTAACAATATGCATAGATTGTTTTAATATGCACAGATGTTTAAAAATATGCATAGATTGTTTCAAAATATGCGTAGAGTTTTAAGAAATATGCACAGATATTTTTTAATTATGCCAATTTTTTTTAAAATATGCATAGATTTTTTAAAATATGCATCAATGGTTTAATATACATATAGATTTTTTAAAATATGCATAGATTTTTTTTAATACGCGCAGATGTTTGAAAATAAGCATAGATTGTTTCATAATATGCGTAGATTTTTATGATAGATATTTTTTAATTATGCCAACTTTTTTAAAATTGGCATATTTCTTTAAATATCCATAGATTGTTTACAAATATGTACAGATTTTTTTAACACTCTAAAGATGTTTTTATAATTTCTATAGATTTTATTTAAGTAGGTATGCATAGTTTTTTTTAAATATGCATAGATTTTGTTAAATATGTATAAACTTTTTTAAAATATGTGTAGATTTAAAAAAAATTATGTCCAGTTTTTTTTTAAATGTTTATTGCTATAAATTTACCTAAAATATTTTTTAATATTTTTTTTGGTGATATTGTTTAGAAAAAAAAGTATAACCATAAATTTTTATCATCGTCCTCACAGTTGAAGCCTGCTTAGGCTTAGCAGTGTATGTGTTTGCCTTCTCAGAGCAAGGTTCTTTTATAAAAAGCTTCTCATGTCTGAGATTTTGGTTTTTCCATTGTCTTCTGTGTTCCCTAGAGATCCATTTGGCAAGGTTTTGTTGATCTCGTTTTCCTCTATGCCAAAAGGGCTTGGAACCCATTGCAATGACACGTTGTTATATATCGTTATGTCAATATTCCAGAACGTGCTTAGAAATTTTCTTATAGCTGAGAAGAGCCCTTAGAACTGCCTGGCTGTCGAATTTTCCTACCTTGGTAATATCGTGCTTGGTTTAGCCTAGAGCAGATGGATATAGCGAAGATCTCCGCCTAGAAGGCGGATAGATATTAACCAAGAGCAAGACTAAGTTCTGTCCGTGGCTCTACGTCGTAAGTTCCTGCCTCTGAGCCCCATATGTGCCCCAACGACAAAAGAACAGAAGGATAAGTTGTTGATTTACTACTTGCTGGCAAAATAAAGTTGGCCCTCAATTTAAGTAAGGGGTGCTATGATCGTTACATCCGCAATTCGTGCTAAACGTATAGCCAGGGTGGCCATTAAATGTGAGGCTAGCTGTATCAAATTAAGTCTTTACGCATAGTAGAAAAAGAACGCATTTGTATTAATTGTTTTCCACCTTGTCTAACATCAATTTTTTTTAATTATTAATGCGACAGATTTAATTAAAAATGATTGAAATGAGTAGCACGTGAATTATTTATAAATCTATCAAATGTTAACGTAATTTTTTGTCACTTTAGAGCTTTTGTGTTGTTTTTGATATTCAACAGGAGTAGCGATCTATTTTGTTGTATTTCGATACTTTTATTTTTACGTCCTACTTTTTTTTTCAAATTAAACTTTATGTTTCAATACGTTCATTGATTTTAACTTAAAAATTCCTAAAAGCAACATAAAAATTCAAAATAAAAACCTTTTTTTAGTAAATTCTACGAAAGTTGTTTTGTGAGTGGAGTAATAATTATTATTAAATGAGATTGTGTCGCCCAAATTTTTTTTTAACAATATATTTGGTCAAGTTACCTTCTTTAAATCATTTTATAATTTAAACGTTCAATGAGAACCGCCAGTTTATATGCAAAATGTTTTTTTTTTAATATTTCCTGGTATGTCAATAAAACTCTTGTGTTTAAAATATTTTAAATTCTTGGGACGATGTTTATAAATTTTTGCTATGGTATAAAGAGGAAATTAAAAATTGCTAAAAAAGACAAATCAAAATTTTATTATAAACGCAGCAGCGTCTTGTATACAAAGTAATAATTTAAATTGCATTAGTTCAGTCAACGAACGCTCAAAATAGGAGTGTAAGGGATATGGAGGAGGGGGAATTTCTATTTGAAAAATGTTTTGAGTAGTTAGAAGGTAAAAATACTAAAAATCTAGTTATAGATCGGTCCTAGTTATATTGCTAAAGGAGGCAGGGGGTGGAATAATCCAGTTTTTGGGGTTTTTGCTTATATCTCAAAAGCAGTGGGACGTAGGAAAATAATATTATAAAATAAAAGCCTATCAAATTTTTCACAAGTTTGTTTCTATTCATTTTTTCTTTATTCCTTATACTTTTAGAGATATCCACCAGTGTAATGCTAGGGGTAAAAGTTTAGCGAAAACGTGCAAAAAAAGATTTTCATATACAATGACGTTTTTGCGAGCTGATATCTTCAAAACTATAAAGAATAGAGAAAAAATTAATGGAAACAATCCTGTAGGAAATTTTATAAGCTTTCATTTTAATAAAAATTATTTTTCCCTAGGACCCGCCGTAGTCGAGGTATAAGCGTAAATCTAAAAAACGGGATCTTTCCACCCCCCTCTTCTCGCTCTTAGCCATATAGCTAGGACCAGAAAAGCGGAAGTAGGTAATGTGTGCTAATGAAATTGCGAGTTCAAAAGCTGTCGTTGATGGGTTAATTGAGATTTCTAAAAAGGTACGACATTAATGGATTAAATGAATTAACTCAGTCGATTTACACAGTGAAAACGCAGCGTCAACTTAAAAAAATGTTGGAATAAAAGAGAAAATTTTTTGTTCTATAAAATCTCTTACAAATTTTTTTTTCGTAGGCCAAAATTAAGCATTTGTTACGTGACACAGCTAAACTTTTTAAATCTGCAATTTTTTGTGTAACTTCCATAATAATTCAAGTGCCAACTTTTATCTACAAAAACACGAATAAGCACTATATGCCAAAAATTCACAAAAATATATTATATATCTATGTAGTATATACTTTCAAGCTTTTTATTTCACTTGCCTTATTCAATTTTAAGTTAGACATTCGTCAAAAATTTTACGCTAAAATTTTATATTAATGTAGCTGAGTGATTCAATTTTGAACGTTAAAAAAGATTCTGCATTTTATACGTATTACGTTTTATCAATATTCAAGCTTAATCTATTAGATACGAACCATTTACTTGTAACTTACGCCCGAATTTATTTTCACGACATCAATATGTTAAAATCATTTAGAGGGAAAGGATTCGTTTAAATTTATTTAACCTCGCTGTTGAAATAAATTAAAGTTAAATTCAGTATGTAATCTTTTGAGGTGCAAATTTTCTCAATGCCAACTCTAACTTTATTTACCCCGTTTAATGTTCACCACTTAATTTTCTGTAAAGTTGGAGTTACCAATTAGAAAAAGTTTTCCAGTAAGTACCTACTTTGCTGAAGACGTGAAAGTTTGGCATCTTTTGTTATGTCTCACGTGTCGTATGATAATTGTGATTTACAATTTTTATTTTACAGGGTGTTCAAAAATTAAAGGCGAAAGAAAAATACTACCGATTTTACAAAAAAATTCCGGGTTGAATAAATCAAACAAGACCAAAGAACAGGAGATTTGCTGCTGTAGCACTATTCACCCAAGAAAGAAATTGAAGCAAGTTAAAGGAGGTCTTCCATATTAGTTGCTTCTACCACAAAGTGCTTAAAATCTTATGAAAATAAGCGACTTATCCCTCCTGGCAGCTTGGAAGACTCTCCAAAGCTGATGTCTGCACAAAAAAGAAACGATGCCCTCTGGGATGAGAAAAAATCCCTCTGGGTTGAGCTGACTCCGACTGATAGCATCCCATACAGAGAGGTACATTAATAAACTCCATCCAATGGTTCTGAAAATTAAGGTAAAGCTAAAGTACAATGAGAATTGATTTCTACAGTTCGGAAAGACAATTTTTCTAAAGGGAAGAAAACCGTAAGCAAAATGCTGAAAATACTTAAGCAAATAAGCCACTTACCCCTTCTGGTACGTTGATGAACTACTGTCCCAAGCTAGAGTCTGTACAAAGAAGGAGCGATACCCTCTATAAAAAGATCTGGAGTGAGCTGGCTCCGACTGATAGCATCCCATACAGAGAGGTGCATTAGCAAACTCCATCCAATGGTTCTGAAAATTAAGGTAAAGCTAAAGCACAATGAGAATTGATTTCTACAGTTCGGAAATACAATTTTTCCAAGGGAAGAAAACAGTAAGCAAAATGCTGAAAATACTTAAGCAAATAAGCGACATACCCCTTCTGGTACGTTGATGAACTACTGTTCCAAGCTTGAGTCTGTACAAAAAAGGAGCGATACCCTATATAAAAATATCTGCAGTGAGCTGGCTCCGACTGATAGCATCCAATAACGAGAAGTACGTTTGTGAACTCCAGCCAATGATTCTGAAAATTAAAGTAGAGTTAAAGCACAATGAGAATTGATTTCTACAGTTCGGAAATACAATTTTCCCAAGGGAAGAAAACCGTAAGCAAAATACTGAAAATACTTAAGCAAGTAAGCGACATACCCCTTCTGGTACGTTGATGAACTACTGTCCCAAGCTGGAGTCTGTACAAAAAAGGAGCGATACCCTATATAAAAAGATCTGGAGTGAGCTGGCTCCGACTGATAGCATCCAATAACGAGAAGTACGTTTGTGAACTCCAGCCAATGATTCTGAAAATTAAAGTAGAGTTAAAGCACAATGAGAATTGATTTCTACAGTTCGGAAATACAATTTTTCCAAGGGAAGAAAACCGTAAGCAAAATGCTGAAAATACTTACGCAAATAAGCGATATACCCCTTCTGGTACGTTGATGAACTACTGTTCCAAGCTTGAGTCTGTACAAAAAAGGAGCGATACCCTATATAAAAATATCTGCAGTGAGCTGGCTCCGACTGATAGCATCCAATAACGAGAAGTACGTTTGTGAACTCCAGCCAATGATTCTGAAAATTAAAGTAGAGTTAAAGCACAATGAGAATTGATTTCTACAGTTCGGAAATACAATTTTTCCAAGGGAAGAAAACCGTAAGCAAAATGCTGAAAATACTTAAGCAAATAAGCGACATACCCCTTCTGGTACGTTGATGAACTACTGTTCCAAGCTTGAGTCTGTACAAAAAAGGAGCGATACCCTATATAAAAATATCTGCAGTGAGCTGGCTCCGACTGATAGCATCCAATAACGAGAAGTACGTTTGTGAACTCCAGCCAATGATTCTGAAAATTAAAGTAGAGTTAAAGCACAATGAGAATTGATTTCTACAGTTCGGAAATACAATTTTTCCAAGGGAAGAAAACCGTAAGCAAAATGCTGAAAATACTTAAGCAAATAAGCGACATACCCCTTCTGGTACGTTGATGAACTACTGTTCCAAGCTTGAGTCTGTACAAAAAAGGAGCGATACCCTATATAAAAATATCTGCAGTGAGCTGGCTCCGACTGATAGCATCCAATAACGAGAAGTACGTTTGTGAACTCCAGCCAATGATTCTGAAAATTAAAGTAGAGTTAAAGCACAATGAGAATTGATTTCTACAGTTCGGAAATACAATTTTTCCAAGGGAAGAAAACCGTAAGCAAAATGCTGAAAATACTTAACCCTCCATTCAACGGGTGAAGCCTGTGAGTGCAAGCAAAAGTGAAAATTGTCTGTAACTTAAAAAAAGAAATACTTTTTACTGTAATATTCTGTCTACCTTCTTAACTTGTAATAACTCATATCATCAGCATTTGATTTTCAAATTTTTTCAAAAAATGAATCCTCTAGGACACAGTTTGTTGTGACAGGCTTCACCCGTCGGTTCGTGTAACTTTGTGATAACCGATTATTTTTGTTATAAAGCATTATTTAAGCGCAAAATTTATCTGCAGACCATAAAAAATAATTGGTTTTAAGTTTCAATGCTTGTTTGTAAATTTTTTGTTTAGGTGACAAGTGCAACATAAGCAAAAATTCTTATTATTTTTCCAGTTTTGTAAGGCTTGGTTATGTATTTAGTACGTTGAAGCCTGCTATTTCAGTGAAGTTTAAGCCCTTGCAGTTTGTGTTGAGAATTTTATAATTTAATTTTTTTGTAATTTTCTGCTTATTTGATCAATATACTAAATATGTATTATGATAATCAACTTTATTTTCCTTCAATGTTCATGAAAAACAGTTTTCAATAAAAAATGTCAAAAAAGGATAAAAAATTTAAAATTAAAAAATAATAACTAACAAAAGGACCTACGCTTTAATTCTTCTGTAAAATAATGAAGAATAAGGTAGATTTTCAATTAAAAAAATTTCAGTGCAATTCTTGCATCCTTACTATTTTTTAGCTATAGATATAAAGTGAGCGTAACAGGCTTCACCCGTTGGGTCGTGTGATTCTAGACTCACCCGTTGAATGGAGGGTTAAGCAAATAAGCGACATACCCCTTCTGGTACGTTGATGAACTACTGTCCCAAGCTGCAGTCTGTACAAAAAAGGAGCGATACCCTATATAAAAAGATCTGGAGTGAGCTGGCTTCGACTGATAGCATCCAATAACGAGAAGTACGTTTGTGAACTCCAGCCAATGATTCTGAAAATTAAAGTAGAGTTAAAGCACAATGAGAATTGATTTCTACAGTTCGGAAATACAATTTTTCCAAGGGAAGAATACCGTAAGCAAAATGCTGAAAATACTTAAGCAATTAAGCCACTTACCCCTTGTGGTACGTTGATGAACTACTGTCCCAAGCTAGAGTCTGTACAAAGAAGGAGCGATACCCTCTATAAAAAGATCTGGAGTGAGCTGGCTCCGACTGATAGCATCCAATAACGAGAAGTACGTTTGTGAACTCCATCCAATGGTTCTGAAAATTAAGGTAAAGCTAAAGCACAATGAGAATTGATTTCTACAGTTCGGAAAGACAATTTTTCCAAGGGAATAAAATCGTAAGCAAAATGCTGAAAATACTTAAGCAATTAAGCCACTTACCCCTTGTGGTACGTTGATGAACTACTGTCTCAAGCTAGAGTCTGTACAAAGAAGGAGCGATACCCTCTATAAAAAGATCTGGAATGAGCTGGCTCCGACTGATAGCATCACTTACTGAGAGATACATTAGTAAACTCCATCCAATGGTTCTGAAAATTAAGGTAAAGCTAAAGTACAATGAGAATTTATTTCTACAGTTCGGAAAGACAATTTTTCCAAGGGAAGAAAATCGTAAGCAAAATGCTGAAAATACTTAAGCAAATAAGCCACTTACCCCTTGTGGTACGTTGATGAACTACTGTCCCAAGCTAGAGTCTGTACAAAGAAGGAGCGATACCCTCTATAAAAAGATCTGGAGTGAGCTGGCTCCGACTGATAGCATCCCATACAGAGAGGTACATTAGTAAACTCCATCCAATGGTTCTGAAAATTAAGGTAAAGCTAAAGTACAATGAGAATTTATTTCTACAGTTCGCAAAGACAATTTTTCCAAGGGAAGAAAACCGTAAGCAAAATGCTGAAAATACTTAAGCAAATAAGCCACTTACCCCTTGTGGTACGTTGATGAACTACTGTCCCAAGCTAGAGTCTGTACAAAGAAGGAGCGATACCCTCTATAAAAAGATCTGGAGTGAGCTGGCTCCGACTGATAGCATCCCATACAGAGAGATACATTAGTAAACTCCATCCAATGGTTCTGAAAATTAAGGTAAAGCTAAAGTACAATGAGAATTTATTTCTACAGTTCGCAAAGACAATTTTTCCAAGGGAAGAAAACCGTAAGCAAAATGCTGAAAATACTTAAGCAAATAAGCCACTTACCCCTTGTGGTACGTTGATGAACTACTGTCCCAAGCTAGAGTCTGTACAAAGAAGGAGCGATACCCTCTACAAAAAGATCTGGAGTGAGCTGGCTCCGACTGATAGCATCCCATACAGAGAGATACATTAGTAAACTCCATCCAATGGTTCTGAAAATTAAGGTAAAGCTAAAGTACAATGAGAATTTATTTCTACAGTTCGCAAAGACAATTTTTCCAAGGGAAGAAAACCGTAAGCAAAATGCTGAAAATACTTAAGCAAATAAGCCACTTACCCCTTGTGGTACGTTGATGAACTACTGTCCCAAGCTAGAGTCTGTACAAAGAAGGAGCGATACCCTCTATAAAAAGATCTGGAGTGAGCTGGCTCCGACTGATAGCATCCCATACAGAGAGATACATTAGTAAACTCCATCCAATGGTTCTGAAAATTAAGGTAAAGCTAAAGCACAATGAGAATTGATTTCTACAGTTCGGAAAGACAATTTTTCCAAGGGAATAAAATCGTAAGCAAAATGCTGAAAATACTTAAGCAATTAAGCCACTTACCCCTTGTGGTACGTTGATGAACTACTGTCCCAAGCTAGCGTCTGTACAAAGAAGGAGCGATACCCTCTATAAAAAGATCTGGAATGAGCTGGCTCCGACTGATAGCATCCCATACAGAGAGGTACATTAGTAAACTCCATCCAATGGTTCTGAAAATTAAGGTAAAGCTAAAGCACAATGAGAATTGATTTCTACAGTTCGGAAAGACAATTTTTCCAAGTGAATAAAATCGTAAGCAAAATGCTGAAAATACTTAAGCAAATAAGCCACTTACCCCTTCTGGTACGTTGATGAACTCCTGTCCCAAGCTAGAGTCTGTACAAAGAAGGAGCGATACCCTCTATAAAAAGATCTGGAATGAGCTGGCTCCGACTGATAGCAACCCATACAGAGAGGTACATTAGTAAACTCCATCCAATGGTTCTGAAAATTAAGGTAAAGCTAAAGTACAATGAGAATTTATTTCTACAGTTCGCAAAGACAATTTTCCCAAGGGAAGAAAACCGTAAGCAAAATGCTGAAAATACTTAAGCAAATAAGCCACTTACCCCTTGTGGTACGTTGATGAACTACTGTCCCAAGCTAGAGTCTGTACAAAGAAGGAGCGATACCCTCTATAAAAAGATCTGGAATGAGCTGGCTCCGACTGATAGCATCCCATACAGAGAGGTACATTAGTAAACTCCATCCAATGGTTCTGAAAATTAAGGTAAAGCTAAAGCACAATGAGAATTGATTTCTACAGTTCGGAAAGACAATTTTTCCAAGGGAATAAAACCGTAAGCAAAATGCTGAAAATACTTAAGCAATTAAGCCACTTACCCCTTGTGGTACGTTGATGAACTACTGTCCCAAGCTAGAGTCTGTACAAAGAAGGAGCGATACCCTCTATAAAAAGATCTGGAGTGAGCTGGCTCCGACTGATAGCATCCCATACAGAGAGATACATTAGTAAACTCCATCCAATGGTTCTGAAAATTAAGGTAAAGCTAAAGTACAATGAGAATTTATTTCTACAGTTCGCAAAGACAATTTTTCCAAGGGAAGAAAACCGTAAGCAAAATGCTGAAAATACTTAAGCAAATAAGCCACTTACCCCTTGTGGTACGTTGATGAACTACTGTCCCAAGCTAGAGTCTGTACAAAGAAGGAGCGATACCCTCTATAAAAAGATCTGGAGTGAGCTGGCTCCGACTGATAGCATACCATACAGAGAGATACATTAGTAAACTCCATCCAATGGTTCTGAAAATTAAGGTAAAGCTAAAGTACAATGAGAATTTATTTCTACAGTTTGGAAAGACAATTTTTCCAAGGGAAGAAAACCGTAAGCAAAATGCTGAAAATACTTAAGCAAATAAGCCACTTACCCCTTGTGGTACGTTGATGAACTACTGTCCCAAGCTAGCGTCTGTACATAAAAGGAGCGATACCCTCTACAAAGAGATCTGGAGTGAGCTGGCTCCGACTGATAGCATCCCATACAGAGAGGTACGTTTGTGAACTCCAGCCAATGATTCTGAAAATTAAAGTAGAGTTAAAGCACAATGAGAATTGATTTCTATAAATCTGAAAGACGATCTTTCTAAAGGAAGAAAACTTTAATAAGCAAATAATAACCTCATCGCTCATATTGCAGATTAAATCGCAAGCTCAGCAGCCATATGTACTTAGAAAAAAACGAAAAAAGCCAAACAGTTCAAGAAATATGCACCTAAGTGGCTACCAGACATCTGTAGGACCTGTGGTAAAGTATTATCACTATGGAGTCTTTCGATTCTGCAATTTTAATTGCATCGTCTTCTTCTTGTATTTTGCGTGCATTGGACCTATATAACATTTTAAATTTCATGAATTTTCATGACCAGAAATAGCAACTCCACCTATTCTCTTTGTTGGCATGGAATGGATATAGAGAGGCTTGACCTGTGTTGGATGAATTTTTATTTGGTAACCACCATTTCACCCCTTTTTAAATCTGATATATAATTTTATAGAATAGATTGCTCAATTGCTCATAAATACAGATACAGGTCACTTTAAAATTCACCAGTTTTGTTTTTTTGTGTCCATAACGTTTTTTTTTAAACTTATAAAGAGACAAATTTAGAATTAAAAAAAAAAGGGCAAGTTAATTAAAGCTCGCAAACTTTACTACTCAAATACCTTTTTATAAAACTCCCATCGTTTTACCTCGTTTTATTTCAAAATTACTTTTGTTTAAGAAGTAGGGATCTTGTTTACTTAAAGAAGCTCAAACAATCTTTATAGCTTTTTTATTTTCTTGTTAAATAAAACGAATGGACGTTTTGCACGTATCATATTTCTTTGTTCACAACCACGATCGTTGCTCTATTTACTTACTTACTTTATACTGGAAATATTAAATGAAAAATTGTAGGTATGAATTATTTTACTTTTATAAAAAGAGAAGGTAATTACGCCTAGATAATTTGTTAAGCTCAAACTTTTCCATTTACTTAATCAAACTTCACGAACGGTGTGCCAAATTTCAAAGCTTGACAACTTTCTTATCATGGACGTCCGTAACCTTCCTCATATTGAGTTTAAAAATTACAGCCTGTACCAACAGGGGTCCGAACGGACCCCATCTATTTTTTGCTCTAATCTATCAATATATTGGGCAATTTCATGATCGAATCTTGTTCTATGGAGCTTTAGGAAGAATTGAAGCCTCATCACGTTTTTGTAGGTTAACCAAAACCATCCCTATCAAGCTTTAACTAATTTTAACGGCGTTTAAGCATTTTTACGCCCTGGAGGGGTTGTGGTATAGCGAAATGTTATCAAACAGGTCTCCATCGATTCGTTTCGGTGTCAGCAACAATATTCGAGCACAATACTATCTCTACAATAGTTAGTGTTTGAGAAAGGGCGAAAGAAAAGAGAAGTGATTTTTACTCTTCTATCCAATTTTTAAGGGTAAAATCGCTTAAAACAATAGACCGACCGGCCAATAATTGCCATTTATAGCAATGAACGAACAAATGGGAAGACAAAGGAACCCCAGCTATGTTTTGTAAAGCTTTCAATATTCGGCAATTTTATGGTCGATTCTTGTGCTCTGGAGCTTTAGGAAGAGTTTAAGCCTAACCACGTTTTTGTGGGTTAACTAAAACCACCCCTATCAAGTTTTAACTGATTTTCACCACAATTAAGCATTTTTATGTCCTGGAGGGGTTGTGTTATAGCGAAATGTTATCAAACAGGTGTCAATCGATTCGTTTAGGTGTCAACAACAATATTCGAGCACAATACTATCCCTGCAATAGTTATAGTTTTTGAGAAAGAGCGAAAAGTGAGTTTCACCCTTTTACTCAATTTTTAAGGGTAAAATCGCTTAAAACAATAGATCGACCTGCCAATAGATAGGCATAGCAATATAGCAATGCACGAACAGATGGGAGGACAAAGGGTCGGACGGATGGAGCTTCAATTTTACTTTCAGCTGAAAATAATTGAAATATGTAATGCACTTAGCAGTAAGGAGGTTGGTTGTTTTATTTTATGTGAAAACGATTAAACATCAAAGTCAAATTACGACTAGTTGCAAACTTCGTAATATTCTCAAGTTATCTGTGCTCGACACTTAACAACTTAAATGGTGCATGGATTCCATTAGTAGAAGAAAACAAACTTTACAGGTTAATTAATTAAGATGAAAAAATAAAAACAAGCAATTAGTAATTTTCTTAAATTAATGAAGAGTTATGGTTTTACTTTAATGTAGCGTTCAGCCAAGAGACTAATGTTTACCCCCCCATTATTTGTTGGAATGTTCTTTCAACAGTGATTTTTTGCGTTTATCTTTTAACTAGGTATTGTGTAACAATAACGATTTAAAGCTATAAGAAAATTAGAAATTTACGAAAAGCTTTCTAATTAAATTACTATACCATTTGTAGTTCGTTTATAGTTAAAAGTAAATTTCAAATCACTTTTGATATTTTTCTTAAGTTTTGTTTTACTTGCAATCACCAAAAAGAAAACTCGAATAATTAGGCTAATGGAAAAGGAATAAACTCGAAATGGGAAAACTTGTATGTAAACTAAGTTTCTAGAAGAAATGGAAATTCTTGAACTCTTGGTAAAAAGTAAGATAAACTACATAACGTAACATAACGTAACATAAGATTATGTTACGTTAATGTAAATTAACAAAAGTCGATGTGATAAAATGTACAGTTTAGGATCGACTGATAGGTCTTTTGATGTCCTAAAATTGTTAAAATTTTTTTCAAAATTCATCAATATTTGAAAACACCGCTTGTTCTAATTTAGCCCAAATGACGTTCCACTTATGACCACTTGGAAGAGAAATTGAAGAAAAACACGTCTCATAGAATATTTTATTCCGTATCTCATTAATTATTAAATCCAAAAACATTTTTTATACGTTCAACACGTTGGTTGTAATGACGTTTAATGTCATCTGAGATTTTCTCTCCTATCATAATCATCGTTGCAGTTGCTCCTCCGATTGAAGTTGGAATAATACCTTCACCTGCAACTCGTAATCCTTGAATTCCATGAACTTGAAGTTTGTTATTTACAACTGACGTATTCGGATTAGAGCCCATTCTACAACTACCCAGTCCTTCAACTACTATACTCGCCATGTTATATTTGAAAGCACAGAACCAAAAATCTTTAGTTGTGTCGCTGTAATTCGCACATTGAGGATAGTTGTTATGATAAATAGAAGCATTTAGTTTTCTCATTTCTGGAGATTGCACCAAGCGCTGGACTATTTTCACAGCTTGGTACGCAACTTCCAAGTCTTGGGTGTTATTAAAAAAGTTTGGACTTATTAATGGATATGTGTAAGGATCATTCGATTTTAATTTAATTGTGCCAAATGGCAAAGGATTTAATAAAAAAATCACAATTTGAAAAGTTGTTCTTTCATTTATTGCACTAGGGGTTCCGTTGGTAATGTTCAGAAGAATTTCACTTAGGCTATTAGATTGAGAAACTTGAATTCTTATGTCAGGTAATCCAGGAACATTAGCGTAGGTGCTTTGGTAAAGCCCCATTCCGTGAAAATAAAAGGCTGTGGTTAGTTCTCCTTTATGTTGAATGTACTCTTCCACGTGATCTTTTAAAGTTTTTTCCGGTTCGGTATAATTTGTTACAACGTATAACCCACTAAATGTAGGTTGGTCTGTAAAATTACGTCCCACTGGCAAATCTTTAATAAGAGAAATATTTAGTTTTTTCAAATCTTCTTTTGAGCCAATACCAGATAACATTAGTAATTGAGGAGATTGTAGTCCTCCTGCACAAATAATAACTTCTTTTTCAGCAAAAGCGTGAAATAGAGTGCCGTTATGAGCAAACTCTACACCATAAGCAATTTCATTTGCAATGAGAATTTTTGTTGCATACGCGTGTCTCAATATAAAAAGATTTTTTCTGTTTTCGAATGGTAGCAAAAAAGCTCTAGCAACGCTCTGACGTTGTCCTCTAATGTGGTTCGATTGTATTAAAGTCATGCCTAAATGGCACTTTCCATTGTAATCTGTAGTTGTGTAATTAAATAATTTTTTATTTGCCTGTATCATAGTCTTAAGCTGTATATTTGTACCACCGATAGTTTTTGTACTTATATAACCACCTTTTCCATGATAACCTGCATCGCCATCAAATTGACAATTTTCAGATTTAATAAAATATGGTAAAACGTCTTTATAAGACCATCCCTTGTTTCCATCTCTTTCCCATTTGTTGAAATTTTCACTATGACCTCGAACAAACACCATACTATTTATAGCAGTGGATCCTCCTAAAGCTTTACCGCGCATAATTGCACAACGACGATTTGGAGTTCCTAAATGATAAAAGATCATATACAGTGAGATTTATTTAAGACTGGCCATAGGATTTTACATGTTAATTTTTAAATTCCTTGGGATATTTTATTCTATACAGAATATTTAAACTGTTTGTGCCATACAGATGCAGAATGATATGGAGTATCGAAACAATTCCAATTTATTTTCCTGCAAGTAACCAAATAGCTGCAAAAAGACAATTTTTGAACTCCTTTAGCTTGTATTTTGGTTACTTTTTAATTTGTAGAAGGCTGAAATTTTACTTGACGTTTAACAGATGTAAACTACAAACGTCAAGTGAAATTTTAGCCTTCTACAAATTAAAAACTAACCAAAAAAACATGTTAACGAAGTTCGAAAATTATTCTTTTGCAGCTATTTGGTTACTTGCAAGAGGATAAATTATAATTGTTTTTATACTTCATATCATCTTGCAACTGTATAGCACAAATTCCTTAAATATTCCGCTTAGAATAAAATATCCCAAGGCATTTAAAAATTAACATGTAAAATCCTATGGCCAGTCTTAAATAAATCTCACTGTATAATCTAAATATCAGATAATAATAGATGATTAGTTTTACCTAAGCAGTTTCCAGCAGTTGTAATGAAGTTCCAATTGTACTTTGAGTAAGGTAAATACCTATTCATTGCCGGTATGTTTACAAATTCGTCAGTGTCGCCACCTGCTTCTAATAATAATATCTTCCATCTCTTGATTTCTGATAACCTGTTTGCTATCACACCACCAGCTGCACCAGCACCAACGATGATAAAATCGTATTCTCCAAAATCTAAAATTAATTGTGCAACGATTAAACTGTAAAATCCATACCAAACGCTCAGGTTTTTCAACTGTCACGTCGGTCTGTGCAGATCAGAACTGCGCAAGCCGCTCGATTAACCCTCCATTCAACGGGTGAAGCCTGTGAGTGCAAGCAAAAGTAAAAATTGTCTGTAACTTAAAAAAATAAATACTTTTTACTGTAATATTCTATCTACCTTCTTAACTTGTAATAACTCATATCATCAGCATTTGCTTTTCAAATTTTTTCAAAAAATGAATCCTCTAGGACACAGTTTGTTGTGACAGGCTTCACCCGTAGGTTCGTGTAACTTTGTGATAACCGATTATTTTTGTTATAAAGCATTATTTAAGCGCAAAATTTATCTGTAGACCATAAAAAATAATTGGTTTTAAGTTTCAATGCTTGTTTGTAAATTTTTTGTTTAGGTGACAAGTGCAACATAAGCAAAAATTCTTATTATTTTTACAGTTTTGTAAGGCTTGGTTATGTATTTAGTACATTGAAGCCTGCTATTTCAATGAAGTTTAGGCCCTTGCAGTTTGTGTTGAGAATTTTATAATTTAATTTTTTTGTAATTTTCTGCTTATTTGATCAATATACTAAATATGTATTATGATAATTAACTTTATTTTCCTTCAATGTCCATAAAAAACAGTTTTCAATAAAAAATGTCAAAAAAGGATAAAAAATTAAAAATTAAAAAATAATAACTAACAAAAGGACCTACGCTTTAATTCTTCTGTAAAATAATGAAGAATAAGGTATATTTTCAATTAAAAAAATTTCAGTGCAATTCTTGCACTCTTACTATGTTTTAGCTGTAGATATAAAGTGAGCGTAACAGGCTTCACCCGCTGGCTCGTGTGATTCTAGACCCACCCGTTGGATGGAGGGTTAAAACTACAGGCTGGATTTCCACAGGTCTGTTTTAGTAAAACCCTGAGCATTGGTAGAGGACTTAACTGAACAAGCAATTCCCTATACGTCTTTACTACAGCAGGCCACAACTGCATAGACGATCGATCTAAATCCGCACCTCATTTCATCGCGTTCAGCTTAAAATGAAAGTTTTACCTGCAACTTGATCTGATATTGGCCTAAATTCATTTGCACTTGTTGGTAACTCATAATTCAGAGACTTTAGGATATTTTCCTTTATCATTTCTTCATAATATTTAATTTTAGACTCGTCATTTTTGCAAATTTGGCCATCACTGTATTTAAAATAGAATAGCAATATCAAAATACACAACTTCATTTTGGCAACTTTGAAATTGACTCGTTCACCTTGAATATTATTTTTGATAATTTAATACAAATATTATTTAAATACGTCGCACGTCGGCTTCTTATCTGTTTATTCCGTTTCAAAAAAGAAATTTACATAATAGGTATTTGCGATTTCTAAAATTTTAGTTTAAAAATATCAGAGGCGGATTGTGCAGTTTGGGAAAAATTCAGATTCACTTGTGCTTCTTTCACCATAAACCGTCACTTGCTTAAATAATCTTTTTTACCCTGCTTACTTTTAAGGCTTAGTGTGAGGATGAGGTTCAATTATTTCACAGTTGCCTTATCCATTTGTTTCTTTCCCTTCTTTGTGCCTCGTGCGATTTATTTCATCTTTTCCAACTTACACCAACGCTTATCGTTGATACTTTTACTTTTCTAAGAAATTCGGTACTTTGCCTTCGTCCTTTTATTATCTGTGTATCATTGTATACAACAAGAAGTTGGTAACATAATTTTTATTCATCTTTGCCCACAAATAATAGAGAGAAATAATTTCGATTTTTCAGTAGTTTTATATTAACTTAAACCATTACGGCGGCTTTAGTTTTTCTTTCTGGAACCGAATTATTTCCAGTCCGCTCCTGACAGGTATTTATTTAAGTTAAAAATATAAATAAAACATACAAAAACGTACATCCGATAATAACTCACCTGGGTAAAACAATGGGTAATAGTGGGGTCGAAATACGGTTTGAGACTAAACTTTTGCGGATAGAAATGTTATGATTGAATAATGTTCAGGACAATGTCAGGAATAATGTTGTAAGTTTTGGACTTCGAACTCGCGCGGCGTCCTTCCGAAAAAAGCATTCCAAAGAACATTTACCCGTTTTTTTTGACGTTTTATTTAATTCCTCAACTTCTAAACATCGGATCGTAATAAAAAATTATGGGATTATGGGAAATTGACAGACGATGAATTCTAGACTAAAAATGTATAGTTTAGTTCAGTAGCTTTGGATATAAAACTTCTTAAGCACCAAATGCGAACCAAAAATTGTTTTATTCAGTGCACTGCAAAGAAGTAATCAAAAAATCTTTTGTTCATGTAAAAGATACTCTTTGATGAGTAGAAAGGATTTGCCAAAGTTGAGATCCTGAAGTGTAACCAAAGAGCCAAAAAATGCATAGCAAGTTAGAACTTGTAAGGATTGCCATTTAATGCGATCATAATAAAAACAATTTTTTTTTTCAAAAAACATTCCTTTTCGAACCTACTATTTTGTGAAAGAAATATTTTAGAAATTATCGCCTTGCATACTTCACTTTTGACCCTTTTTTCGAAACGCACTTTTCTAAATTGCCAAGAACTTGGTAAATATTTTTTAAAAAGAAGATTCATTATTTTAGCTTGATAGATCTTTTAAAATACGTCTGATTTCAAAAAACATAATTTCCGATTCATCAACTTGGAGTCTAATTCTGGATATTTTTGTATTTGCTACTGCAGGTGGTATGCTCCCCCACTCCTGACTTTGGATTCATTTAGATGTACTTTTATTTGTCAGTGTCAAATTTAATATAAGAAACTCCATGGCTGTTACTATTTTGAAGGGATTTTCGATAGTTTCTTGTATAATTTCTATAGTTACACAGCACGCACCATTAATTTTATTTACTGACTTCTTCTTTTTAGTCTGGTGTGGAATTAGAAGATGCATAACATACTTAGATATCATATATCAACAAAAGAATGTTTTGCCTTTCAGTTGAGACAAAAACGATTTAAAAAACAGTTAGCCTTTTAACCACTGCAGTTGTAAATACAAAAATATCCATATTTGGCCTCCAAGTTGATGAATCGCGATTTTTGTTATTTGAAATCAAAGGTTTTGAAAAGATCTATCAAGCTAAAATAATGAATTTTCTATTTAACAAGTATTGACAAAATTCTTGGCGATTTAGAAAAGTGCGTTTCTAAAATAGAGTCAAAAGTGCACTAAGATTAGCGAAAAATTATAAAATTTTTCCTTAAGCAAATAGTACGTTCAAAGACGAATGTTTTCATAAAAAAAAGATTTTTATTCATCGCGATCGCATTAAATGACAAACCCTTACAAATTTTGATTTCATGAGCAGTTTTTGGCTGTTTGGTTGCACTTGATGATCTCAACTTTGGCAAGTTCATTCTACTCATCAAGTAGTATCTTTTACATGAACAAAAGATTTTTTGATTACTTCTTTGCAGTGCACTGAATAAAACAATTTTTGGTTCGCATTTGGTGCTTAAGAAGTTTTATCTCCAAAGCTACTGAACCAAACTATACATTTTTAGTCTAGAATTCATCGTCTGTCAATTTCCCATAATCCCATAATTTTTTATTACGATCCGATGTTTAGAAGTTGAGGAATTAAATAAAACGTCAAAAAAAACGGGTAAATGTTCTTTGGAATGCTTTTTTCGGAAGGACGCCGCGCGAGTTCGAAGTCCAAAACTTACCACATTATTCCTGACATTGTTCTAAACATTATTCAATCATAACATTTCTATCAGCAAAAGTTTAGTTTCAAGCTATTAATTCCCGTAATTCGACGCCGCTATAAAAGATACATATTAATTTAATAACACGATTATTAATGCAGTCATATTAGACTGAAAAGAGGATAAACTGCAAAGTACCCACGCCTTGAACAAATTTTGATGAAATTTTTTTATTGAGTTCTAAATACCCTAAAGATTAAAGTTTATATTGTTAAAAAGTGTGCATTTGCCTCATTATCTTTTAACACCACTTCTTGTGAATTCAATTTTCAAAATCATGAAAAAAGAATTTTTATTTCATAATTTTGGGTGCAAATACTTACGCGTTTGATAATTAGTAACCAAGCAACAAGTTTACGGAAAAAAAAAATTTTTAAATGCATGATGAAATTCTTATTAACATTTACTTAACAGTCACTAATGAAACACTTCTAGGCATCTCAGAAACTTAAAATTTGGCACAACTGTATATGATGTTCTCAAGATTAATAAAAAAAGTCTTCAAGTTCTGAAAACCCTCTGGGGTTGATTGAAAAGGGGGGGCCAACACCCCCGTTTTTATTAGAAAAAATCAGACCTATATAGAGATCTTTAGAGTGTATTCTATAACGACACCAAATTACAAGTTCTTAGGATGCTTAAAAGTGCTTGTAATTCAAAGTAACATCATCTTAGGAATTAGCTAAAAAATAATATTACTGAGAAGAACCAACTCCTTGATCGAATTTTAATGAAATCTTTTTTATTAAATTCCAAATACCCTAATGATCAAAGTTTATACTGTAAAAAAGTGTGCATTTGCCTCATTACCTTTTCAACCAATTCTTGTGATTTTGTTACTTTGAGTCGCAAGCACTTCTAAGCATCCTAAGAACCTGAAATTTGGTGTCATTATACAGTACGCTCTAGGGATCCCTAAAAAGGTCTGATTTTCTCTAAAAAGTACGGGGGGCGTCCCCCCTCCCCCTTCAATCTACTCCCAGAAGGTTTTCAGAACTTGAAGACTTTTTTTATTAATCTTGAGGACATGATATACATTGGTACCAAATTTGAAGTTTCTGAGATGCCTAGAAGTGCTTCACTAGCTCTTGTTAATTAAATTTTAATAAGAATTTCATCATGCATTTTTGAAATTTTTTTTCCGTAAACTTGTTGCTTAGTTACTAATTAGCAAACGCGTAAGCATTTGCACCCAAAATTTTGAAATAAAAATTCTTTTTCAGCTAATTTTTATGATTTTCCAAATTGAATTCACAAGAAGTGGTTTAAAAAGATGATGAGGCAAATGCACACTTTTTAACAATATAAACTTTGATCTTTAGGGTATTTAGAACTGAATAAAAAAAATTTCATCTAAATTTTCGAAAAAAACTGGTGCGTAAATTAACGAATGAGAATTCTTCAAATTTTTTTTAAATACAGTGAGAGCCAAATCTGCAAAAATATGTCTAAAATTAAATATTACGAAGAAATGCAAATGCAAAGTGCAAATAAATTGTTGCTAGGTTTGCTAGGTTAGTTTCTCCTTGCTGCACTGATGTGCGGAAAAACGCACGCACACTGATCCAATGTAACCACACAGAGAGCTGGTCCTAGAGCAATTGCCTATTCGGTATTTATTTAGACAAATAAACAAAAAATTGATCATTTGACTTACCTTTGTTTTGGTCCTTTTTTTTCACTTTTTCACAATTTTCACTCTAGCTGATTATTTGGGCATAATTAATAATATCCATGATCGTTAACCTTATCATAAGACACGTTTCAGTTTTATAAGCGTTTTCAGTCTGCAAGACGTAGGAGTTCGAGTAGTGATTTTTTCTGAATTCATGCTAAAAGTTCCAAACAAGACTTGAAAAATATTTTTTCTTTTGTTTTAATTAACTGTAAGTATGTTGATTTAATTAAGAAATTTTTTTTTATTTTGTTTCAGACTTCTTAAATAAGAGGACACAATTTTTTGTTTTTAATAATAACAACATTATTTTATGTTTTTGGTTATCGAACTTTCAATTTTCTATATTTATATTCTTATTCTTTATTGTTTATAATATAATTTTCACATTTCTAACTAGAAAACTATTTTTTTTCTGCTAAAACTGCAGGCGGTCTTTGAGGCCGCCGCGCCTTACCTTAGCCAAATGTCTAATGCGCCCGCTGGAGGGTTAATAAGAGTTGCGTTATCACGTCCAGGTGTCGACGTTCCCACTTCCATCCAAGGTTCAAGCAGTGATCTCACTGGTTCTCCTCCGTGGTGGAGAAGTAATAAATACAAGTTCCTGCAGATAAATAAGGGAGTCCGGTGGAAAGTCGTCGAGGAAAGTGTGTCGTTACACATACGACCGAATACCTCGTGTCTGAACTATATTAGATGTGTTCTCCCTGTGGCAGCCTTACGTTGGTGGCTCATGACCCGTCGACTAAGGTAGACCTCCGTATTCCCCCCGTGTACCCCTCCAGTGTTGTAGCTGTTGCTTGGCGGCTCTTGCAGCAGCCACCGAACGTAAGTCTCAACACTTGTCCTTAGCTCTACTATTAACTTCTTTTTAGGCAAAGGCCCCCGTTGAGAAGAAGTTTTGTCTGTTAATTAATTACGTAAACATTGTTAATTTATTATGATGTATGACTATACTAGGAATTGTTAATTTATATGGTTTTATTGTTTGAAATAAGTATCTTTTATTTTTTGGAAGTATTAGAATATTGTGATATTTTAGTGAGACCTTTGGGTCTTACAGGCTCTAGGAAATAATAACTGAAACACCTCTTGTTTTAGTTTCCCTTAAATACTTTTGCAATTGCAAGCACTTACACAGCACACAATCTAACATAAAATTTAAAAGAACAGACAGAAACAAGTTCCATAGAAAATTTTATTTATTAATTAATTATTAAACCCAAAAACATTTTTTATAGGTTCAACACGTTCGTTATAATGACGTTTAATGTCATCTGAGATTTTCTCTCCAATCATAATCATCGTTGCAAATGCTCCTCCGATTGTAGTTGGAATAATACCTTCACCTGCAACTCGTAATCTTTAAATTCCATGAACTTGAAGTTTGTTATTTACAACTGACGTATTCGGATTAGAGCCCATCCTACAACTACCCAGTCCATGAACTACAATATTTGCCTGATAATGTTTGAAAGCACAGAACCAAAAATCCTTAGTTGTGTCGCTGTAATTCGTACATTGAGGATAGTTGTTGTGGTGAAAAGAAGCATTTAGTTTCCTCATTTCAGGAGATTGTATCAAGCGTTGGACTATTTTCACACCTTGGTACGCAACTTCCAAGTCTTGGGCGTTATTAAAAAAGTTTGGATTTATTGATGGATACGTGTAAGGATCTTTCGATTTTAATTTAACTGTGCCAAGTGACAGAGCATTTAATAAAAATATCCCAACTTGAAAAGTTGTTCTATCATTTATTGCACTAGGGGTTCCGTAGGTGACGTTCAGAAGAACTTCACTTAGGCTATTGGATTGAGCAATTTCAGCTCTTATGTCAGGTAATCCAGAAACATTAGCGTAGGTGCTTTGGTAAAGCCCTATTCCGTGATAATAAAAGGCTGTGGTTAGTTCTCCTTGATGTTGAATGTATTCTTCCACGTGATCTTTCAAAGTTTTTGCAGGTGCAGTATAATTGGTCACAACGTATAACTCACCAAATTCAGGTTGATCTGTAAAATTACGTCCCACTGGCAAATCTTTAATAAGAGAAATATTTAGTTTTTTCAAATCTTCTTTTGGGCCAATACCAGATAACATTAGTAATTGAGGAGATTGTAGTCTTCCTGCACAAATAATAACTTCTATTTTAGCAAAAGCGTGAAATAGAGTGCCATTATGAGCAAACTCTACACCATAAGCAATTTCATTTGCAATGAGAATTTTTGTAGCATACGCGTGTCTCAATATAAAAAGATTTTTTCTGTTTTCGAATGGTAGCAAAAAAGCTCTAGCAACGCTCTGACGTTGTCCTCTGATGTGATTCGATTGCATTAAAGTCATGCCTAAATGGCACTTTCCATTGTAATCTGTAGTTGTGTAATTAAATAATCGTTTATTTGCCTTCATCATAGTCTTAAGCTGTATATTCGTACCACCGATAGTTTTTGTACTTATATAACCACCTTTTCCATGATAACCTGCATCACCATCAAATTGACAATTTTCAGATTTAATAAAATATGGTAAAACGTATTTATAAGACCACCCCTTGTTTCCATCTCTTTCCCATTTGTTGAAATTTTCACTATGACCTCGAACAAACGCTAGACTATTTATAGCAGTGGATCCTCCTAAAGCTTTACCACGCTGAATTGCACAACGACGATTTGGAGTTCCTAATGATAAAATATCATTTAACCTAGATATCAGATGATAGCAGACTATTGGTTTTACCTAGGCAGCTTCCAGTAGTTGTAATTAAGTTCCAATTGTACTTTGAGTAAGTTAAATATCTAGTCATTGCCGGTATGTTTACAAATTCGTCAGTGTCGCCACCTGCTTCTAATAATAATATCTTCCATCTCTTGATTTCTGATAACCTGCTTGCTATCACAGCACCAGCTGTACCAGCACCAACGATGATAAAATCGAATTCTCCAAAATCTAAAATTAATTATTTAACGACGGTTCTAGATGTAAAGTCCGATACCAACGCTCAGGTTGTTATAACCGTGGCGGCTGTCTGTGTAGATCAGAACTGTGCAGACTGCTTGATTAGAACTGCAAGTTGGATCTCCACAGGTCTTTTATAGTGAAACCCCGAGCGTTGGTAACTGACTTAACTGAGCGGACAAGCTTTCATACGTCTAAGTTTTTACTAAGGCATAATATGGCCTAAACCGCCTGATCGATTTCAATACACCCTCCTAACATCGGAAGCATCGGGAACTGCTAACATATTACTATGTATTGGATATAAACAACCATGGCACACCTTTCGAACAGTTCAAAGAATTCAAAATGAATAAAGACACCCTAACCCTTAATCAACAGCACCACAACTCTTGTCAGCTAAGTATGCACCTTAATGCATCGCGTTAAGCATAAAATGAGAATTTTACCTTCAACTTGATCTGATTTTGGCCTAAATTCGTTTGCACTTGTTGGTAACTCATAATTCAGAGACTTTAGGATATTGTCCTTTATCATTTCTTCGTAATATTTAATTTTAGACTGGTCATTTTTGCATATTTGGCCATCGCTGTATTTCAAAAATAAAAGCAATACTAAAATATAGAACTTCATTTTGGCAACTTTGAAATTTACTCATAGGCACGCCCTTTTATACTCTTTTTGATAATTTAACACAAATTTTATTTAAATAGGTCACACGGGTGCCGAGGATATCTTATTTCCGTTCCAAAAAAGAAATCTACATATACGCATAGGTAATTACGAATTTTCAAATTTTAGATTAAAGATATCAGAGGCGGATTTTGCAGTGAGAAAAATCCACTTGAGGTGGATCTGGTTCACTTAAACTGTAAGACAAACATTATCATTATTTAGTTCGCTTGCTTAATTTAATAGTTCTTTTTCTAAGTCTATAGTGTGACTTTTTTGCCTTTGTCTTTTTATTGTCTATGTAGCATTGTACACAAGAGGATGCTGATAGCAAAATTTATATTGATCTTTGCCCACACATAGCAAGAAATAATTTCGATTCTTTAGTAGTTTTATATCAAATTAGATCATTAAAGGCCGGCTCATATTTTCATATTTTCTGGAACCGAATTATTTCCAGTCCGCTCCTGGCAGAGATTTATTATAAGTTAAAAATATAAATAAAACATAAGAAAGCCTACATCCGATAATAACTCACCTTTTGTAATAGGTAAAAGATACATATTTAATAACACAATTATGTATTTTAGAAAGTTTTGCTTTTTTGAAAAAAACTTAATACATATATCGAATGCAAAATTTTCAATTTTTTTTTAAATACAGTGAAGGCCAAATATGCAAAAATATGGTTTAAAATTAAATATTACAAAGAAATGATAAAGATGAAGGACAATTATAACCCTTAGTCCAATTAGTCTTTGAATTATGAGTTGCCAACAAGTGCAAATCAATTTTTGCTAAATTTGCTAGGTTAGTTTCTACTTGCTGTGCGGGAAAACGCACGCACCCTGATACAATGTAACCATACAAAGAGCAGGCCCTAGAGCCTATTCGGTGTTTATTTAGACAAATAAAATTAAACAATAATTAAGCACGATTAGCAAAAAAATAGATCATGTTTACCTTTTGTTTTTGCCTATAATGCCTAAAGTTGATAAAATTTTAAATAAGCGCCTAAAACTCAAAAACAGTTGCCTAAAAAGTAAATAATTCTGGCCTTAAAAATTTTAGGTCACATAGTTAATCAGGAAGGAATCGCCCCAAATGGCAGCAAGTTAGATGCAATAAAAAAGTTTCCAAGACCATCGAGTATTAAAACAACACAAAGTTTTATAGGATTGTGCAATTATTATAGAAAATTCAATAGAAATTTTTCGATCATTGCCAGACCATTGTACGCAGTCACCACTAAAAAAGGCTTTTATTGGGAAGAAGATCAAGAAGATGCATTTAAAAAATTAAAGAAGTGTTTAACAAATGCCCCATTATTAAAACAGTTTGACAACATCAAGAATGTAGATGCAAGAACAGATGCGAGTTTCCAAGGGTTAGGAATTGTGCTACTACAAGAGAATATGGGAGAAATGCACCCAGTTGCCTATGGTAGTAGAAAACTTACAAATGCAGAAAGAAATTATACAATTTCTAAAATATTTTCGACATTCAGTTTATGGAAAAGAGATAAAAATAGTCACAAATCATCATGCTCTCTGCTGGCTTAAAAGCATTAAAGACTTAACAGGAAAATTGGCTCGATGGGCAATCAAGTTATCTGAATTTGAGTATCAAATAGTTTACAAAAATGGTAAGACTCATAGCGATGCCGATTGTCTTTCTAGAAACCCAGTTTTAGAAGCCGACAAAAGAGATCCTAACATCATAGGAGCAGACAATCTTTTAGTGGTACCAAAAAATTTAATTAGCGAAATTTTATTTGCCTCACATAGTGAGCCATTATCAGGACATTTAGGTATAATAGGTATAACCAAAACTTTAGGAAAAATTAAGTAGAGGTGTTACTGGATAGGATTGCAAAAAGATGTCGAACGGTTTGTAAAGGGGTGTACAGACTGTCGGGTCAGAAAGGGTCGTACAAACGTCAAACCAGCTGGACTACTGCAACCAATAAGTATAGGCCAACCTTTTCAAAAATTAGGGATCGATTTACTAGGACCGTTCAAAAGAAGTAAAAACGGTAAAACTGTAATCATAGTAGCCACAGACTATGCCACTCGGTGGGTTGAGACGACGGCGTTAACCAATGGGAAAGCTCAACACGTAGCCAAGTTCATTTTGGAGGGCATAATTTGCCGCCATGGATCCAAAACAAATCATGGAAACAAAATTAGAATAAATTCGAATTAGAATTCCAGGTTGGAGATAAGGTTAAGGTCTTTACGCCAATTCGTGAAATTGGAAAAAGCGAGAAGCTGTTACTTAGGCATTTTGGACCGTATCTCGTGAAACAACGACTTAGGGAGGTAGATTACATCATAGCTAAGGGAACATTACCCAACGCGAAAACAGGCAAGAAATATACGGCAAGGATACTTTTCAAGAGAAAATACAACCAATCTAAGATTGATAAAAAACGGTGTGTGCAGCACCCCCCCTCGAATATTTCTTTAGCCTCATCGGACAAGATTGTACTATATGGTCCCAGTAAACTATGTGCCGAGTTTCATTTTATTAACCAAAAGTGCAATGTACCTGAGGTATTCGTCTAGTAACGCCCGCATTAAAGGGGGTGTGCAGTGACCCCCCCAAGAATTTCTTTTGGTCTCTTCGGACAAAATTACTATATTATAGTTCCAATAAAGTATGCAACCAGTTTTCCGTTAACGAAAAGTCAAACATAATTTAACTCTACCGCTTTAAATTTTTTTGAAAGAGCGCTCTTACAGACCCAAAAGAAAGAATGGCAGTTATGTGCCTATGGGAATGTTCAGATAGATCCGTTATTGGGACAGATTGATTCGGTACTCTAAAAATATACGACAACGATACTTTTCGCGAAAAAGTACGTCGAGTATCACATTTTGAGAAAAAAGGGGTGTGTAGCGCCCCCTTCGAAGATAGCTTTGGTCTCATCGGACAAAATTTGCCAATATAGTTCCAGTTAACTATGTTTCGAGTTTCATTTCATTAACTATAAGTTCAAACTACCTGAGGTATTCGACGTGTATACAATACGCATTAAAGGGGTTGTCCAGCGGCCCCCATAGAATTTTTTTTGGTCTCATCGGATAGAATTACTCGATATGATTTCAGTAAATTATATACCGAGTTTCATGCCATTAACCAAAAGTGCAGCATCATTTTGCCTAGGTTCCGCACTATTGGGAAAAACTCAAGTTATAAAACGCCAAAAAAAATTTACTTGTAATAATGTGTTTCTATCAAAAATTTATATTTATCAAGTGGGGTATCCTAAAACTCTGGTGGGTGCTCTATGTCTCTAAACAATAAAAATGAAAAGTTGAACGTCGCGACGCCTAGCGTCGATGTGACAAAAAATCGAATTTAGTATCGTTTGATAGCTCTTTTGAAACTCTGAAAAATTTTCCGTGAATTTTATTTCTAAAGTAAACCATTTTCAAATTACAGTTGAAAAACTAAATTGCCAATTTTCAGTTTTTTTACGTTTTGTCGGTAACCATTTTGAATTCTGAAATTTTCCTCAAAATCCCAATGTTAACATCACGTAAAAAAATCACTCTGTATTACGCATCTTAACCCTACAGTAAATACGTGAAAAATAATCCCACAAGTGCATACGTCAGGCCTGTCAGGCCCCTAGTTTAATAGTCATTCCCCTCAAAGTTTGATAATTTTTAAAAACTTTTTATATAGAAATTGATCATTAACATTTAGAAACATAAAAGTTCAAGTACTATGTGTTCATGTTTTTCGATTTCGTCTTTCATTTGGTATTATGCATGTACTTTAAAATCGGTATTTTTGTCTTTGAGAGCTGCAGTTACTTTGTCGTATGTATCAATATCTGTAGTTTGTATTATTACTTGTTCTTGTACGCGGATAATATAATGATCGTTTGCAATTTCATTTAACAATTGAAGAACTGGGCTTAGAACCTTGACGCCAGCAACAAAAATTTAGGGTGGTTTAATAATTTTTGAGGTTGATTGTATATCAATTTCTTCTTTTTCTACACCATACACAATCTGACAAATACATTAAAAAAACAGACAAAAACACGTCTCAGAAAATTTTATTTGGTATTTTCATTAATTATTGAACCCAAAAACATTTTTTATACGTTCAATACGTTCGTTGTAATGATGTTTAATGTCATCTGAGATTTTCTCTGCGATCATAACGATCGATGCAGATACTCCTCCGATTGAAGATGGAATAATACCGTCACCTGCAACTCGTAATCCTTGAATTCCATGAACTTGAAGTTTGTTATTTACAACTGACGTATTCGGATTAGAGCCCATCCTACAACTACCCAGTCCATGAAGTACAATATTTGACATGCTATATTTGAAAGCACAGGACCAAAACTCTTTAGTTGTGTCGCTGTAATTTGCACATTGAGGATAGTTGTTATGGTAAATAGAAGCATTTAGTTTCCTCATTTCCGGAGATTGTGCCAAGCGCTGGATTATTTTCACACCTTGGTAAAAAACTTCCAAGTCTTGGGTGTTATTAAAAAAGTTTGGATTTATTAATGGATACGTGTAAGGATCATTCGATTTTAATTTAATTGTGCCCACTGACAAAGGATTTAATAAAAAAATCACAATTGGAAAAGTTGTTCTTTCATTTATTGCACTATGGGTTCCGTTGGTAATGTTCAGAAGAATTTCACTTAGGCTATTAGATTGAGAAACGTGAACTCTTATGTCAGGTAATCCAGAAACATTAGCATAAGTGCTTTGGTAAAACCCCACTCCGTGATAAGATAAGGCTGTGGTTAGTTCTCCTTTATGTTGAATGTACTCTTCCACGTGATCTTTTAAAGTTTTTGCCGCTTCGGTATAATTTGTTACAACGTATAATCCACTAAATGTGGGTTGGTCTGTAAAATTACGACCCACTGGCAAGTTTATAATCAGAGAAATATTTAATTTTTCCAAATGTTCTTTTGGGCCAATGCCAGATAACATTAATAATTGAGGAGATTGTAGTCCTCCTGCACAAATAACAACTTCTTTTTTAGCAAAAGCGTGAAACAGAGTGCCGTTATGAGCAAACTCTACACCATAGGCAATTTTATTTGCAATAAGAATTTTTGTAGCATACGCGTTCCTCAATATCAGAAGATTTTTTCTGTTTTCGAATGGTAGCAAAAAAGCTCTAGCAACGCTCTGACGTTGTCCTCTAATGTGATTCGATTGTATTAAAGTCATGCCTAAATTGCACTTTCCATTGTAATCTGTAGTTGTGTAATTAAATAATTTTTTATTTGCTTGTATCATAGTCTTAAACTGTATATTTGTACCACCGATAGTTTTTGTACTTATATAACCACCTTTTCCATGATAACCTGGATCGCCATCAAATTGACAATTTTCTGATTTAATAAAATATGGTAAAACGTCTTTATAAGACCATCCCTTGTTTCCATCTCTTTCCCATTTGTTGAAATTTTCTCTATGACCTCGAATAAACACCATACCATTTATAGCAGTGGATCCCCCTAAAGCTTTACCGCGCATAATTGCACAACGACGATTTGGAGTTCCTAAATGATAAAAGATCATATAACCTAAATATCCGATGATAATAGATGATTAGTTTTACCTAAGCAGTTTCCAGCAGTTGTAATAAAGTTCCAATTGTATTTTGAGTTAGGTAAATACCTACTCATTGCCGGTATATTTACAAATTCGTCAGTGTCACCACCTGCTTCTAATAATAATATCTTCCATCTCTTGATTTCTGATAACCTGTTTGCTATCACAGCACCAGCTGCACCAGCACCAACAATGATAAAATGGAATTCTCCAAAATCTAAAATTAATAGTGTGGTTGTAACTGTAAAATCCATTCCCAACGCTCAGGTTTTTCAACTGTCGCGTCGGTCTGAGCATATCAAAACTGAGCATGCCGCTTGATTAAAACTACAGGCTAGATTTCCACAGGTCTGTTTTAGTAAAACCCTGAGCATTGGTAGCGGACTTATCTGAACAAGCAATTCCCTAATACGTCTTTACTAGGGGTGGGCGATATTGAGAATTTCATATCGATGATCGATATTTAAATAATATCGATATTTACCGATATATCGATATATCGATAAATATCGATATGTCGATAAATATCGATACCTATATCGAAATATCGATATATCGATATTTTTCCTAAATGATATCGACTAGTCGATATATCGATAAAAATATCGATATTATTTCCCAGCCCTATGGAGAATGTACATCCTTGTTCATGCATATTTTTATATCTTCTTTCTTATATCAATATTTCGGTATATCAAAATAATAATATATCGACAATCAAAATGTCGATAAGTATATCAAAATATCAATATATCAAAATATCGATATATCAAAATATCGATATATCGATATATCGAAATATCGATATATTGAAATATCGATATCGATATATCGAAATATGGATATATCGGAATATCGATAATTCGATATTTTTCCTAAATGATATCGACTAGTCGATATATCGATAAAAATATCGATATATCGATATTTTTTCCCAGCCCTAGTCTTTACTACTTACAGCAGACAGCAACTGCATAGACCTATCGATCTAAATCCGCACCTAATTTCATCGCGTTCAGCTTAAAATGAAAATTTTACCTGCAACTTGATCTGATATTGGCCTAAATTCATTTGCACTTGTTGGTAACTCATAATTCAGAGACTTTAGGATATTTTCCTTTATCAGTTCTTCATAATATTTAATTTTAGACTCGTCATTTTTGCAAATTTGGCCATCACTGTATTTATAATAGAATAGCAATATCAAAATACACAACTTCATTTTGGCAACTTTGAAATTGACTCGTTCACCTTTAATATTATTTTAGATAATTAATTTCAAATACTATTTAAATAGGTCGCACGTACGCCTGTTATCTCTTTATTGCGTTTCAAAAAATAAATCTACATAATAGGTATTTGTGATTTTTAAAATTTTTGTATAAAAATATCAGAGGCGGATTTTGCAGTTTTGGAAAAATTTAGATTCACTTGAGCTTCTTTCACCATAAACAAACAGTCACTTGCTTAAATAGTCTTTTTTACCCTGCTTACTGTTAAGGCTTAGTGTGAGGATGAGGTTCAATTATTTCACATGCCTTATTCATTTGTTTCTTTCCCCTCTTTGTGCCTCGTGCGATTTATTTCATCTCTTCCAACTGACACCAACGCTTATCGTTGATACTTTTACTTTTCTAAGAAATTCGGTACTTTGCCTTCGTCCTTTTATTATCTGTGTATCATTGTATACAACAGGATGTTGGTAACAAAATTTTTATTCATCTTTGCCCACAAATAGCAAGAAATAATTTCGCTTCTTCAGTAGTTTTATATTAACTTACACCATTAAAAGCTGCAATTAGGCTCACGTTTCCATATTTTCGGGAACCGAATTATTTCCAGTCCGCTCCTGGCAGAAATTTATTATAAGTTAAAAATATATATAAAACATATGCTAAAACTTATAAAAAATATATACATCCGATAATTACTCACCTTTTACAGGTAAAAGATACATATATTTAATAACACGTTTATGTATATTTTAGGAACTTTGAATTTTCTAAAAAACCTTAATTTAACGAATGCGAAATTTTCAATTTTTTTTAAATACAGTGAGAGCCAAATATTAGAAAATGAGCAGCCTAAAATTAAATATTACGAAGAAATGATAAAGGACGTAAATCCTAAAGTCTTTAAATTAATTATGAGTTACCAATAAGTACAAATGGATTTAAGCCAAAAGTTTGATTCCGTACGCAGAGAGTGGGCAAATCTGATAAAACTGTCTGCAGTATAAACGCTCGTATATTGTAACTTTGCTAGGTTTATTTCTACTTGCTGCACTGATGATGTGCGGAAAAATGCACGCACTTTGATCCAATGTAACCATACACTACACCTTTTCGAGTTATAATTCAGTCTAAAAGAAATGCAATTGACGTTTTCTGAAATGCAATTGACTAATCTGAATTACAATTATTGATACTTTTTGAATTACAATTGAAATACTCTGAATTGCAACTGGAAAAGGTGTAGACTGGAAACAGTATACAGGGTGTATCGACTCCATTTGGCCACAAAGCCATAGGACTTGTAGAAAACAAATTCTCTTGAAAACAAATTTATTGTTTATTTTAAGTTTTTCATTTTGGAGCCTCGTATCCGAAGTACGGCCGATGTTTTGAGACCAGTTTTGGTCTCAAAACAGTGCGTTAAGAAGCTCTCTTAACGTACTATTTCTTGGAAATATTTTGCTGCCAAGTTCGCGTCAAGTTAAACTAACGTTTAACAAAATGTCCAATATATGTATCAGTGTTTTTGGTTTGTTAATTATTTTAAATTATGCTTTTACAACATTTTTGAGTATTGTTTTTATTTTTTACATAATTAGACAAGATAATTTATTTAAATGATATCAACAATAGATTATACCGGGTGATTAGCACCAAACCTGGCCATAGGGCAATTTAACATTATGCATATTTCCAAAAATATATGAATTGCCATGGTAACGTGCCATGGTTACCAAATCCAGCAATAGCGATTTTATTTATCATAGGAAATTTTAAACTGCCAGTGTGTGATTTAAAGAAATATATTTCATGGCAATTCATATATTTTTGGAAATTAGCGTAATGTTAAGTCGCCCTATGGCCAGGTTTGGTGCTAATCACCCGGTATAATAATTAATACAGCGACATCTATGAATAATAGAAGCAAGGTTGACGTGACAAATGTCATTCAGTGTTCCCACCATTAACAAATAAAATACCTATCACATGACAAATCAAAAAATTTGATTTTTCTTCAAACGTCAAAAAAAGTTGACATTTTGTTACTGAATAAGTAAGGTTAAAGTTCTACTTTTACATCCTAGGAGGCAAAAGTGAACTTTTACTTTTACCTCCTAGGAGGTAAAAGTAAATTCTAACCCAAAATATTAACAACAAATTGTAACGTAAAATGATATTTCTAAGCATTTGTAATGTAAAAAGGTAATGCTTTTATAAATTTTCTGTTATAATTTATTCGTTGCGTTTAATAATTATCTTCATTTTACAAGTTAAAGTTAATTTTTAAAAATACTTGACAATTGAACTACTAATAATTTTTAAGAGATGGCGACACTTCAACGATTTTTATTTTTGATTTTTCTCTGTTTTACGTTTGAAGAAAAAATTAAATGTTTAATACGGAGTAAAAATACTTTTTTTGGCTCGTCAGTAGTTGTCAGACTCAACTTCGTTTCGTCTGACAAGCCCTACTGACTAGCCAAAAAAAAGTGACATTTTTACTCCTAATCAAACAATATACTATTTTAATAAAATACCGAAATAGAAAAAACAGTATTCGGATGAAACAGCTATTGCTGCGCACCTTGCGGATTACTCAGTAACCAAACAAGATGAGATGTGAAAAAAATCGTTGAAAATTGTTTGAAACTAGGTGTTTATGATAATGTTGTCAGTTCAAAATACGCTAAAATATCAAAATGTATTATAAGAGATATTTAATTTTGCAAATTGAACGTTTTTTAAAAAAATTTTATCAAATAACCTTGAATATCCCCGTCTCGAGACGACATTTTTACAAAAATCAGAGCCATCTACATTTGCCTCCGCACGCGAATAGATAACACGTTTCATAAGGCTTGTTAACGTATACGAGTCCAAGTTTAGAAAAAGAGCCGCTTTACGGCGAGTTTTTTAAAGGACGAGTTTTTTTAAACTAGTGCTCTAATATTATACTAGTAGAGTAGCGACTTTATTTCGATAATTAATACAGCGACATCTATGAATAATAGAAGCAAGGTTGACGTGACAGTTGTTATTCAGTGTTCCCACCATGAACAAATAAAATTCCTATCACATGCCAAATCTTTAAAAAAAATTTAATTTTTAATAAAATACCGAAATAGAAAAAATAGAATAGATAACACGTTTCATAAGGCCTTATAAAACTAGTGCTCTAATATACTAGTGTTCAAGTAACTCCAAATTAATACAAATGGCATTATTACATAGCATGCTCAAAATGTGCACTTTTTATATTAGGTATAAAATGTCATTTTGAATTTTCAAAATTACAATTTTTCTGCACAATTAGCACAAAAAAGTTAGAATGTTCCATACGTCACATACAGTGTGTCCCCGGATTGAGTTCACTATAGGTGTAATTGACAAAAATTTTCGGAATTTCATTTTGATGTTTTGGAATTCAGCCCTGCTTGGTCTGAAATGAATTTTAAGCATATTTTCAATTTATAAAAATGAAGGCCCTCGTGACAATGGAGAGAAATCTATTTTCTGTTTAGGTAAAGTGTCTTTTTTGGCAACAATACAGTAAAATGTCATTAACAAAAGTTGTTCAGAATACGAAATTATGGCTCTATGCAAAATTTAAAAATGATCGGTACACTTTGATTAACACGTTGTTCTACAGTCAACATTGTAGGAAATAATTTTTGAAACATACAAAAATGCCATGCAGTTACTTATTTCTTATTTATTTTCACTCTAAATATCAATATCGCTCAAAATAATAAGAGCAAACCACGCCTGATCTATCAATTCATTATTAATTTTATTTAAACATTTTGAATAAAATTTTATCTCAATTTACAAAGCAATTATGATTCATTTTTTGTTCGGTGACACCCCAATAAAACAATATTACCACCAGTTTTCTGTTATGGGCCCATAGTCTATACGTACGATGCGATTTTTCGTTGATACATACAATCAAAACCAATTTAATCAAAGTGTGTCGATCATTTTGAAATTTCGTATGGAGCCGTAATTTCATATTCTGAACAACTTTAGTTAATGACATTTTGCTATATTGTTGACCAAAACGACACTTTACCTGAACAGAAAATAGATTTCTCTTAATTGTCACAGGGGCCTTCATTTTTTAAATCTAAAAATATGCTTAAAATTTATTTCAGACCAAGCAGGGCTGAATTCCAGAATATCAAAATGAAATTCCGAAATTTTTTGTCAATTACACCTATAGTGAACTCAATCCGGGGACACACTGTATATTACAGTAATAACGACTTTTCTGCCTCTTCCAAAAATAACAATATTTTCCCTTATTCTCTATCTTATTTTTAATAACTAACTAAAATAATAAATTTAAAAGGTCGTATATATTGCTAATGAATACACATTAACTAATCAGACACTCCGTATAAATCTGAAACGTAAATAAAAAAAATAAATTTTAATAAAATGAACACTTAAATTCATAATAAACTGACACACATTCAGCTAAAATGAATCTCGGGAGTAAATACGTCAGGCTTTTCAGGCCTAGCTGCTGTTCTATGCGAAATTTAATACACTTGTAATAATTATTTAATTGTTTTTATTATATTATCTTACACTTCCAATCAAGGTCGAAAGGTACATTAGGTTTCATAAGTTTAGTTTAAAAAATATACCTAGTTCAACAAAAATAAAACACCGTAGGCCTGTCAGGCCCGACGTATGCTCTGCAGGGTTAAAATGTGTTTTTGGTTTGTTAATTACATCAAATTATTATTTTACAACATTTTTTAGTATTGCTTTTATTTTTTAGATAATTTAGATACTAAATAATTTAAATTATATCAACAATAGATGATAAAATACAGCGACATATATGAAAAAAGAAGCAAATGTTACGTAACTGATAGCATTCAGTGTTCCCACCATTAAGAAAAAAAATTGCAATCATGACAACAGCTTTAAAAAAATTAAATATTTTTAGTAAAATACGGAAGTAGAAAAATACTATAAGTAACACGTTATAAGGCTCGTTAACGTACTCGTCCTTTAGAAAACTAGAAAACTAGTAGATGGCGGCTCTTTTTCTAAATTTGGACTCGTATATATGCGTTAACAAGATGTCTTATGAAACTTGTTCTTTAATATCTTATCTTATTAATTATCAAACCCAAAAACATTTTCTATACGTTCAACACGTTCGTTGTAATGACGTTTAATGTCATCAGAGATTTTCTCCCCGATCATAACCATCGTTGCAGTTGGTCCTCTGATTGAAGTAGGAATAATACCTTCACCTGCAACTCGTAATCTTTGAATTCCATGAACTTGAAGTTTGTTATTTACAACTGACGTATTCGGATTAGGGCCCATCCTACAACTACCCAGTCCATGAACTACAATATTTGCCATATTATATTTGAAAGCACAAAACCAAAAATCCTTAGTTGTGTCGCTGTAATTCGCACATTGAGGATAGTTGTTGTGGTGAAAAGAAGCATTTAGTTTTCTCATTTCTGGAGATTGCACCAAGCGTTGGACTATTTTCACAGCTTGGTACGCAACTTCCAAGTCCTGGGTGTTATTAAAAAAGTTTGGATTTATTAATGGATACGTGTAGGGATCATTCGATTTTAATTTAATTGTGCCCAGTGACAAAGGATTTAATAAAATAATCACAATTGGAAAAGTCGCTCTTTCATTTATTGCACTAGGGGTTCCGTTGGTAATGTTCAGAAGAATTTCACTTAGGCTATTGGATTGAGAAAATGCAAGTCTTATGTCAGGTAATCCAGAAACATGAGCGTATGTGCTTTGATAAAATCCGGCTCCGTGAATATAAGCCGATGTGGTTAGTTCTCCTTGATGTTGAATGTATTTTTCTACGTGATCTTTTAAAGTTTTTGCCGGTTCGGTATAATTTGTTACAACGTAGAACCCACTAAATGTAGGTTGGTCTGTAAAATTACGTCCCACTGGCAAGTTTTTAATCAGAGAAATATTTAATTTTTCCAAATGTTCTTTTGGGCCAATGCCAGATAACATTAATAATTGAGGAGATTGTAGTCCTCCTGCACTAATAATAACTTCTTTTTTAGCAAAAGCGTGAAACAGAGTGCCGTTACGAGCAAACTCCACACCATAGGCAATTTTATTTGCAATAAGAATTTTTGTAGCATATGCGTGTCTCAATATAAAAAGATTTTTTCTGTTTTCGAATGGTAGCAAAAAAGCTCTAGCAACACTCTGACGTTGTCCTCTGATGTGATTCGATTGTAATAAAGACATGCCTAAACTGCACTTTCCATTGTAATCTGTATTTGTGTAATGAAATATTTTTTTATTTGCCTGCATCATAGTCTTAAGCTGTATATTTGTACCACTAATAGTTTTTGTACTCCAATAACCACCTTTTCCATGATAACCTGGATCGCCATCAAATTGACAATTTTCAGATTTAATAAAATATGGTAAAACGTCTTTATAAGACCATCCCTTGTTTCCATCTCTTTCCCATTTGTTGAAATTTTCTCTATGACCTCGAACAAACGCCATACCATTTATAGCAGTGCATCCTCCTAAAGCTTTGCCACGCGTAATTCCACAACGACCATTTGGAGTTCCTAATGGTAAAAGATTATTTAACCTAGATACCAGATGATAATAGATGATTAGTTTTACCTAAGCAGTTTCCAGCAGTTGTAATAAAGTTCCAATTGTATTTTGAGGAAGCTAAATACCTGAACATTGCCGGTATGTTTACATATTCTTCAGTGTCGCCACCTGCTTCTAATAATAATATTTTCCATTTCTTGATTTCTGATAACCTGTTTGCTATCACAGCACCAGCTGCACCAGCACCAACGATAATAAAATCGAATTCTCCAAAATCTAAAATTAATTGTGCAACAATGGTTCTAGCTGTAAAATCCATTCCAAACGCTCAGGTTTTTCAACTGTCGCGTCGGTCTGTACAGATCAAAAGGAGAGCAGGCCGCTTGATTAAAAATACAGGCTAGATTTCCACAGGTCTGTTTTAGTAAAACCCTGAGCATTTGTAGCGGACTTAACTGAACAAGCAATTCCCTATACGTCTTTACTACAGCAGGCCACATCTGCAAAGACAGCCGATCGATCTAAATCCGCACCTAATTTCATCGCGTTCAGCTTAAAATGAAAATTTTACCTGCAACTTGATCTGATATTGGCCTAAATTAATTTGCACTTGTTGGTAACTCATAATTCAGAGACTTTAGGATATTTTCCTTTATCATTTCTTCATAATATTTAATTTTAGACTCGTCATTTTTGCAAATTTGGCCATCACTGTATTTATAATAGAATAGCAATATCAAAATACACAACTTCATTTTGGCAATTTTGATATAGACTCGTTCACCTTTAATATTATTTTTGATAATTTAATACAAATGTTATTTAAATAGGTCGCACATCGGCCTCTTATCTCTTTATTGCGTTTCAAAAAATAAATCTACATAATAGGTATTTACGATTTTTAAAATTTTAGTTTATAGATATCAGAGGCGGATTTTGCAGTTTGGGAAAAATTCAGATTCACTTGAGCTTCTTTCACCATAAACCGTCACTTGCTTAAATAGTCTTTTTTACCCTGCTTACTGTTAAGGCTTAGTGTGAGGATGAGGTTCAATTATTTCACAGTTGCCTTTTTCTAGAAATAAAATTCCTATCACATGACAAATCTTTAAAAAAAATTTAATTTTTAATAAAATACCGATATAGAAAAAATAGTATAGATTCATAAGTCTTGTTAACATACTCTTCCTTTAGAAAACTCGCCGCAAGCGGCTCTTTTCTGAACTTGGACTCGTATACGTTAACAAGATGCCTTATGAAACTAGTGCTCTAATTATACTATAGTGGCGTCGAATTACGGGAATTAATAGCTTGAAACTAAACTTTTGCTGATAGAAATGTTATGATTGAATAATGTTTAGAACAATGTCAGGAATAATGTGGTAAGTTTTGGACTTCGAACTCGCGCGGCGTCCTTCCGAAAAAAGCATTCCAAAGAACATTTACCCGTTTTCTTTGACGTTTTATTTTATTCCTCAATTTCTAAACATCGGATCGTAATAAAAAATTATGGGATTATGGGAAATTGACAGACGATGAATTCTAGACTAAAAATGTATAGTTTGGTTCAGTAGCTTTGGAGATAAAACTTCTTAAGCACCAAATGCGAACCAATAATTGTTTTATTCAGTGCACTGCAAAGAAGTAATCAAAAAATCTTTTGTTCATGTAAAAGATACTACTTGATGAGTAGAATGAACTTGCCAAAGTTGAGATCCTCAAGTGCAACCAAACAGCCAAAAACTGCTCATGAAATCAAAATTTGTAAGGGTTGTCATTTAATGCGATCGCGATGAATAAAAATCTTTTTTTTATGAAAACATTCGTCTTTGAACGTACTATTTGCTTAAGGAAAAATTTTATAATTTTTCGCTAATCTTAGTGCACTTTTGACTCTTTTTTAGAAACGCACTTTTCTAAATCGCCAAGAATTTTGTCAATACTTGTTAAATTGAAAATTCATTATTTTAGCTTGATAGATCTTTTCAAAACCTTTGATTTCAAATAACAAAAATCGCGATTCATCAACTTGGAGGCCAAATATGGATATTTTTGTATTTACAACTGCAGTGGTTAAAAGCCTAACTGTTTTTTAAATCGTTTTTGTCTCAACTGAAAGGCAAAACATTCTTTTGTTGATATATGATATCTAAGTATGTTATGCATCTTCTAATTCAACACCAGACTAAAAAGAAGAAGTCAGTAAATAAAATTAATGGTGCGTGCTTTGTAACTATAGAAATTATACAAGAAACTATCGAAAATTCCGTCAAAATAGTAACAGCCATGGAGTTTCTTATATTAAATTTGACACTGACAAATAAAAGTACATCTAAATGAATCCAAAGTCAGGAGTGGGGGAGCATACCACCTGCAGTAGCAAATACAAAAATATCCAGAATTAGCCTCCAAGTTGATGAATCGGAAATTGTGTTTTTTGAAATCAGACGTATTTTAAAAGATCTATCAAGCTAAAATAATGAATCTTCTTTTTAAAAAATATTTACCAAGTTCTTGGCAATTTAGAAAAGTGCGTTTCGAAAAGAGGGTAAAAGTGAAGTATGCAAGGCGATAATTTCTAAAATATTTCTTTCACAAAATAGTAGGTTCGAAAAGGAATGTTTTTTGAAAAAAAAAATTGTTTTTATTATGATCGCATTAAATGGCAATCCTTACAAGTTCTAACTTCCTATGCACTTTTTGGCTCTTTGGTTACACTTCAGGATCTCAACTTTGGCAAATCCTATCTACTCATCAAAGAGTATTTTTTACATGAACAAAAGATTTTTTGATTACTTCTTTGCAGTGCACTGAATAAAACAATTTTTGGTTCGCATTTGGTGCTTAAGAAGTTTTATCTCCAAAGCTACTGAACTAAACTATACATTTTTAGTCTAGAATTCATCGTCTGTCAATTTCCCATAATCCCATAATTTTTTATTACGATCCGATGTTTAGAAGTTGAGGAATAAAATAAAACGTCAAAGAAAACGGGTAAATGTTCTTTGGAATGCTTTTTTCGGAAGGACGCCGCGCGAGTTCGAAGTCCAAAAGTTACCACATTATTCCTGACATTGTCCTGAACATTATTCAATCATAACATTTCTATCCGCAAAAGTTTAGTCTCAAACCGTATTTCGACCCCACTAAATAGTAGAGTAGCGACTTTTATTCGATTGTGTTAATAGTTGGTCAGTCAGTGGTCTGTCATTTTTTTGGTACTGTCAAGAGCTGTCAGTCAACTTCATAGGGACTTTTTATTTTGGCAAACCAAAAAATAAAAGTTCATGGCCAACCATATCGCAAATAAATAATGATTGGATTCTAGGGGCGGATCTACACAGTAAAAAATTTTCTGTTGTTAAATTTAATGTTGTTATTTTTTTGGGTTACTTTGTAAAATTTGCTATATAAATTAGCCAACATAACAACAAATACATATTGAGAATTTTGTTAAATTATTCTCTTGTTGTTTTACAAACAATTGTATGTAATTCTCATATTAGTATAGCATATATTCGAAATGCACAAGGGTAGTAGTCAAATGTTATAAAAGAGTAGTAAATTAGCAATATGATTTTGCACTTCCGATGTCAACTAAAACATTTGTGCTTTACGACACAATTAGTTTTATTTTCTACCTTTTAATATGTTGATGTAGCATGTTGTTCTTGTATTTTTTGCAAATTAATTTGTAAGATGACCAAACAAAATTGTCCTATATTATCAACGAATATCATGAATTTTATGACATAAGTTTTGCAAATTAACAATAATCTCGTGTTAAGTTTTTAAAGCAAGTTGTTATTTTAATAAATAATTTTGCTTAATTACACACAAAGTGTGGTTACAGATATTGTGCTGTGACATCAAAATATATCACACTGTCTTAGCATCGCTTTTTGTCAAATTTGCAAGCAGTTTAGTTTTTAGAGCTACTCCTTGGTTAAAATTACAAATGCAGGTTGCGAATGAGATAAAAACGCTATTTATATTTTTGCGTACGTAATGAAAATTGAAACGTGAAGGCGAAGTCAGTGGTTGTGTGTGGTACAGTTGTGTTTGTGCTTCTTTCGTCTGTTAAATGTTAATCGAAGATAGACAAAACGTAACAAAGTAAAATGGAGTACAATCAGGCAGAAAGTGTTGTAAAATTATATTTTAGGGTGCAACTCGACAGTGAAATTGAATGGTGTACTGTTGAATCACCAACAACGTATGAAAACATCATTTTAGAAGGTACGTAGGTACTTAATCATAAATATACAAACTTTAGTAAATTTCATTGTTTTAATTGCCAATTAACTACATATATTTGATTCACGTAAATCAGGTTCACTATCTAACTAATTTTTTTTTCATGTAGTGCGCAAAATATTCCCTATTCTTGAAAAAGAAGAATTTACGTTGCAAGACGAGTATGGTGCCAATCTTCGTGGCAATTTCGTAGAAGAATACATGAAAATATCTCCCCGAGGAGTTTTGATCAAAATTCGAAGGCGTAAGTTCTTTTATTTACTTTCGTAAAATGGTCAAATAATGGTAAACGTACCTACTTGTAGTCTAAATTTACTGTCTTAATCAATTGCTAGACGAGACCAAACTGTTCTCGGCGACATAGATGCGATCGCGTTTGTTTCAAAATTTGTTATTACGTTTGTTAATTCTTTGATTTTAGTGCCCAAAGTAATCTAATTTTTTAAGCTTTTTTGATTGCATTGTTGTAAAATACGCCTCATACAAAATTTTTAATTTTTCATATAGGCTTAATTAAAACTTTAATTTTTATAGGCTGCTTAGTGCTTAGGCCCCAGAGCTTCAGCTGCTCCGCATTATAAATATTTTGAACATTTATTTACTAAAAATGAATATAATTTGTTTATAAATTTATTACCTACGAGAGTCGTTCCTGTTTATAAAAATACATGCATAGCGAGTTACATAATACACCTTAATGAAGTTGCTTAAATATGGAATAAAATTATCTCAATTATTTTACAGCAACTCAATCATTTTCGTCTGATTCGACTTGGTCGCTCTATACTGTTGATGATCAATTATCAGACACGAGATCTGAGGCTTCCTCGTGTGGTTCTGTAATTAATTTTGAAAAAGATTTTAATACAGACATTTCCCCATTAAGGAAGAGAATTATAACTTCTCATGCCCAAAGAGAGGTATCTCACGAGGTGGGTCAATTTAATGCATACAGTGGCTACGGAATAATGGAAATAAATATTTCTTTTTTTCGCAGGAATATTTAAAAACAATTTGACACTTCAAATGGATTTATTATAAATCCAACATTTTCCGATGATTTTCTTTTTTTACCCCCTACGTGACATCGATATTTTTTTAAATACCAACCCCATATTTTTTTACAGATTTGAATAGACTATAAAATTCTGATTTCAGCAATATACACTTTGCCTTTTGGACTGACATTAATTCTGAATTTATCGTTTTAAATTTAATAAATTAAAAATATTTTCTATATTTAAAATAATTTAAAAAATGAAAATTGCACTAAAATTTAATTCAGTCAATCCTTTCGAGTTAATTTATTAAATGTAAATTGATAAATTCATTTAAATAGCACACTCGAACAGTATTAATTAGGGCTGGGAATTATATTCGAATGATTTGTATACAACAGTATTCGTAATTCGAATAGTGGAATATTCGAATACAACAGTATTCGTAATTCGAATACAACAGTATTCATAATTCGAATAATGGAATATTCGAGAAGTTCGAATAATTCGAATAGCTCGGTTAATTCGATAGTTCGAATAATTCGAATATAACTAATGAACGAATATAAGAATACAAAATCTGGAAAAATTCCCAGCCCTAGTATTAATACGCACTCCGTAAGTAACAATCAATAGCGCACATTAAAAAATTAATATCTTCGGAAAATGTTGGATTTAAAATAAATAAATTTGACGTCTCAAATATTTCCAGTATTCCGTAGCCATTGCCCATTGGACACCCTTGCTGCTTAGATACAATAAGAAAATTAAATTTGTTACTTCAATTTAGGCACTTTATGAATATTTAAAAAACACAGCTGGGGGGCAAGATGTCTGCCGGTTTTACAGTAAATTCAATACGCTAAATGATGAACACAGAAAGAAGTTAGTGAATTCAACTGTTAGTTATTTATTAACTTTATTTCCAAAGTACTGTATGCCATCAACGTTTTCAAGGGAGCAGTGCGCTAAATCTATAATAAAGATATTTCCTAAATTGAGAGATCCTGGAACACCTGAAGGATATGTAAGTAGTACATAAGTATTGTCTACTAATAGATATGTCATTTAATTGTTGATATATTATAGGAGGGATATTATGATCCTATTACTACTGGGGGATTCTTGACAACGAGATTAAGGACTGTAATAAGAAGGGAGAAAAAAAGTACAGGATCATTAGTTTGTCTTCATATGCCAAAGAAAGCTAAAGTTGCTACAGACGAGGACGATTCTCAAGATGATCGAAGTTTTGATGAAGAAATTGCTTTCATGAAACATGCGTGTCCTATAAAGCAACAAACCGAAATCAAAGCAAAAGCATTGGTTACATATTCATTAAGAAAGGCCAAAGGAGGATGCGACTACGTACAATACCCACGATTTTTAGATACTGAAGGTTTGGTAAGTTATTTATTGTACACAAATTTAATGGGTCTTTTATATAAATAACTTATTGTTTCAGATTTCTCAAGACTTTACCTTAAAATACCCGAAAAGTGGAGAATTGCTGGTTAAGAATTTTGGATCGTACGTTGAGAGAATTTTAAAAGTATACAACATTACAGTAAAAAATGTGTCTCAAGATATAATACCATTATTGGAAGTTGAAAATTCTGAGAATAGTAAGTTTTGAAAATTTTCTCAAATATCTATATTTAAAATATTTTCTTTGTACACATAGATTGGAACACCACTATAAGAGCATTCCTGGCCCTACTTCATTTACTACCACCTACTGCAGGAGGACGAGGCAAAAGCCATAATCGAGAAAAAGCATCAACAGCAGTGCCATATTTATTAGTTTTCCAAAAGGTACGTTAAGGCTAACATTTTATTCTATCAATTTTAATAAATTCCATTTTAGTCCGATGTACCAGTGGAAGACATACTAAAAAATAAGCGGACTACTCAACCCTTTTTAGTAGCTGTAGGACCCAGCCAAGGCATCATCCAAAACTATTACGTTGTTCTGGACGAACAACTTATTAATATCAACACCGTAAGTGGAGCAAATGATGCTCTAAATGCTTTTGACATCTTATTTAAAATATTTTACGTGTTTGATATAAAATTTAACGAACATTTAAAGCACTTCTTCGAATTTGTGCAAGTATTTTTTTACAAAATAATGAATGTAACCTTTAATAGTAGAATGTCCGAAATAAGAGCAAAATTAGAAAACTTGGAGTAAGTAATCTATTTCCAGATTGAGATTTCTTCTTTTCTTACTATAAAAGGTTATGTTCTTATTCGTTCTATAAACTACAGAATTATATTCTTTATTTGTTACTATAAAAGCTTAGTCCTTTATTTGTTGCTATATAAAACTATAAAAGCTAAAGCTGTCTTTTATTTTGTGAGTATAGTAGGTTACATGTTTGTTATTCTATAAAAGTAGTTAGTACTTGTTCTGATTTATTGCCAAAATGGCACATTATGTATGCTTTCTCTGCAAAACAACAATAACTAGCCAAAATACTTTGATGCAACATCTTCGAGATTTACATGGCTTTTGTGAAAGTTCTAACACTGTACTTTATTGTTGTGTACCAAATTGCCCATTAAGTTTTAAATCGTTTTCTGGGTTTAGAAAACACATTAAAAAATGTCAATTGATGCAAATGGGAAATTCGTCAAAAGAAGATAGTAATATTGTTCCACACATAGTTAACAATAGTGGTATTTTTCAAAGCGTGGTTAGCAATAGTAATATAAGTATTGTTCAAGATATAGATAATACGATACCAAAAAACACGAATGACTTTGCGGACACGTTCGAATCAGTAATCCTTACAAGTAATAAAACAGAGAGCGAGGTGTTTGATAATTTGCTAGAAATGTATATCTCAAAATTAATATCACTTGGTATACCAGAAACTACCATTCAAGTTATTGTAGAGTGCACGGAAGAACTTTTAAATGGAGCGTTGCGGCATAACTCTGCTATGGAAAAGCAGAAAAGTAATGACAATTTCACAAAGATTTTTGATAAATATAAAACAAAATATAAGCGAACACAGCATTTTGAAAAAAAAATTGTGAAACCTATTGAAATCCCTATTGGGATTCGGTTTGATCAGAAATGGAACAAAACTACAAATGAATATACTCAGGTGCCAGTTAACTGTTCGTTTTCGTATGTTCCTCTGCTGGATACTCTTTCGTTTTTGTTACGTAATGACTCTTTTTTGACGCTATTGACTAAACCCAGAAATTCAAATGCAGGCTTAATTTCTGATTATTGTGATGGCAAAAATTATAATAATTGTACATTTTTTGCAGAAAACGAACATCCTCTTCAAATTCAATTGTTTTTCGATGAATTTGAGACTGTTAACCCTTTAGGGTCAAAAACGGGTGGCCATAAGCTAGGAGCGATTTACTTTATCATACGAAATCTTCCTTCTGTTTTTAATTCGGTCCGTTCAAACATACATTTGCTAGCCCTTTTCTACTCGAGTGATTTAAAAAAATTTGGATTTAACAAAATTTTGGATAAAATTGTTTACGACATTAAACAACTTGAAACAGTTGGTTTATATAGTGAAAAATTGGGTAAACACATAAAAGGCACAGTTGTTTGTTTTAGTCACGATAATTTGGGCGCAATGCAGCTTTTTGGATTCGTCGAATCGTTTTCTGCTACATATTATTGTCGCATATGTTGCGTAACTAAGAACGAAGCTCAAACCTTATGTGTCGAAGATGAAAATAAACTACGTACTAATGAACATTATGAAAGTAATTCACAAGATATATCAGAAAATTCTCATAGTTACGGTATAAAATATAGAAGTATTCTTAACGATTTACATTACTTCAAAATATGTGAAAATATTAGTGTGGATGTGATGCACGATATACTGGAAGGTGTGGGTCAGTTGGAAATTAAATTATTCTTAAAATTTCTCATCAACCAGAAATTAATAACAATTAACGAAATTAATTCCCGATTACAGTCTTTCAATTTTGGTTATCGAGAAAGATGTAACAAACCTAGTCCTATTAACTTAGAGAAAATAGGAAATTTAATTGGGCAAAGGGCAGGCCAGACATGGTGTCTGCTACGATACTTACAATTAATTTTGGGGGATATAATTTTAAAGATATCTGAGGCAGATAAACATAAACTAAAAGTTATTACTCTTTTACAAAGCATTGCTGACATAGTATTTTCTCCTGTAATTTCTTTTGGCATGGTTGTTAAATTAAAGCATTTGATCGAAAAACATCATACATTATATATGAAAGAATATCAGAATAATTTAATCCCAAAGCACCATTTTATGATTCACTATCCCACAACTATTTTAAGAAGTGGTCCATTGATGGGCTTATGGTCAATGCGATTTGAAGCAAAGCACGGTTATTTTAAAGATTTGTGTTTTAAATTTAAAAATTACAAGTCCCTTTGTAAGACCTTATCGTTTCGCCATCAGGAACATATTTGGTATGAGTGGAGAAGTATGAATTTAACTACACAACCTACTTTTGGAATATCGTCCTTAAAGTCTTGGAAAGATAAACCATATAGCGCATTATTGGAATCAATTTTGAACTTACAAGATGAACAAATTTTATTTGTAGCAAAAGTAACACACGTAGGTTCCTTACATAAAAAAGGAACATTTTTTATAAAACAAATGAATGAATTTGCATTACCTATATTTTCACAGATAATTGACATCTTAATTTTGGATAACGTACCACTTGCTGTTTGCATAAACTGGAAAACGATAAAGTTTCATGAAAAGTATCATGCTTACATTTTAGAAAACACAAATATTGAATATACCTTAGTTAATTTACTTTCATTAAAACATAATATTTCATATGAACTGCACCACCCTTATGGTTCTGAATTAAATTGTATTGTATTAAAACACGAAATTGTTTTATAATAAAAAAATTCCAAATGTTCTTCATCACACAAGTATTTTTTGTATTTCGCTAACGTGGCTCCAATGGACTTTTCAAAGCATTTTCTTATGTAAAATATAACATTATGTATTCATAAGATTAGTCGTTACTGGCTCAATGTATATAGGTATATTATGTAACCAATATTATAATATTATGTATTTTTATAATTTACTTACTACTTACCTACCTATTATGTAATTAAGTATTAATTATAGTTTTGATAATCTTTAAATAAAATATTATATCTATCACGTGTTTTGCTATTCAATAAACCCTTCAAATTTAACAATAATCGTGGTTGTTTCATCAATATAAATTTGTGAATTTGAATAATATTCTTTCTAGCTTTTAACAAGAAGCTCTAGTTACATTTAACAATAATCGTGGTTGTTTCAACTAAGTAAATTTACTAATTTGAATCATACTGTTGTAGCTGTTAACAAGAAGCTTAGTTACATTTAACAATAATCGTGGTTGTTTCAACAAAATGAATTTGCGAATTTGAATCATATTGTTGTACCTTTTAAAAAGAAGCTGTAGTTACATTTACATATTGTTGCATTTCTTGTAACATAAAGAACAAGTTACGTAGCATCACAAATTAGTATAGTATACTAAAATGTAGATGTTAAATTAAATTAACGAACTTGCCTAATATGCTATTTTATTTGTCAATCCGACAACAAGCGTTTGGAATTAGCAAAATAAACTTGTTTTTTGCGCAAGTACTACTTGCGTCAATGATAAAATTTAAGAAAATATTAAATCTTATTTGTAGCAACTTTACGTACATAATTTGTAAAGTTGGCTAAAATCGATTGATCCCTTTACAATCTCAGTAGTAAATGTTTTACTACACAATAATGCTTAAGTAGAGCAAGAAGAAATTTTGTTATTTCAACTAAAAGATCAAGTGGACCGTATAATCCAACAACTCTTGTCAATATTTAGTTAATTTTCACAAGTAATTTTTTACTGTGTACATGGACTAATATGGCTTAAGCCTTGAGCCCCCAAGTGTCAAAAAACCCACAATAATTGAATTAAAATAGAGCAAAAATGAATTTTAAACCTCAATTTAAAGATCTTTAATCTAACAAAAAATGGGGCCTCATTAGACTTCAATAGGTGTCGACCCCGAAAAACCTAGATCTGCCACTTACTAGGTATCAGAGGCGGATTTTGTAGTTTTGGAAAAATCTAGATCCACTTGAGGTTTTTATACCATAAGTGCAATATTAACTTTATTTTATTTTTTTTAATTGTTTTTATGATTGTTTAGTTTAGTGTGAAATTGTTTTGTGATCTGCATGTTATTCTTAAGGTCAATTGTTGCAGTTGATGTTTACTTAATTTTGGTTATTTGAGTTAAACGGGTTTTTAGTCTAAACTCTAATCTAATGTATATTATTATTATATTACTATATTTCGCTTGCTTAATTATATAGTCTTTTTTAACCTTGCGAGTGTTAAGGCTTAGTGTGAAGATAAGGTTCAATTATTTCTCTGTAGTTGCCTTATCCATTGGTCTCTTTCCCATCTTCGTGCCTCGTGCGATTTCTTTCATCTCTTTTCAATTTTCCTCACGCTTAACGTTAACGCTTTTATCCTTTTTTAGGAATTCGGTATTTTACCTTCATTTATTTATTATCTGTGTAGCATTGATTGTACAAAAGAGGAAGCTGGTAGCAAAAGATTTATTGATCTTTGCCCACAAATAGCAAATATAATTTAGCTTTTTTTATAGTATATCAACTTAGACCAATAAGGCTGCGTTAGTAGGCTCATCTTTCCATATAATTACGGTTCCAGTCCGCTCCTGGGCATATATTTATTGTAAATTAAAAATATAAATAAAACACACGAAAACGAGCATCCGACAGGTAATAACTCACTTTCTTACGATAGGTAAAAGATACATATTTAATAACACGATTATGTATTTGAGAAAGTTTTGAACATTCGAAAAAAAACTAAATTTACGAATAAGAAATTTTCAACTTTTTTTTAAATACAGTGAGAGCCAAATACAAAAATACTCTCATAAATGAGAAAAAGGCGTACCCAAGCTCAACATCCTAATATTTGTAGAAACCCTGATTTTGACAATTTCCACCTCTCAAGGTCAGATCCATTTCGAAAATTTTACATGGCATATAGCCTACCTACGTGATGCTTCATTGAAGGCCCCTTGGAAAAAGAAATGAAAAAACCTCTTGTTTTAGTTTTGCATATATGCTTTTGCAGTTACGATCACTTACAGTGACCGTGCTAGCTATTTTGGCCCCCCCCTGCAAATTTTAAATATTTCGCCGCTTTTGTTATCAATTTTATAAAATATTTGTAATGAAGCTATCCCGCGTCCCCCTTAACATATTGGGGCCCTAACATGTTGCGCCCCTATGCGACGCTTATCTCGCTTACCGCCTAGAGCCGCCACTAATCATTTACACAATACACTATCTGATATTGAAGTTTTAAAAAAACAGACAAAAATACGGCTCATAGAATATTTTATTTGGTATCTTATTAATTATTAAACCCAAAAACATTTTTTATAGGTTCAACACGTTCGTTGTAATGACGTTTAATGTCATCTGAAATTTTCTCTCCAATCATAACGATCGATGCAGCTTGTCCTCCGACTGTAGTTGGAATAATACCTTCACCTGCAACTCGTAGTCTTTGAATTCCATGAACTTGAAGTTTGTTATTTACAACTGACGTATTCGGATTAGAGCCCATCTTACAACTACCCAGTCCATGAACTACAGTATTTACCGTGCTATGTTTGAAAGCACAGAACCAAAAATCTTTAGTCGTATCGCTGTAATTTGCACATTGAGGGTAGTTGTTGTGGTGAAAAGAAGCATTTAGTTTCCTCATTTCAGGAGATTCTACCAAGCGTTGGGCTATTTTCACAGCTTGGTACATAACTTCCAAATCTTGGGTGTTGTTAAAAAGGTTTGGATTTATTGATGGATACGTGTAAGGATCTTTCGATTGTAATTTAATTGTGCCAAGTGACAAAGCATTTAATAAAAAAGTCGATATGCGAAAAGTTGTTCTTTCATTTATTGCACTAGTTCCGTTGGTGATGTTCAGCAGAATTTCACTTAAGCTATTGGATTGAGTAAATGCAACTCTTATGTCGGGTAATCCAGAAACATTAGCGTATGTGCTTTGGTAAAATCCCACTCCGTGATTAAAAGAAGATGTGGTTAGTTCTCCGTTATGTTGAATGTAGTTTTCCACGTGATCTTTTAAAGTTTTTGCCGGTTCGGTATAATTAGTTACAACAAATAACCCACCAAGAAATGTAGGTTGATCTCTAAAATTACGTCCTACTGGCAAATCTTTAATAACCGAAATATTTAATTTTTCCAAATGTTGTTTTGGACCAATACCAGATAACATTAATAATTGAGGAGATTGTAGTCCTCCTGCACTAATAAGAACTTCTTTTTTAGCAAAAGCGTGAAACAGAGTACCGTTATGAGCAAACTCTACACCATAAGCAATTTTATTAGCAATAAGAATTTTTGTAGCATATGCGTGTCTCAATATAAAAAGATTTTTTCTGTTTTCGAATGGTAGCAAAAAAGCTCTAGAAACACTCTGACGTTGTCCTCTGATGTGATTCGATTGTAATAAAGACATGCCTAAACTGCACTTTCCATTGTAATCTGTATTTGTGTAATTAAATATTTTTTTATTTGCCTGCATCATAGTCTTAAGCTGTATATTTGTACCACCAATAGTTGTTGTACTCCAATAACCACCTTTTCCATGATAACCTGGATCGCCATCAAATTGACAATTTTCAGATTTAATAAAATATGGTAAAACGTCTTTATAAGACCATCCCTTGTTTCCATCTCTTTCCCATTCGTTGAAACTTTCTCTTTGACCTCGAGTTACCGCCATATTATTTATAGCAGTGGATCCTCCTAAAGCTTTGCCACGCGTAATTCCACAACGACGACTTGGAGTTCCTAATGATAAAGGATTATTTAACCTAGATACCAGATGATAATGGATGATTAGTTTTACCTAAGCAGTTTCCAGCAGTTGTAATAAAGTTCCAATTGTATTTTGATGAACCTAAATACCTGAACATTGCCGGTATGTTTACATATTCTTCAGTGTCGCCACCTGCTTCTAATAATAATATTTTCCATTTCTTGATTTCTGATAACCTGTTTGCTATCACAGCACCAGCTGTACCAGCACCAATAATGATAAAATCAAATTCTCCAAAATCTGAAATTAATTTTTCAACGATGGTTCTAACTGAATAGTGTTACGCAACAAGGAACCAACCTCTCATATTTGCCAAAGCGAGATAATCACGTTTTAAAAGTTCTGTTTGCCTAATACTTCAGTAAAATAGCAAAAAATAGAGGAAATAATTAGGTTTTGACTACAGTTGATTGTGCTGTATCTCCACAAGTAATAATCAGATTTAAATAATCGTTTTTTAATTAGAGAGATAATATAATGAGTAAAGTTTTTCTATTCTTGTATTTTATTAAAAAAAGTCCAGAGCTTAAAGTTAGGAGCCGATTTACGGTAATTTTCATTTTCAATTCCTCTTCTTTAATCTATAAAATGTATGTCGGCAGTTTTTAAGTATACGCTGTCTCATGAAAAGGGAGAAAATTAAGCATTTTATTTAAGTTAAAATAAAATAGTGTTTGTATTTAAAAAAAGGTAAGTTTGTGTCATATCTTTCAAATTAAGCCCTAAAAAAATGTTGTTGCTACGCCACTGACTAAAGCTTAAATATATCTATTTTTTTTATTTGAACTATTTTTTTATATTTCCATTACTTTAGAAGTTATTAGCAAAAGAAAAATACGCACTTTTTCAGTTTTTACCTCATATCTAGTCGGCTATTTTTTTAACAATTACCCTAGGGTAATTTTCAATTGCTTTGCCGATGCAATATCTGCAATATCGTATAAAATTGAACGAATTGTCACGTTATTTTTACGAATTTTTACGTTAAATTAAAAAATAATATAAGGCATAGATAAATCCTCATAATTTGGTTTATCTTTCAAGTAGGGGAGACTGGGGCAGGTTAGGACGCGGAAAATTTTCTACCGTTTTAATGAAACTACGTGCAAGTGGGGTATCTTCGGACAAGCTATACGACAAGCACATTCGGATAGTGAATTTACGTATCCATTTCCAGTTGCTGCATTAACTTGACTTTAAAATTTTTCTACATAGAACCCTTGGTTTGTGACCCCCTCAAATAGAAAAATATTGTTTATTTTATATACCGGCATTGTTTTTTATCAGTTTTTTGAATAAAGAGGTTTTCACAATGTTTCAACGCTTTACTAGGTTAATTTGTCCGAATGTACCCCTTATGTAGTTCGAACGTGCCCCGATGTGGGGCAGTTTCGGACAAATACTATTTTTGAAAAAAAATATCTGTAAGAGGAAAACTGTGTTATTTTACTGCTTTTTCTATATACGCAATAGCGCAATCGGTGTTTAAAAAAAGTGTCCGAACGTGCCTCAGTCTCCCCTACATTTTCCGCTTCGCGTCGGGATGTTTTTAAAAAATGTAATTTCAAGATATGACAAAATCATTTCGGTTGTTATCAATGCCCTAGGGTTAATTACAGCAATTACAGTTATAAATTTATAAAATCAGCAGAAATAGCGATTGCCATGAAATATTTCAAATCAAAATTATTAAATGTTTGACGTTTGATCTTTTAAAACAATTTTTGAGGGTAATTAAATTAACTAAAACTAAATATAAAATTAAATTTTTGGGTTTTTTTTTCTAAATATTATTAAATAAATTCAATAATTACAGACAAAATTTAAAATAAGTCTGACAGAAAGAGCATCAAGAGAAAAATTTTTATTAAGAGGGCGATATTTAACAAATGGGCGGGGTAGTTGATATTTAGACATTCCGCTCTTAAGCTTCAGCGCCTTTAATACCCGGTTGATATCACTAATATTTACAATTCCTGATAGGGTAAAGTTCAAAGAAGGCACTAAAGTATTTGTATATAAAAAATAAGAGCCTAATTAGTGAGAAAAATGCAGTTGAACTTGGTGAAATTCAAAAAAAACAACGGATGTTGGGTAGAAACAACATCCTGTCTATTTTTAAATTTCACCAAGTTCAACTGCATTTTTCTCACTAATTAGGCTCTTATTTTTTATATACAAATACTTTAGTGCCTTCTTTGAACTTTACCCTATCAGGAATTGTAAATATTAGTGATATCAACCGGGTATTAAAGGCACTGAAGCTTAAGAGCGGAATGTCTAAATATCACCTTCCCCGCCCATTTGTTAAATATGGTCCCCTTAATGTTTCAAAACAATCGCCATTTCTACTAATTTTAAAAATTTTTAAATTAAGTTATAAAACCGAAATTATCCAAAATTAAAACTTTTATTGAAAGAGTTTTTTTCTCAAATAAATTGACCTATGACCAAGAGGTCCGGTCACCACCCTATATGTGTGCTGTATATACCCCAATCGATCTAAATCCGCACCTCATTTAATTGCGTTCAGCTTAAAATTAAAATCTTACCTTCAACTTGATCTGATTGTGGTCTAAATTCATTTGCACTTGTTGGTAACTCATAATTTAGAGACTTTAGGATATTGTCCTTTATCATTTCTTCGTAATATTTAATTTTAGACTGGTCATTTTTGCATATTTGGCCATCGCTGTATTTCAAAAAGAATAGCAATGACAAAATACACAACTTCATTTTGGCAACTTTCAAATTGACTGCTACACCTTTAATATTCTTTTTGATAATTAACCACAAATTTAATTTAAATAGGTCGCACGTCCGCCTCGCATATCTTTAATGCAAATTTAAAAAATAAATCTACATACGAAGTAAAGCGAGTGTTAAAATTTTAGATTAAAGATATCAGAGGCAGATTGTGTTGTTTTGGAAAAATCCAGATCCCCTTGATCGGGTCTTTTTTACCCTGCTAAGTGTTAAAGCTTAGCGTAAGGATGAAGTTCAATTATTTCTCATACTGCTTTATCCATTGTTTCTTTCCCCTCTTCGTGTCTCGTGCCATTTCTTTCGTCTCTTTTAAGTTGCCTCACGCTTATCGTTGATATTTTTACTATTTAAAGAAATTTGGTACTTTATCTTCGCCTTTTTATTATCTGTGTAGCATTGAATACAGGAAGAGGAAGCTGGTAGCAAAATTTTATTTCTGTTTGCCCACAAATAGCAAGAAATAATATCGCCTTTTTAGTTGTTTTATATCTAATTAGACCATTAACAACTGTGTTAGTAGGCTCATTTTTCCATATTTTCTGGAACCGAATTATTTCCAGTCCGTTCCTGGCAGAGATTTATTATAAATAAGTTAAAAATATAAATAAAATATACACACAAAAACGTACATCCCATAATAACTCACCTTTTATAGGTAAAAGATACATATTTAATAACACGATTATGTATTTTATAAATTTTTAGCGAAATTTTCAATTTTTTTCAAATACAGTGTGAGCAAAATATGCAAAAACAGTTTCAAATTAAATATTACGAAGAAATGATAAAAAACAATAATCCTAAAGTTTTTGAATTATGACATTATGAGTTCCCAAGTGGAAACGAATTTAAGATAGTTTGACAGTGTGCTCGGCTAGTTTTTATAAAAACTGTATTTATGAGATTATGCGACTTCACGTAAATATTTTGACGTGACGTCATATAAATACAGACGGTTCTAATTTTGTTGACGAAAGAACGAATTCTATTGGTTTTTGATGCAAGCGTGCGCCTTGCTTAGTTGTCTGGTGGCACATGTTTCGTATTTAAATGTATTTCTTGGACTTTGGAAGTTCTGCAGCTTATGCAACACATGCCGTACACATATGCATCTACAATCCGTAAAAAAGTGTGGTATAGCAACATAACGACACATTTTTATAAAAAATTTTATAAATATATTTTAAGAATTTTTATGAAATAAATACAATGTGGGACTGGCTTTAGACTGTCTGGCAACATCAAAAATATTGAAGTTTGATACCTCCCAAACTCAAATCCGTTGACAAAACGCGGTCCTCATATTTTGCAAACTCACTTCCCTTCAGAACCCAGTGTTTTTAGTGTGCTCGAACGACTTTTTTCATTCGGCTACGCCTTTTGAAAAGAGTAACATCTCGCGCACTAAAAACACTGACTTCGCGCTCTTGATACAAAAACAGCTATTTTTTTATATTTTCGAAAAGATCTCCAAAATTTGATCACTTACTCAAAAACATTTCAAAATCGGTGTATGAAATCATTTTTCTAATGTAAACCATTTTCATAATACAGTCGCAAAACTAAATTACCAATTTTCAGTTTATTTATGTTTATTTTTCTCGGTAACCATTTTGAATTCAAAAATTTTCTAAACGGATTCTTAAAACTCATCAAAATATGCAACATTTTGCTCATTTAACCAATCTCGTAACTCTTTACCGTTTCCGAAATCCCAATGTTAGCATCACTTAAAAAAATCATTTTGCATTATGCATCTTAATAGTATTTTTTACAACATGAGATGAAACATACGTTTTTTTCGTGAGATAGAATTTAATTCACAAGCCCCGTAGGGGCGAGTGAATTAATCTTTCGAACGAAAAAAACGGATTTCATCTCGAGTCGTAAATGCTATTTTTTCTACGACGATAATTAGTACATTTTAAAAAAATAATTCTTTTTACTAAAATGTGAACCGACCACAAAAAAACTGGTTTCACCTCATGTTGTAAATAACATCTGCTTGTAATAACACTTTTTCTCACTAGAGACGAAAATGCTATTTTCGTAACGAGTAAGTGATGACGAAATGCTTAGTTTCACATATGGGAGTAGAAAAAATGTATTTTTGGTTTGTTAATTACTTCAAATTCCTTTAAAACATTTTTTAGGATTGTTTTTATTTTTTACATAATTTTGAGAGGAGAAAATAAGTATTTATTTAAATTATATCAACAATAGATGATAAAATATAGCGACATCTATGAATAACAAAAGCAAATGTTACGTAACAGATAGCATTTAGTGTTCACACCATTAAGAAAAAAAATTACAATCATAACAACAGTTTAAAAAAACTTTAAAATGTTTAATAAAATGCGGAAATAGAAAAAATAGTATAAATAACACGTTTCATAAGGCGTGTTAACGTCCTCGTCCTTTAGAAACTCGCCGCAAGTGACTCTTTTTTTAACTTTGGACTCGTATATGTATATACCTATAGTACGTTAACTAGATGCGTTATTAAACTAGTTCTTTAATATACTATTATTTACTATCTTTTAGTAAATAATTAGTAAGTAATTTAGTAAATTATTCTTTAATTATTAAATCCAAAAACATTTTCTATACGTTCAATACGTTCGTTGTAATGACGTTTAATGTCATCAGAGATTTTCTCTCCGATCATAACCATCGTTGCAGTTGCTCCTCCGATTGCAGTTGGAATAATACCGTCACCTGCAACTCGTAATCTTTGAATTCCATGAACTTGAAGTTTGTTATTTACAACTGACGTATTCGGATTAGGGCCCATTCTACAACTACCCAGTCCATGAACTGTAAGACTTGCCATGCTATATTTAAAAGCGCAGAACCAAAAATCTTTAGTGGTGTCGCTGAAATTTGCACATTGAGGATAGTTGTTGTGGTGAAAAGAAGCATTTAGTTTCCTCATTTCAGGAGATTCTACCAAGCGCTGGGCTATTTTTACAGCTTGGTACATAACTTCCAAGTCTTGGGTATTGTTTAAATAGTTAGCATTTATTGATGGATACGTGTAAGGATCTTTCGAATTTAATTTAAGTGTGCCAAGTGACAGAGCATTTAATAAAAATATCAGAATTGAAAAAGTTGTTCTTTCATTTATTGCACTAGAGGTTCCGTTGGTGATGTTCCGAAGAATTCCACTTAAGCTATTGGATTGAGAAATTTGAAATCTTATATCAGGTAATCCAGGAACACTAGCGTAGGTGCTTTGGTAAAGTCCCATTCCGTGAAAATAACTGGCTGTGGTTAGTTCTCCTTGATGTTGAATGTATTCTTCCACGTGTTGTTTTAAAGTTTTTGCCGGTTCGGTATAATTTGTTACAACGTATAATCCACCAAATGTAGGTTGACCTCTAAAACTACGTCCCACTGGCAAATCTTTAATAAGAGAAATGTTTAATTTTTCCAAATGTTCTCTTGGCCCAATACCAGATAACATTAATAATTGAGGAGATTGTAGTCCTCCTGCACAAACAATAACTTCTTTTTTAGCAAAAGCGTGAAATAGAGTGCCGTTATGAGCAAACTCTACACCATAAGCAATTTCATTTGCAATGAGAATTTTTGTGGCATACGCGTGCCTCAATATCAAAAGACTTTTTCTGTTTTCGAATGGTAGCAAAAAAGCCCTAGCAACGCTCTGACGTTGTCCTCTGATGCGATTGGATTGTATTAAAGTCATGCCTAAATTGCACCTTCCATTGTGATCTGTAGTTGTGTAATTAAATAATTGTTTATTTGCCTTCATCATAGTCTTAAGCTGTATATTAGTGCCACCTATAGTTTGTGTACTCAAATAACCACCTTTTCCATGATAACCTGGATCGCCATCAAATTGACAATTTTCAGATTTAATAAAATATGGTAAAACGTCTTTATAAGACCATCCTTTGTTTCCATCTCTTTCCCATTGGTCAAAATTTTCTCTATGACCTCGAACACACACCATACTATTTATAGCAGTGGATCCTCCTAAAGCTTTGCCACGCGTAATTGCACAACGACGATTTGGAGTACCTAAATGATAAAAGATTATTCAACCTAGATACCCTATGATAATTGATGATTGGTTTTACCTAAGCAGTTTCCAGCAATTGTAATGAAGTTCCAATTGTACTTTGAGGAAAGTATATACCTATTCATCGCAGGTATGTTTACAAATTCATCAGTGTCGTCACCTGCTTCTAATAATAATATTTTCCATTTTTTTATTTCGGATAACCTGTTTGCTATCACAGCTCCAGTTGAACCAGCACCAATAATGATAAAATCAAATTCTCCAAAATCTAAAATTAGGTATTTAAGTATGGTCCTACCACTACAAACACTCAGGTTTTTCAATCGCCGGGTCCGTCTTTGGAGATCAGAACTGCGCATGCCGCTAAATCTACACCCTGGATCTCTAACAGGTCTGTTATAGTAAAACTCTGAGCATTAGTAGTGGACTTAACTGAGAAAGCAAGCTTTCATACGTCTAGGTTTTTACTACGGCAGACCTAAACTGCTTAGAGGCTGCCTGATCGATCTAAATACGCTCACCTTAGATCAGAGGCATAAGAAATTGCTGACGTACAATGTATTGGATCTAAACAACAATAGCATACCTTCCGAGCAGTTCAAAGAATTCAAAAAAACCCTTATAGTGGAGTCTAATTATGGGGAATAATAGTTTGAAACTAAACTTGAAATTTGAAATGTTATAATTGAATAATATTCAGGACAATGTCAAAAATAATGTGGTAAGTTAGAACTTCGAACTCGCATAGCGTCAGTTCGGAAAGTGCTCTAGAACTTTGCCAATATTTATTAAAAAGAAAATTCAATATTTTAGCGTGATAGAATTTATCAAATCCATTGGTTTCAAAAAACAAACATCCAGATTCATGATCTTAGGGTTCAAATAAGAATATTTTTGTATTTACACCTGCAGTGTAAACGGCTAAATGTTTTAGATCATTTTGGTCTCAACTGGAAGACAAAACATTAATCTAGAATTGATCGTTGTTCCGTAATCAAATAATTTTTTTATTACGATACGATGTTTGGAAGTTCAGAAATTAAATAAAACGTGAGAGAAAACGCGGCAATGTACAGTCAGGCTCACAATTATTGGCCTATTGGTACTTTAAAAGCACTTTTCGGATAGACGCCGTGCGAAACGTGCAAAAGTTTAATTTGAAATCGTATTTCTACCCCACTATTAGTTACCCAATAACACCACAACTCCTGTGAGCTTAGTACGCACGTTATTTCATCGCGTTTTAAACATAAAATGAGAATTTTACCTTCGACTTGATCTGAATTTGGCCTAAACTCATTGGCACTTGTTGGTAACTCATAATTTAGAGAGTTTAGGATACCGTCTTTTATCATTTCTTCGTAATATTTAATTTTTGACTGGTCCGTTTTACATATTTGGCCATCACTATATTTCAGAAAGAATAGCAATACCAAAATGAAGAACTTCATTTTGGCGACTTTAAAATTGACTCGTACACGTTAACTATCCCTTTGATAATTTAATACAAATTATATTTAAATACGTAGCACGTCCGCCTCGAGTATCTTTATTGCGTTTCAAGAAAGAAATCTACATATACGCATAGATAATTGCAAATTTAAAAAATTTACATTAAAGATGTCAGAGACGGATCTTGCAGTTTTAGAAAAGTCCAGATCCAATTCAGGTTCTTCAACCATATAAGATCATCATCAACTTTATTTGTTTCGTTTGCTTCATTTCATAGTCTTTTTTACCCTGTCGAGTGTTAAACCTTAAAATGAGGATGAGGTTTAATTATTTATCAGATCGCTTATGCATTTCTTTCTTTCCCCTCTCTTCGTCTTTCCCATAAATAGCAAGAAATAATTCCGCTTCTTTAGTAGTTTTATATCAACTTAGACCATTTAGCTGCATTAGTAGGCATGGTGGTAATATAAAGTACTAATATAGTGGTAATATCTGAGAGAGATAGAGAAAGACATGCGCCTTGGTACACCATTGATATTAACACCATGGTTAGTAAGAATATCTTTCTATATTTTCTGAAACCGAATTACGGTTCCAGTCCGCCTCTGCCAGATATTTATTATAAGTTAAAAATATACATAAAACATACGAAAACGTGCTTCCAACTGGTAATAACTCACCTTTATAAGTAAAAGATATATATTTAATAACACGAATATGTATTTTAGAAAGTTTGGAATTTACGAAAAAAAAATTAAATTAACGAATGCAAAATGACCAGCTTAAAATTAAATATTACGAAAAAATGATAAAGGACAAAGTAATCCTGAAGTCTTTGAATTATTAGTTACAAACAAGTGCAAACGAATTTGCACAAGCAACAACAAAAGAACAGAAGGGGAGGTTGTTGATTTACTACTTGTTGGCAAAATAAAGTTACCCTTCAGTAACAGTAACAGCAGTATGGGGTGTTATGATGGTTACATCCACAATTCGTGCTAAACGTATGGACATGGTGACCATTAATTGTGAGGCTGACTGTGCACATGTATGTAATAGCTGCTGTGGAGCAAAAACTACTGTTGAAATTTAGTTTTAGCCATTTTAAAAACATTTCATAGGGAAAATAAGTGTTTCAAAAAAAGATATACAAAGTGTCCAAAAATACAGTAGTTATTTTCGCATTATTTCAAATTTAATCTTGTTATTTTTAATTGGCTATAAAATAGTATATTATAGCATCACAGCCCCAATTGAAAAAAAATATTTTAAATTTCTATATCGAAAATGGTAATCAATACAATGATGGTAATCAATACAACGATTAGCAGAGCCGGTAATTAATATTATGAACACTTCAAAACGGCATTGTACAGCCAAATTATAAGACTGTTGTCCTAACAACTTGCACATATATTTTTATTTGCAATTTTGACATTAGTGTGCTCGCTTACGCAATTAACTCTTTCGGACATCTCTAAAAGGCATACCGTAAGCCGCCGCTACTTTGACAACACTGATATTAATATGTTGAAGTTGCGCGATCCGTTTAAAATAAAAATTACAAGGTGAAGGTGATTATATCTTCAGTTACTGGACGTGACTATTTTTGGTCCAGTAAAAAGAAAAGTTAGGTGGAATTTCACGGCGTAAACGTTTGATACCAAACGAACGCTAAATATATGTGGAAGTGTAACGGCTCGTCAAGCGACTTCAACTTTTAATGCAAATTAAACGATTTTTTATTTTTTTTATGAAGAAGCTTAAGACGTATAAGCAAAACGTTAATAAATAAATGATAAATATGGACATACTAAAAAAGCCACTTTTTGTATCTCTATAAAATAAAAATAAATAATTATGTCAAAGTAGCCCCATGTCCACACGTTACTTCGACACCGGCTTTCTTATTTATTTTTTCTGTTATTGTAGAAGCAAAAAGGCCGTTCTTTGGTAAATTCATAGTAGAAGAATCAAGTGTTATAGTCCACTATGATTTGCATTGTTTTGTAATACATAAAAAAGTTACTTTGTAAAAACCAGCAAACTAGCAAAGTTTTGGTTACGCCGAAATTCCGAGGTTTCCTTACGTTCGGTAACTGCCGAAGGGATCGGTCCAAATCGTGTCGGAGGCGATAGCCAGATGACGTCTAACGTTCAACCATGAACTACACTTTTAAATTTTGGCTTAGATTTCTTTGTACAGCTTTTCAAAGTTGTACGATGATTTGACGGAATTTTATGTCGGCCGCTGCGCGGCCATCTCGTGCCATTTTTGGAAACTAATATCGGTGCGTTTATGGGGACTCGCTAGAGTATCCGAATCTCGAATTTTGCATGGATTCGACTATTTTAATTTTTTGACCAATGTAAACATATAAAAAAATTTGGATCGTTCGGATTCGTTGGAAATTTGGAGAGGGGATAGCTGTGGGTGTGTCTTACGTCCCTCCCAAATTTGAACTCTTGCAATCCAAGGACGGCTTAGTTGCTAATTTTTATATAAAACTTTGCGTTTTTTTCTACTTTCAAAGTCCCCCCACGCATCCCCCTTTAACCTAATGAAAAATTCGATCTTGTAATCTCGTAAGCCATAAAAAGAAGATTATAAAAACATTATCGGTTTACGGTAATAAGTCGTTTTCTCGTTTTTAGAATAATTTCATGATACTGTTTAAATATTTCCACGTCATTGAATAATGTCGAATTTTTTAACAGAATTCAACAGCTGCTCCTTTAGTTCCAGTAAATCCGAAGATGTTCTAATTTTAGTATATTGAAGTATAAGCTATTTAAATTCATTTGCGCAAACAATTGTTAAAAACTTACAGTACTTTTAATTTAGGAGGAGTTTTAAGAAAAAAGTTACCTATTTTTCAACTTCTTCAATGTATTGAATAGAAAAAGGAAACTTGAGATAATAAGTAAAATCTAACGACTACATTAAAAATTAAACTTAAAATTAAAACTATAATGTTTTTAGTTTCTTCGATCCGTTTAATATTAACAGCAATTTCAGGCAAAATTTATATTAAACATAAAATTTACAAAAAAATATGAAATATCAAACATTGTGCTCAAAAAACCACTTGTTTTAGCTTCGCCTAAATGCTTTTGCAATTATCATCACTTACACCATACACAATCTAACAAAAAAATTAAAAAAAAAAATACGATTTTATTTGGTATTTTCATTAATTATTAAACCCAAAAACATTTTTTATACGTTCAATACGTTCGTTGTACTGACGTTTAATTTCATCTGAGAGTTTTTCTCCAATCATAACGATCGGTGCAGTTGTTCCTGTCATTGAAGTCGGAATACTAGCTTCACCTGCAACTCGTAATCCTCGAATTCCATGAACTTGAAGTTTGTTATTTACAACCGACGTATTCGGATTAGGGCCCATCCTACAACTAGCCAGTGCATCAATTACAATATTTCCCATGCTATATTTGAAAGCACAAAACCAAAAATCTTTAGTAGTGTCGCTGTAGTTTGCACATTGAGGATAGTTATTATGGTAAATAGAAGCATTTAGTTTTCTCATTTCTGGAGATTGCACCAAGCGCTGGACTATTTGCACACCTTGGTACATAACTTCCAAGTCTTGGGTGTCGTTTAAATAGTTTGCAGTTATTGATGGATACGTGTAAGGATCTTTCGATTTTAATTCAACTGTACCAAGTGACACAGCATTTAATAAAAAAATCAAAATACGAAAAGTTGTTCTTGCATTTATTGCACTAGTGCCGTTGGTGATGTTCAGAAGAATTTCACTTAAGCTATTTGACTGAGCAAATTCTATTCTTAAGTCAGGTAATCCAGGAACATTAGCATAGGTGCTTTGGTAATGCCCTACTCCGTGATTATAACCGGTTGTGGTTAGTTCTCCTTCATGTTGAATGTATTCTTCCACGTGATATTTCAAAGTTTTAGCCGGTTCGGTGTAATTGGTTACAACGTATAACCCACCAAATGCAGGTTGACCTATATAATTACGTCCAACTGGCAAATCTTTAATAAGAGAAATATTTAATTTTTCCAAATGTTCTTTTGGGCCAATGCCAGATAACAGTAGTAATTGAGGTGATTGTAGTCCTCCTGCACAAATAATAACTTCTCTTTTAGCAAAAGCGTGAAATAGAGTGCCGTTATGAGCAAACTCTGCACCATAGACAATTTTATTTCTAATAAGAATTTTTGTAGCATAGGCGTGTCTCAATACGAAAAGATTTTTTCTGTTTTCGAATGGTAACAAGAAAGCCCTAGCAACGCTCTGACGTTGTCCTCTGATGTGATTCGATTGTATTAAAAACAAGCCTAAATTGCACTTTCCATTGTAATCTGTAGCTGTATAATTAAATAATCGTTCATTTGCCTTCATCATAGTTTTAAGCTGTATATTTGTACCGCCGATAGTTGTTGTACTCCAATATCCACCTTTTCCATGATAACCTGCATCGCCATCAAATTGACAATTTTCAGATTTAATGAAATATGGTAAAACGTCTTTATAAGACCATCCCTTATTTCCATCTCTTTCCCATTTGTTGAAGATTTCTCTATTACCTCGAGCTAACACCATACTATTTATAGCGGTGGATCCTCCTAACGCTTTTCCACGAATAGCTGAACAACGACCATTTGGTCTTCCTAATGATAAAAAAGTACTTTATATAGTTATCAGATAATAATAGATGATTGGTTTTACCTAAGCAGTCTCCAGCAGTTGTGATAAAGTTCCAATTGTACTTTGAGTTAGGTAAGTAACTATACATTGCCGGTATGTTCACATATTCTTCAGTGTCGCCACCTGCTTCTAATAATAATATTTTCCATGTCTTAATTTCTGACAACCTGTTTGCTATCACAGCTCCAGCTGCACCAGCACCAACAATGATAAAATCGAATTCTCCAAAATCTAAAATTAATTATTCAACGAAGTTGTAACAGAACTGAGCAGGCCGCTTTATTAAAACTACAGGCTAGATAACTACAGGTCTGTTTTAGTAAAACCCTGAGCGTTGGTAGCGGACTTAGCTGAGCTGGCAATTCCCCACACGGCTAGGTCTTTACTACGACAGGCAACAACTGCATAAACAGTCCGATAGTTCTAAATCCGCACCTCATTTCATCGCGTTGAATTTAAAATAGTAATTTTACCTGCAACTTGATCTGATGATGGCCTGAATTCATTTGCACTTGTTGGTAACTCATAATTCAGAGAGTTTAGGACATTTTCCTTTATCATTTCTTCGTAGTATTTGATTTTAGACTGGTCATTTTTGCACATTTGGCCATCACTGTATTTCAACAAGAATAGCAATGCCAAAATACGCAACTTCATTTTGGCAACTTTAAAATTGACTGCTACACCTTTAATATTCTTTTTGATAATTAACCACAAATTTAACTTAAATAGGTCGCACGTCCGCCTCGCATATCTTTCTTGCAAATTTAAAAAATAAATCTACATACCAATAAATAATACGAGTGTTAAAATTTTAGATTATGGATATCAGAGGCGGATTTTGCAGTTTTGGAAAAATCCAGATCCCCTCGAGTGGATTACGAAGGAGAGTTTTTCAACTTGTTGGGTCTTTATTGTACGTTCATTAGATGTTAGCCTAAAAGCCTGCTTTAAGTATGCCTTGTCCTGCTTGCTTTTAAGCATCTTGTCGAGGTGCATAAAAAACAATAACGAAGACTCTCTGTTTGCTGCACATATATTGAATAGTGGCCATAATTATGACCCAGGAGGGTACCTGGAGGTTATACATTTTGAGTTGTAATTTGTCACGTTTTTTATCGAATTTGTTAAAAAGATTGTAAAATTGTAGCTTGAGCTGAAGATGGGGATGTTCGTAGACCCTTGAAACTGGTACACTAATAAAAAGAACTAGGAGAATTTAGACGTTATTTATTTAATTTGTATTAAAAATCTGTTTATTGTTTCTTCCACTTGTAGGCAAAAAAGCTTCCAGTCTGTTTTTTATTGTTGAATACACATGGTGCTTCTTTTACGACAACTTTGCTGTTTATTGTAAGTATGATAGGAGGATGATCGGATGATAATTCCAAACAAGATTCGGCTTTTAAGTAGTTTTTGGATACTCCTTTAATTACGCAGAAGTCGATTACATCAGGTGTTTTTTTAGATGCGTAGGCCAGTAGGTCGGTTCTCCTGTGGAAACTACCTCCACAAGTTCATGACTGCTAGTGTTTTGCGCAATTTTGCGCAAGAGACGGATTTTGAGTTTTTGGAAAAATCCAGATCCACTTGAGGTTCTGGTTCTATTAACTTTACTTATTTCGCTTGCTTAATTTCGTAGTCTTTTTTACCTTATCGAGTATTAAGGCTTAGGGTGAGGATGAGGTTCAATAATTGTTTCGCAGTTGCCTTATCTTTTTGTTTCTTTCCCCTCTCTTCGTGTCTCGTGCTATTTCTTTCGTCTCTTTCAGTTTCGCTTATCGGTGATATTTTTACTTTCCTGGGAAATTCGGTGCTTTACTTTCCTTATTGTATTATCTGTGTAGCATTGCACAGAAGAAGAAGAAGCTGATGGTAGTAAATTTTTTATTGAAATTTTCCCAAAAATACCAAGAAATAATTTCGTTTCTTTAGTAGTTTTCTATTCACTTTGACCATTAAAAGTTGCGTTAGTAGACTCATAGTTCTATACTTTCTGAAACCGAATTACGGTTCCAGTCCGATCCTGGCAGATATTTATTATAAGTTAATAATATAAATAAAACATACGAAAACGCGCATTCGATAATAGTCACCTTTGTAGGTAAAAGATATGTACGAAAACGTGCACCCGACAGATAATAACTCACCTTTATAAGTAAAAGATACGTATTTATTAAAACAATAATGTATTTTAAAAAGTTTTCAATTTTCGAAAAAAACTTCAATTAATGAACGCCTATTCTTCAAAATTTTTTTAATACAGTGAGAGCCAAGTATGCAAAAATGACGAGTCTAAAATTATATATTACGAGGAATTGATAAAGGGCAATAATTCTAATATGTCTTTGAATTATGAGCTACTAACAAGTGCAAATGATTTTAACCTTTCGATATTTGTGAAAAACGCGATTTTCACAATTTCCACCTCTTAAAAACAGATCTATTTCGAAAATCTTAGATGGCATATATAACCTACTTAGGTGATACTTCATTGATGGCGAATTTCTGGTAGGTTACGGTTCCATAACTTAACTTTATGATGGGCCGATACATTGTTGGAAACCAGTTTATCGACATTTAGGAATAAGATATCTATTCGTACTAAGTACTATGTTTATAGAGAAACCTACAGTGAAAGACTGTTTGAAAGAGCGTCTCTTAGAATATTTTTTCTATATCGGTACTTAAAAGTGCACTCTTTAACGAACTGTTTTGGTCTCAAAACAGTATCGTAAGAAACTCCCTTACTGTACTGTTTCTGGGAAATTTTTTGCTGCTAAGTTCAGTCAAGTTGAACTGAGGTTTAACAAATTAATTTTAAATAATAGCATCTTATAATGTGTTTTTGGTATGTTAATTACTTCAAATTATTCTTTTACAACATTTTTGAGTATTGTTTTTATTTTTTACATAATTTATTATTAGAGAAGAGAAAATAAGTAGGTATTTATTTAAATTCTATAAAAAATAGATTGTATAATACAGTGACATCTATGAATAATAGAAGCAACTGTTACGTGACAGATGCCATTCACAGTTCCTACCTTTAAGAAAAAAAATTCCAATCATTACAAAACAGTTTAAAGAAAAACTATAAATTATTAATAAAATGCGGAAATAGTGTAAATAACACGTTTTATAAGGCTTGTTAACGTACTCGTCCTTTAGAAAGCAGGTGGCCATTATTTTAACTTTGTACTCATGCCTTATGAAACTAGTTCTTTAATATACTATTATTCGGTATCTTATTAATTATTAAACCCAAAAACATTTTCTATACGTTCAACACGTTCGTTGTAATGACGTTTAATGTCATCTGAGATTTTCTCTCCAATCATAACGATCGGTGCAGATGTTCCTGTGATTGAAGTTGGAATAATACCTTCACCTGCAACTCGTAATCTTTGAATTCCATGAACTTGTAGTTTGTTGTTTACAACTGATGTATTCGGATTAGAGCCCATTCTACAACTACCCAGTCCATGAATTACAACATTTGCCATGCTATATTTGAAAGCACAAAACCAAAAATCTTTAGTCGTGTCGCTGTAATTTGCACATTGTGGATAGTTGTTGTGCTGAAAAGAAGCATTTAGTTTCCTCATTTCAGGAGATTTTGCCAAGCGTTGGACTATTTTCACAGCTTGGTACATAACTTCCAAGTCTTGGGTGTTGTTATAATGGTTAGGATTTATAGATGGATACGTGTAAGGATCTTTCGATTTTAATTTAACTGTTCCAAGTGACAAAGCATTTAATGAATTCATCGAAATTAGAAAAGCTGTCCTTTCGTTAATTGCACTAGGGGTTCCGTTAGTAATGTTCAGAAGAATTTCACTTAGGCTATTTGATTGAGTAAATACAATTCTTATGTCAGGTAATCCAGAAACATTAGCATAGGAGCTTTGGTAAAACCCCACTCCGTGATTATAAACGACTGTAGTTAGTTCTCCTTTATGTTGAATGTATTTTTCTACATGACCTTTTAAAGTTTTTGCGGGTTCGCTATAATTTGTTACAACATATAACCCACCAAATGAAGGTTGATCTATAAAATTACGTCCCACTGGCAAATCTTTAATAAGAGAAATATTTAATTTTTTCAAATGTTCCTTGGGCCCAATACCAGATAACATTAATAATTGAGGAGATTGTAGTCCTCCTGCACAAATAATAACTTCTTTTGTAGCAAAAGAGTGAAATAGAGTGCCGTTATGAGCAAACTCTACACCAAAGGCAATTTTATTTACAATAAGAATTTTTGTGGCATACGCGTGTCTCAAAATAAAAAGATTTTTTCTGTTTTCGAATGGTAACAAAAATGCCCTAGCCACGCTCTGGCGTTGTCCTCTGATGTGATTCGCTTGTATTAAAGTCATGCCTAAATGGCACTTTCCATTGTAATCTGTAGTTGTGTAATTAAATAATCGTTTATTTGCCTTCATCACAGTCTTAAGCTGAATATTAGTGTCACCTATAGTTTGTATACTCAAATAACCACCTTTTCCATGATAACCTGCATCGCCATCAAATTGACAATTTTCAGATTTAATAAAATAGTCCAAAACATCTTTATAAGACCATCCTTTGTTTCCATCTCTTTCCCATTTGTTGAAAATTTCTCTATGACCTCGAACGTGGATTAAACCACTTAAAGCAGTCGATCCTCCTAAAGCTTTACCACGCAAAAGTGTACAACGACGATTTGGAGTTCCTAGTGATAATAAAAGATTATTTAACCTAGTTATCAGATGATAACGGATGATGGGTTTTACCTAAGCAGTTTCCAGCAGTTGTAATAAAATTCCAATTGTGTTTTGAGTAAGTTAAATACCTATACATTGCCGGTATGTTTACAAATTCGTCAGTGTCGCCACCTGCCTCTAATAATAATATTTTCCATTTTTTGATTTCGGATAACCTGTTTGCTATCACAGCACCAGCTGCACCAGCACCAACAATGATGAAATCGAATTCTCCAAAATCTAAAATTAGTTATTCAACGATGGCTCTAACTATAAAGTCCGTTGCAAATGCTCAGGTTTTTCAACTGTCGCGTCGGTCTATGCAGATCAGAGCTGTGCAAGTGTGCAGGCAGCTTTATTAAAACACTTTATTAACTGAGCTGGCAATTCCTTAGGTATACGTCTAGGTCTTTACTACAGCAGACCACAACGACATAGACAATATAGACAGCCCATTAGCTCTAATCTGCACCTCATTTCATCGCGTTCAGTTTAAAATGGAAACCTTACCTGCAACTTGATCTGATTTTGGCCTAAATTCATTTGCGCTTGTTGGTAACTCATAATTTAAAGACTTGAGGATATTGTCCTTTATTATTTCTTCGTAATATTTAATTTTAGACTTGTCATTTTTGCATATTTGGCAATCAGTGTATTTCAAAAAGAATAGCAATACCAAAATACACAACTTCATTTTGGCAACTTTGAAATTGACTCGTACACCTTTAATATTCTTTTTGATAACTTAACACAAATTTTATTTAAATAGGTAGGTCGCAAGTCCGCCTCGAATATCTTTATTGGAGTTTAAAAAAGAAATATAGATATAGGTAGGTACCTAATTGCGAATTTTAAATTTTATTTTTACTATTTTATTAGTTATTAAGACGGAAAGCTCCGCTTTTGTAGATAATTCTTCAATGACGAACGAAGCGCACGAAAACAAAAATCTAAAAATTTTTTACCCGAGATGCCTCTAGAAGTGCTTCAGTGATACATACAGTTATTTCAGGGAATCATTGTCGCTGTATGTAAAAATAAGTCGACATACGTCGTTATAATTTAGCGTCATATTATAAGCAGCGCCAACAAAGATATATGCTACAAGTACTTAGCCGAGTTCTCCACCGGCAATGATCCGCTGGAACAACTGTAAATGTTAATAAGAATTTCATTATGTCTTTTTGAAATTTTTCTTTCGGCAATCTTGTTGTAGAGTTAGTAATTATCACAAGTGTAAACATTTGTATCAAACATTAAGAAAGAAAACTTCTATTTCAGCTAATATTTAAGATTTTGAATTAACAAGAAGTGGTTTAAAAAAATGATGAGGCCAATGTACACTTTTTTATGATATAAAGTTTAATCCTTAGGGTATTGAAAACTTAATAAAAAAATTTCATCAAAATTCATTCAAGGCGTGGGTACTTCTTAAGGTACGTTTAGATCTGACATTATTATTGCAAGATATTTATGTCGGATAGAAATTGTGATTAATGTAAACGGTCAGGAATTTCTATGTCAGATCTAAACGTACCTTTAGTTTATGCTATTTTCACTCGAATATGACTGCATTACCACCTGCATTACACGTCTCACAAAATATTTTTTCTATTTCGGTACTTAAAATGCACTCCTTAACGCACTGTTTTGCTCACAAAACAGTATCGTAAAAACCTCTCTCACCGTACTGTTTCTTGGGATTTTTTTGCTGAAAAAGTTGAACTGACGTTTAACAAAAAATGTCAAATATATTCTGAATTTAAAAATGTCTTTCTGGTTTGTTAATTACTGCAAATTATTCCTTTAGGGCTGTATTATATGAACTAACTATTTAGTAACTGTTAGTTACTAACTTGGTTACTAAATGAACTCAAGGAGCAAAAACACGGGAATCTAAGCTTTAACGTCAACGTCAAAATGGGCGGAGAAATTTTGACGTTGACGTTAAAGCTTAGATTCCCGTGTTTTTGCTCCTTGAGTTCATTTAGTAACCAACTTAGTAACTAACAGTTACTAAATAGTTAGTTCATGTAATACGGCCCTTACAACATTTTTGAGTATATATTTAGAGATGAGAAAATAAGTATTTATTTAAATTACTATATCAACAATATTAAACATCATTAAACGTATGTCAATTTAGAGCTTATAAGGAAATTATTCCTCAGCCCAAATCTTTTTTTTATAATAACATAATAATAGATGATAAAATATAGCGAAATCTATGAACAATAGAAGCAAATGTTACGTGACCAGATAGGATTAAGATTTTCCAAAATTAAGGAAAAAAATTCCAATCATGACAAAAAAAATATTAATATATTATATTATAGATAAAACAAATTTTAAAAATTTTAATAAAATGTCGAAATAGTATAAATAACACGTTTCATAAGGCTTGTTAACATACTCGTCCTTTAGAAAACGCAGCGCAATCGGCTCTTATTCTAAATTTGGACTCATACGTTAACAAAGTGTCTTATTAAACTTCTTTAACATACCATCTTATTAATTATTAAACCCAAAAACATTTTTTATATGTTCAACACGTTCGTTGTAATGACGTTTAATGTCATCTGAGATTTTCTCTGCGATCATAACGATCGATGCAGATACTCCTCCGATTGAAGATGGAATAATATCTTCACCTGCAACTCGTAATCCTTGAATTCCATGAACTTGAAGTTTGTTATTTACAACTGACGTATTCGGATTAGAGCCCATCCTACAACTACCCAGTCCATGAAGTACAATATTTGCCATGCTATATTTGAAAGCACAGGACCAAAACTCTTTAGTTGTGTCGCTGTAATTTGCACATTGAGGATAACTGTTATGGTAAATAGAAGCATTTAGTTTTCTCATTTCCGGAGATTGTACCAAGCGCTGGATTATTTTCACACCTTGGTAAAAAACTTCCAAGTCTTGGGTGTTGCTAAAAAGGTTTGGATTTATTGATGGATACGTGTAAGGATCTTTCGATTTTAATTTAATTGTGCCAAGTGACAAAGCATTTAATAAAAAAATCGCTATGCGAAAAGTTGTTCTTTCATTTATTGCACTAGTTCCGTTGGTGATGTTCAGCAGAATTTCACTTATACTATTTGTCCACAAAAGTAGACAGTTATGTCATTTATAGATGAAGACTAGATTACATCGAGATTTTTCGGTACAGCATTATGAACAATCGTTCGTACTCGGATAAACTTTTTCTACGAAGCTTCTGTCATGGCTTCTGTCAAATTATAGTAAAGTACGTTATTCTATTAAAGCGGCACGTGTTTTCTGCATCTATCTCAATAGAAGCCGATCTATAGCTAACTAAAGATTGTGAACACATATTAGAAATGAGTCACTATCTATAATTGTGAGACTAAACTATAGGCTATTGGACTGAGAAATTTCAGCTCTTATGTCAGGTAATCCAGAACCATTAGCGTAGGTGCTTTGGTAAAACCCCATTCCGAGATAATAAGCGGCGGTGGTTAGTTGTCCTTGATGTTGAATGTACTCTTCCACGTGATCTTTTAAAGTTTTTGCCGGTTCGGTGTAATTGGTTACAACAAATAAGTCACCGAAAGAAGGTTGCTCTGTAAAATTACGTCCCACTGGCAAATCTTAATTAAGAGAAATATTTAATTTTTTTAAATCTTCTTTTGGGCCAATACCAGATAACATTAGTAATTGAGGAGATTGTAGTCCTCCTGCACAAATAATAACTTCTTTTTTAGCAAAAGCGTGAAATAGAGTGCCGCTAAGAGCAAACTCTACACCATAAGCAATTTTATTTCTAATAAGAATTTTCGTGGCATACGCGTGTCTCAATATTAAAAGGCTTTTTCTGTTCTCAAATGGTAGCAAGAAAGCCCTAGCAACGCTCTGACGTTGTCCTCTGATGTGATTCGATTGTATTAAAGTCATGCCTAAATGGCACTTTCCATTGTAATCTGTAGTTGTGTAATTAAATAATCGTTTATTTGCCTTCATCATAGTCTTGAGCTGTATATTAGCGCCACTGATAGTTTGTATACTCCAATAACCACCTTTTCCATAATAACCTGGATCGCCATCAAATTGACAATTTTCAGATTTAATAAAATATGGTAAAACGTTTTTATAAGACCATCCCTTGTTTCCATCTCTTTCCCATTTGTTGAAATTTTCTCTATGACCTCGAGTTATCACCATATTATTTACTGCAATGGATCCTCCTAAAGCTTTACCACGCTGAATTGCACAACGACGATTTGGAGTTCCTAATGATTAAATATGATTTAATCTAGATACCAGATGATAATAGATTATTAGTTTTACCTAAGCAGTTTCCAGCAGTTGTAATAAAGTTCCAATTGTATTTTGAGTAAGGTAAATACCTACTCATTGCCGGTATATTTACAAATTCTTCAGTGTCACCACCTGCTTCAACTAATAATATTTTCCAGTTCTTGATTTCAGATAACCTGTTTGCTATCACAGCCCCAGCTGCACCAGCACCAACAATGATAAAATCGAATTCTCCAAAATCTAAAATTAATTATTCAACGATGGTTCTCAGTTCTAACTGTAAAGTCCGTTACACAAGTTCAGGCTTTTTAACTGTCGCGTCGATCTGTGCAGATCAGAACTACGCAGGCCGCTTGATACAGGCTAGATCTCCACAGGTCTGTTATAGTAAAACCCCGAGCGTTGGTAACGGACTTAAGGGTTCTGGGTAGTAATTTCGCATGCAATGTTAAATTATGCTTGCATTTCTTACGCGTCATTTTTTTATTTCTGTACTTGAAAGAGCGGTCGACGTCTCTATGAATAGGTAGCATAATTCTACAGATCCGTGCCGTCTCAGATTTTTAAGAAAAGGTCTTGATTTTGATTAAATAATTAATAAATAATTAATAATACAAAGTCAATAAAAAGCTACAGATCTTTACTGAACCAATTTTTTTAATTAGGCTTTCGCTTAATTAAAAATTAAGTTTTTTTTTTGTTCAAAATTAGAAAAAAATCGGTAATGTCATAGGATGTCAGGCAACCAACCATACTTTTTTCATTGAAGTAAATCCCTCACAGCTGAAGACAATACGACAATAGATCCTTCTTGTGTAGCTTGAAGCTAGGTAATAAAATGAGAGAGAGCTATGTACCTACCATAATACTTCCCTCAGTTTTCTGACAACTTGAATAAAAAATACAACAAAATTGGATTTTACACATCACCTTTAACTACATTTTGAAAAAAACAACTACATGGTCTATCTCTGTCGATTGTATTATATCTCACCCGCAACTAAGACAAGTTTTCATACGTCTAGGTTTTTACTACGTCAGGCCAATACGGCATAGGCCGCTTGACCGATCTAAACACACCCTCCTGACAACGGAGGCTTCCGGAAATGCTGACATACTATGCATTGGATCTAAACAGACATGGCACACATTCCTAACAGTTCAAAGAATTTACCAAAAAGACACGCTAACCCTCTAACCAACCAATAGCGCCAATAGCGCCACAATAGCGCCACAACCCCTGTGAGTTTAGTTCACCTTAATTCATCGCGTTCAGCTTAAACTAAAAATTTTACCTGCAACTCGATCTGATTTTGGTCTAAATTCATTTGCACTTGTTGGTAACTCATAATTCAGAGACTTCAGAATATTGTCCTTTATCATTTCTTCGTAATATTTAATTTTAGACTGGTCATTTTTGCAGACTTGGCCATAACTGTACTTCATAAATACAGTAAACAGTACCAAAATACAGAACTTCATTATGGCAACTTTGAAATTGGCTGGTAGAAGTACGGGCTTTTATATTTTTTTCGATAATTAGCACACATTTTATTTAAATAGGTCCCACACGCGCTTCGAATATATCTTATTTCGATTTAATAAAGAAATCTACATATACGCATAGGTAATTGCGAATTTTAAATGTTTAGATTAAAGATATCAGAGGCGGCATTTGCAGTTTTGGAAAAATCCAGATCCACTTGAGATTCTTAAGCCATAAGACCAATATTAGCTTTATTTATTTCGCTTTATTAATTTCGTAGTCCTTTTTACCCTGTCGAGTGTTAAGGCTTAGTGGGAGGATGAGGTTCAATTATTTCTCAGTTGCCTTATTCATTAATTTCTTTACCCTCTCCGTTCCTCGTGAGATTTCTTTTCGTCTCTTTCAATTTGCTTCTCGCTTATCGGGGATACTTTTACTTTTCTGTGAAATTCGGTAATTTGCCTTCGTCCTTGTATTATCTGTGTAGCATTGTACACAAAAAGAAGCTGATGGTAACAAATTTTGCTTCTTTAGTATTTTTATATCAACTTAGACCATTAAAAGCTATTATTTTCATATAATCCGCTCCTGGCAGATATTTATCATAAGCTAATAACATGAATAAAACATACAAAAACGTGGATCCGATAGGTAATAACTCACCTTTATAAGTAAAAGATACATATTTATTAACACGATTACGTATTTTAAAAAGTTTTGAATTTTCGAAAAAAACTTAAATTAACAAACGCCTAATCTTTAAATATGCAAAAATGACGAGTCTAAAATTATATATTACGAGGAATTGATAAAGGACAACATGTCTTTGAATTATGAGTTACCAACAAGCGCAAATGAATTTAAGCCAAAAGTTTGATATAATGCGATAGAGAACGAGAAATCTGATGAAACTGTCAGCAGTGTAACCACTCGTATATTATAGTTTTCTAGGTTTGTTTCTACTTGCTGCACTGATGAGCGGAAAAACGCACTCATCCAAGTCCAATGTAACCATGCACTAATTCTTATAAAAGAGAAAGAGACGCACCCAAGCACGGTATTGCTCAACGGCCTAATATTTGTGAAAACCGTCATTTTAACTATTTCCACCTCTAGAGAACAGATTCATTTCGAAAATCTTAGATGGCATATATGTATAGCCTACTTACGTGAAACTTTATTGATGGTAAATTTCTGGTAGGTTACGGTTTAATAACTTACCTACTCGAACTTACCTTTTTGATGGGCCGATACATTGTTGGAAACCAGTTTATCGACATTTAGGAATAAGAATTACTATGTTTATAGAAACCCACAGCGAAAGGCCCTTTGAAAGAGCGTCTCCTAGAATATTTTTTCTATTTCACAGACCGCCTCGATCTCACAGGGGGGGTCACAGACCGACTCGATCTTTAATGTTAATTATTTATGTTGTTAATGAATCTCTAGAGCTAATTTTCACTCTAGCTAATTATTTGGGCATAATTAACAAAATCGTTGATCGGTTAGCTTATCGTAAGACACGTTTCAGTTTTATAAGCGTTTCCAGTCTGCGAGACGTGGCCGTCCGAGTAGTGATATTTTCTGAATTCATGCAAAAAGGTCCAAAAACAAGACTTGAAAAATATTTTTCCTTTTGTCCTAATTAATTATGTATTGAATTAATTAAGAAATTTTTTTTATTTTGCTTCAGACTTCTAAAATAAGAGCACACAACTGAAATTCTGAAATTCACAACTATATTCTATTATAATAACTTTTTTAAACTTGCAATTATTTGTAATTTGAAACATTTCAAATTAAAGCTATTTACGGTTAAATATTTACGTCCTATTTTGAATTTTAACAGCAACATAACTACGGACGGACACCCCAACAACATATGCTATGCTCGTTTTGCATAATATAACCACAAATCATGAAAGCTTCAATACTTGACCACATTAACTTACTACAAAACTATTTCCATTAAAATAATCAAAACCCTTCATGCATTTTCAATAGTTGGTATATCATTTTGTTTCAATTTAGCCTTGTCAAAACTTCAACTTTGTTATTAAATAATTTTATAAATTATGTATATTCTAGAGATATTTTACATAAATACCTGAATGTGAATTCCTTGAAAGTTTAATGTAATTTAATTTTATAAAAATGACTGATATTAGTTGATTTTTAAAAACCTTTTAAATTCACCAAGGAAGAAACCTTCACATCAAGTCTTTCAGACTTTTCCGTAAAGTTGCAAGAAAGTTGAGAAATTATTTATAAATTACTTTTTATAGAAAGAAACATATAAATGGAACAAGACTCAAGACGAACATTAATCGATTTTTAAATAAATTGGATGTTTTCCATATACGATTGGAGCGGATTTTTGTTAAGAGATAAAGCGGTTCGACAACAAAATAACTTAATAGAAATTAATTATGGCAGCTACAGCAAATATTTTTATTGCAGGAGATATAAAATTTTATGCTCTACTCTCCAATGTTGATTAAAGGTAAAATTAGCTTCAGATTACTACCTACGCATCTAAAGTTAGAAGAGCCACTCTAACGTGTTTACATAGACTTTTACATAATAGTTTTATTTTAGATTTATTTTGATAAACTAGCTGTGGCAGCTACAGCAAATTATTTATTGCGCGAATATAGAATTTAAGCTCTACAATTTTGTTTGTAGGCAAATATAGGGTCAGATTACTCCTTACGCATCTAGAGTTAGAAGAAACACGTGGGGTGTTAACATAGGCTTCTACATAATAGTTTTGATTTAGATTTATTTTGATAAACTAGCTGTGGCAGCTACAGCAAATTATTTATTGCGCGGATATAGAATTTAAGCTCTACAATTTTGTTTGTAGGCAAAATTAGCGTCAGATTACTCCTTACGCATCTAGAGTTAGAAGAAACACGTGGGGTGTTAACATAGGCCTCTACATAATAGTTTTATTTTAGATATATTTTGATAAACTAACTATGGCAGCTACAGAAAATTATTTATTGCGCGGATATAGAATTTAAGCTCTACAATTTTGTTTGTAGGCAAATTTAGAGTCAGATTACTCCTTACGCATCTAGAGTTAGAAGAAACACCTTGGGTGTTAACCTGTTAACATAGGCTTCTACATAATAGTTTTATTTTAGATTTATTTTGATAAACTAGCTGTGGCAGCTACAGCAAATTATTTATTGCGCGGATATAGAATTTAAGCTCTACAATTTTGTTTGTAGGCAAAATTAGCGTCAGATTACTCCTTACGCATCTAGAGTTAGAAGAAACACGTGGGGTGTGAACATAGACTTCTACATAATAGTTTTGATTTAGATTTATTTTGATAAACTAGCTGTGGTAGCTACAGCAAATTATTTATTGCGCGGATATAGAATTTAAGCTCTACAATTTTGTTTGTAGGCAAATTTAGCGTCAGATTACTCCTTACGCATCTAGAGTTAGAAGAAACACGTTGGGTGTTAACATAGGCTTCTATATAATAGTTTTATTTTAGATTTATTTTGATAAACTAGCTGTGGCAGCTACAGCAAATTATTTATTGCGCGGATATAGAATTTAAGCTCTACAATTTTGTTTGTAGGCAAATTTAGCGTCAGATTACTCCTTACGCATCTAGAGTTAGAAGAAACACGTTGGGTGTTAACATAGGCTTCTATATAATAGTTTTATTTTAGATTTATTTTGATAAACTAGCTGTGGCAGCTACAGCAAATTATTTATTGAGCGGATATAGAATTTTAGCTCTACAATTTCGATTGTAGACAAAATTAGCGTCAGATTACTCCTTACGCATCTAGAGTTAGAAGAAACACGTTGGGTGTTAACATAGGCTTCTATATAATAATTTTATTTTAGATTTATTTTGATAAACTAGCTGTGGCAGCTACAGCAAATTATTTATTGAGCGGATATAGAATTTAAGCTCTACAATTTTGTTTGTAGGCAAATTTAGCGTCAGATTACTCCTTACGCATCTAGAGTTAGAAGAAACACGTTGGGTGTTAACATAGGCTTCTATATAATAGTTTTATTTTAGATTTATTTTGATAAACTAGCTGTGGCAGCTACAGCAAATTATTTATTGCGCGGATATAGAATTTAAGCTCTACAATTTTGTTTGTAGGCAAATTTAGCGTCAGATTACTCCTTACGCATCTAGAGTTAGAAGAAACACGTTGGGTGTTAACATAGGCTTCTATATAATAGTTTTATTTTAGATTTATTTTGATAAACTAGCTGTGGCAGCTACAGCAAATTATTTATTGAGCGGATATAGAATTTAAGCTCTACAATTTTGATTGTAGGCAAATTTAGCGTCAGATTACTCCTTACGCATCTAGAGTTAGAAGAAACACGTTGGGTGTTAACATAGGCTTCTATATAATAGTTTTATTTTAGATTTATTTTGATAAACTAGCTGTGGCAGCTACAGCAAATTATTTATTGAGCGGATATAGAATTTAAGCTCTACAATTTTGATTGTAGGCAAATTTAGCGTCAGATTACTCCTTACGCATCTAGAGTTAGAAGAAACAAGTTGGGTGTTAACATAGGCTTCTATATAATAGTTTTATTTTAGATTTATTTTGATAAACTAGCTGTGGCAGCTACAGCAAATTATTTATTGAGCGGATATAGAATTTAAGCTCTACAATTTTGTTTGTAGGCAAATTTAGCGTCAGATTACTCCTTACGCATCTAGAGTTAGAAGAAACACGTTGGGTGTTAACATAGGCTTCTATATAATAGTTTTATTTTAGATTTATTTTGATAAACTAGCTGTGGCAGCTACAGCAAATTATTTATTGAGCGGATATAGAATTTAAGCTCTACAATTTTGATTGTAGGCAAATTTAGCGTCAGATTACTCCTTACGCATCTAGAGTTAGAAGAAACACGTTGGGTGTTAACATAGGCTTCTATATAATAGTTTTATTTTAGATTTATTTTGATAAACTAGCTGTGGCAGCTACAGCAAATTATTTATTGAGCGGATATAGAATTTAAGCTCTACAATTTTGATTGTAGGCAAATTTAGCGTCAGATTACTCCTTACGCATCTAGAGTTAGAAGAAACAAGTTGGGTGTTAACATAGGCTTCTATATAATAGTTTTATTTTAGATTTATTTTGATAAACTAGCTGTGGCAGCTACAGCAAATTATTTATTGAGCGGATATAGAATTTAAGCTCTACAATTTTGTTTGTAGGCAAATTTAGCGTCAGATTACTCCTTACGCATCTAGAGTTAGAAGAAACACGTTGGGTGTTAACATAGGCTTCTATATAATAGTTTTATTTTAGATTTATTTTGATAAACTAGCTGTGGCAGCTACAGCAAATTATTTATTGAGCGGATATAGAATTTAAGCTCTACAATTTTGTTTGTAGGCAAATTTAGCGTCAGATTACTCCTTACGCATCTAGAGTTAGAAGAAACATGTTGGGTGTTAACATAGGCTTCTATATAATAGTTTTATTTTAGATTTATTTTGATAAACTAGCTGTGGCAGCTATAGCAAATTATTTATTGAGCGGATATAGAATTTTAGCGCTACAATTTCGATTGTAGACAAAATTAGCGTCAGATTACTCCTTACGCATCTAGAGTTAGAAGAAACACGTTGGGTGTTAACATAGGCTTCTATATAATAGTTTTATTTTAGATTTATTTTGATAAACTAGCTACAGCAGCTACAGCAAATTATTTATTGAGCGGATATAGAATTTTAGCTCTACAATTTCGATTGTAGACAAAATTAGCGTCAGATTACTCCTTACGCATCTAGAGTTACAAGAGACACATTGGGTGTTAACATAGACTTCTACATAATAGTTTTATTTTAGATTTATTTTGATAAACTAGCTGTGGCAGCTACAGCAAATTATTTATTGAGCGGATATAGAATTTTAGCTCTACAATTTTGATTGGATGCAAAATTAGCGCCAGATTACTCCTTACGCATCTAGAGTTACAAGAAAGACGCTGAGTGTTAACATAGACTTCTACATAACAGTTTTATTTTAGATTTATTTGGATAAATTAGCTACAGCAGCTACAGCAAATTATTTATTGAGCGGATATAGAATTTTAGCTCCACAATTTTGATTGTAGACAAAATTAGCGTCAGATTACTCCTTACGCATCTAGAGTTACAAGAGACACGCTGGGTGTTAACATAGACTTCTACATAATAGTTTTATTTTAGATTTATTTTGATAAACTAGCTATGGCAGCTACAGCAAATTATTTATTGAGCGGATATAGAATTTAAGCTCCACAATTTTGATTGTAGACAAAATTAGCGTCAGATTACTCCTTACGCATCTAGAGTTACAAGAGACACATTGGGTGCTAACATAGACTTCTACATAATAGTTTTATTTTAGATTTATTTTGAGAAACTAGCTATGGCAGCTACAGCAAATTATAATAAGTTGTCGTTGTTAAGCTGTCGCGATGCGAATCAAAAATTCCCACTATTGGTTCCACTTAAAAGTAACCAACTTGAGTTTATCACGATTTTCTTTTCTTTTTTGAAAACTTGTAAGTTAAAACCTTACGTTGGTAGTGTATTACTTGTAGTTGTTTCAAGTTAGTTCTCTTTCCCTAGAGATTTACAATTCGTAACTTTTCCGATGTACCTACAGCTTCCGATCGGTGGTAACTTTTAAAATTTTTAGTGAAAGATTTTCCTTTTTTCTTTATAAAAAGTTTCAAAAAAAAAGAGAAATATTTATTTATTTTGATACAACTATCGAATGATTATTTGTCTCTAAACTTTAATATTAAAACTGTTTCCTGCTTGACGTTTGATTTACAACACGTTTCTTGAAAGTAAAGTGTAAAATAAATATCAAGAATGATTTACAATCTCTGTTATTTGACATTTTCTTGATATTTTTTTTGCAAAACTATTTTATTTATTAAACGAGTTTTAAAAAATACATTTTCAATTCCGTAGTAACATGGAGGATTCAATAACTCTTCTATGGTTCTATGGCTGTGCTCTTGTAACTGTAAAAAAACGATAGAGTAAATTCACGTCCACACACACAGGACTTGCCTTCCGGTTTGGCTTGTGCAGGCGGACTGAACGCTGTCCAGGCGCTCTGGTTTGGCCTGAACGGTGTCCACACGCTCCGGTTTCCGGTTTTCTGGTTTCAGGCCAAACCGGAAAGCAGGCCTGTGTGTGTGGACGGCTTTTACGAGGAAGGTAGGTATGGTCTTAAAACTTTTTTGGAAATCATTAGGATATGATCTTGACTATTTCATATTATAGGTCTTTCAAGCTCTCGTGAACTATGGCCTTGTCTAAATGTAAATTAGCCAAAAGCACACTCCGCGAGACCTCCCTAACATGAAATAATCAGGATCATATCCTAAAGATTTCTAAAATAATCTAAAAAGTTTTAAATTGGGCAACAGGTATCAAAAGGTATGTCGCACCCTAAAGATGAGAATAAGAGCCTGCATTTTCCAAAATATCACCGAAGAACCGCAAGGGGAGCTCACACCCACACCTAAGACATATTAATCCTAGAAACTTTAAATTTTGTACGAGCCTCGATCATACCATAAAAATCACACAAAAAGTCTGAATGTCTCTAAGAATCCCCTTAAGAGGGACTAAATGAGCGGTGGGAGCTCTCACACAAATCCTATCTTAGGGCAATTCCTAAACAGGTCCAATGCTATCAAAAATATTAAAATCTTTTTCCTGTTTGAAAGCAGTAAAAATATACCGAGTGTTTCACTTAAGAGAAGAAAGTTGGTCTCATTTATAACTAAATGGATTTTTCTTCTTCGGGTGGTTAAAGTGACCCATACTTTATTGTCTGTTTCCTTATTTTTGATGGGAACTCCAGTACTTTCAAAATTGAATTATAGGATTTTGCTCAACTGATTATGCCATCCTAGGACCATTTTAAAATTCCACCTGTTAGAATCTTTTTTGACATTAGTATTGCATCTTAACGTCTTTAGTATCTGCAAGAGCTCTTGTTATGGCACAGTTATAAGTTATAAGATTCAAGAGTCCCGATAGATAATTTAAAATTTAAAATGGTATGAAGAATTGGAAACAACAATAAACTCGTACAATAAAACACCAAAACGAAGACCAACAAATGGAAGAGGTGGATTTGTTAGTTTGTTGTACTGAAGCTCAGCTAATTCTGATGATTTTATTCTTTAGCAGTTTTATAATATTATTACAAGAGTATTGTATCCTTACTTGAAAAAACACAAGTATTAAATTTCTTTTGAAGAAAAATGCATTGTTATTCATAACACCGATCCCATCCCTTTTTATAACATCAATACTTTTTAAGACAAATTGGTAACATTTGAAGTCACGATGTTGGACGGTTCAATAGCTGTAATCTATACAACTTTGTTGCAATTTTTCATCCCTTACAAAATAATATAAAATTTATAAAGAAAAAAAAACTTTCCTCTTCTTTACATGAAGGCATTTTTCAGGTGAATAAAATAAATAACCCAATTTCCTTTCCTTTTGTTTTCAAAATCAAAATAGTAATTTTCAGTTTCGTTATAAATCGGTTGATGGCGACGTCTAGTCTTTCTTTTTTGGCGCCAATAAAGACGCCACGTAGTCTTGTTACAACCAAACGCAAGAACGTTGCTCTTCTAATTTTTTTCTAAAAAAAAACAAACCCCATCAAGTATAACAACAGTTGTCATGTTATATCAAACACAAAATTTTTTTTAAGAGCTAACGGAATTAATTGAAACATAGTTTTACTTAAATCTTGATTAATTTACTTTAATCTGTACGTGATTTGTTCCTACAGCTTACAGCTTTGAGCAATTAATTTATTTGCGCAGCCGAGAGCTAATGCTTTCCATAAAAAATGGGCCACTTTATATTTATGAAATGGATCAATTAGTTATTTCAACTCAACTTCATCAATTTACTTCAATGAATTATCCAATATCCTTTACATTTACTAAAGAAATGTTTTAGTTATTTAGGTCTTTCAAAAATACATTAAGGGTGTTCTTTTTAGATCCGACGTAGTATTAGATAAAAAATAATTTTTTTTAAGAAAAACCGACGCCCAGTCGGATAGACAAGAAAGAATAATGAATGGTGTGGCAAAAACGTACTCTGTTTTCGGTTGTTTGGTGTCGTAGTAGGTTCAACTGCTTTTAAATTTGCTATTTGGCGCCAAAAATCTTCCTGTGACGTAGTAACAAAAAAAAACCTTTGGGCTAGTGGTCTCGCGTCAAAGGTGTCTTGACAAGAGCTAGTGAAAGATTGTGAATTTAATTAAAGTATGAATGAGATAGAGTTGGGTGCGCACACATTCATTGCATCTCAACGTCCTTTCTAGAGGATGGCTATTCACATCGCCCGGTACGATGTGGTAGTGTGGGGATTCTTACCCACTAAAACCACCCCTCTAAAAAGTTATGAGAGTATCCGGTGGCCACGACTGCCATTCCCCAGTCTCATAAGCCGAGATATTAATCCCTCAGGTGTAGCGTGCGGAGACACCACAGAAGCAAGTGCTCGATCGTTTTCTGCTGTCTACAGGGCATTCAAGGTCCTGCCTGGATTACCAAAACTGAGATGTCACGTCTCGAAATCTCACAAATGCCCGTGCACAGACTCTCCAGCGCTGCCACCGCTTCCAAGTTACCCGTATCCGGTGGTCACGACTGTCATTCCCCAGCATCATAAGCCACGATATTGGTACCTCAGTTTTAGCGTCCGGAGACACCACAGAAGCAGGTGCAAGGTTGTTTTCCACTGCCCACAGGGCATTCAAAGTGCTGCCTGGATCACCAAAGCCGAGATGTCACCTCTCGAAATCTCACAAACGCCTGAGCACAGACTCTCCAGCACTGCCAGTGCTTCCAAGTTGCTCATATCCTGTGGCCACGATTGCCATCCCCCTGTCTCTCAAGCCGCGATGTTGGTCCCTCGGACTTCGCGTTCGGGACATAACAGAAGCAGGTGCTTGGACATTTGCCGCTGCCCACAGTACCAATGGGGGCCAGACCCATCCTGGTTAAATATGCCAGGAAAGGGTTATGACCCGTGATGATGTAAGAAAGATGTCGAATTATAAAGGCCACCTCCTCAAAGCCAAGCCACTTCCTGGCTGCGAAATCGGCGAAGAAGCGATGCGACGATGCTGAAGGGGGTAACATAGCCAGCTCTTCGGAAAAACCTCTCGTTCAAGCTTGCTATGTGTTTGTGTAAGACGGCGGCAAGGCTAATGAGGCGTATAGCCCAGGAAACCTCACGACCAACTTCGTCCTCGCCATCAGCGCCTCGTCCCACAGAACAGTCACCCGAATGAGCACCGCCAAGTCCCAAAGTCTTAATGCAGCTACTACAAGACAGATTTAGGTTGGCGAGCGATGGGAATGCGCAGATACCCAAATTTAAATTATTAAAGAGGCGTGGCCAAATCTGTGCGAACTTATCCCTACCGCTCGCCATCAGGGATCTGTGTTGCAGTACCAGTTCCTTTTGAAAAATCGATGTGTGCTTGGTCTTGCTCATTGATGTGCTTACGCTTAAGTTTGGCTCAGAGGAGTAGGAGTAAGAGGAGTAGGTACATATTTGCTATCGAGACAGAGTGTGTACTGTGTACAGTCAGTCTCACAATTAATGTCCACTCTGGCTATACGTCTAGCACGAATTGTGAATGCAGTCATCATAAGATCCCCTACTTAAATTGAAGGGTAACTTTATTTTGCCAACAAGTAGTAAATCAACAACCTCCCTTTCTGTCCTTTTGTCGTTTTTGGCTACAACCACCCTGGCGTATAGCCATGGAGGTCAATAATTGTGAGACTGACTGTACCTAATCCATAGCCCATCAACTGACACACAAGTGCCTTTTGTGAAGTTTTCTGCAACTATCAATCGATTGAGAACCTGCTAATTACAGCTACTCTAAAAACCATCTTCTTCACGAAGGCGCAAAAGGGCCTATAAAGTGACTTTTTGCACGTTTCGCTTGCATAAAGAATTATTTTAAATTTTCTTTTAATCGATGTTTGAAAATTTTATTCAACTTCAATTTCCTCCTTGTATCTTTTAGATGTAAACGTATGTAAAAATAATAAAAACAACGACGACGTTGTAAAATTTACAAACAAGAAGCAATTGGGATGTTCTCTTTTGTGTTTTACATTGTAAAGAAAAATTTCGTATTTCCTTATTTTATTTTTATGGTCGTACGGAATGAACCTAAAATGGTGTGAAATGTTTTATAGTTTAAGGATAAAAATGGTTTGCAAACAATGAGCTAACATTTTCTAAGTCAAGTGAAAAGCTTTTTTACGATCTAATTTTTATAAAATTTTTGTCATTTTTAACTTGAAGTATTATAATGTAATAGCAAATTCCTCGCTTTTTGATTTATTTCTTAAAAATTTATTTGTTATTTTATACCTTTAAAATTCTAGTTTATAAGTTCGTTACTTCTTTTTGATTAAAATTTTTTAAATAAATGTGAAGTGGCATTACAAAAGAGAGTAAGGCAAAAAGATTTGATCCTAAAAATAGTAAGCTGTTGAAGCATAAGCATATCACAGGGAAAATTTCAAAATTTACAATAGTTGTTAGAGTTACTGTGATAAACCAAAAAAACTGAAATTGGCAATTTAGTTTTGTAGTTTGAAAATGAGTTATTTTAGAAAAAAAATGTACAGGTATATTTTTAGGAGGACAAAAGAGCTATCAAACGATACTAAACTCGACATTTTATCACATCGACGCTAAGCGTCGCGACGTTCAACTTTTCATTTTTTTGTGGAAACCCATTATACTTTTTGGAAAAAATCCCAATGAGTAATATTCTGTAAAGAAACAATAGATCCCGATAAGAAAATAAGTAATTGAGCGTCGCGACGCCTAGCGTCGATGTGATAAAAAGTCGAGTTTAGTATCGTTTGAAAGCTCCTTTGACTTTCTACAAATATTTTCCGACATATTTTTTCTAATTTCTCGGCGGTGTTGCCAAGTTATTAATTTTTCTCTAAAAAATGCTCGCAACACGTGTTGCTTTATAAATTCGTACTATAGTCGCTATTCAAGGAATACTAACGAAATTTTGGTCCTAGGTAGTTATGACTATTCACTATGCTATGAAATTAAAATAGCTTGAATAAATTCTACAGGGTGTTTATTAAAGCGAACCAAAGTTGCTCATTTTCAAACGACTATATAACTTGTTATTTTTAAATGGAACACAATGGATTTCTGGTCAAACTTAGGTACTAAATCTGTAGAAAAATACAAGGTGTTCCGATGTAATTTTTTATGATTTTTAAGATAGAACACTATCTTTATGCTTTATTTTGCTATCACGAGTCTCGACTTACCCTAAGATGTGCTTACTACAAGGTATTGTACATATATTTTAACAGTAAGTAATAAAAAAAACATTACTCCTTTCTACTTTTGTAGTTGTCTTTTTATGAATGTAATTAAAGAATTTATAACCCAAATTAAATTAAATATTTAAGGGACGTATTATAATTACTAGCTAAAATTGCAAATTTAATTGCTTAAATAAATGTTTAAAGTGCATTTCTTCGTTTACTTCCATTATAAAATTAACTTTTCCCAAAACGTCACTTTTAGATCAATCATGGTTAAACAGCATTTTCCTTTTTTTTTCTCTCTACCCACACACATCACTCAACTGTAAGAAAAATAAATTTGCTCTAAAAATATTAATACAGTGTACCAATAAAGTTGGTAATTTTTACGTTATTTAAACATTTTTCATTGTGCTTTTAGCGAAAGTTAATTAAATGTGTGTATAATTAGCATCGTTGAAAAATGGAGGCATTGTTATCAACCACTCGAACTTAGTAAAAGCTTAAGTAATTTAGCAAAATTGAGTAATGTAGTTTTTCTTTGGGAAAAACTCAACTCAAATTTTACTACTCCTGTAAACGACGTGCACGAATCTAGTCATTTAATGGTTTAAATCAATAATCGTTGTTCAAAAATCCACCCCCCTACAACGTGCCAAAACAAAATGTCATCGTAGTGACAAGCCTGCTTATTATTATTTTTGAAAACATATAGCTCTTTTAAATTTCATTTTGCGGGAAAACTATTGCTCTAATGGAAAATTTTTATAAGAAATTTCTTTTGTAAAATACTTTGTCTTTAAAATCATATTCTAGTAATTTTTCTCTAGATTGCTTAATTTTGGAGAAAAATTGCAAAAACTAGAATAAGTCACATGTTTAACGTAATCTCATCAGGAGCTAATTTTTCTAAATTAATTGGGCTAATTAAATCCTGCATTTTAGCATTGTGTCCAGGAGACATTCTTTATGGAAAAGGAGCCATTATTTGTACCATTTTTGACACTATTTTAGCAAATTGTCTTTGAATAAGAACAATTACGTCGTCCAGAAAATTAAAATTGTAGAATTGCTTCTGAAAATTTTTATTTTAGTATTTAACCCAACCATGTACTGAAATCGTTATAAAATATTGTTTAAAGTAGTATTTTATAAGGAATGTTTTTTATTCGAGTTAAATAACAGTATTTTTTAATTAAAAATGTATTTTCTACGTTTACTTCGTATATTGGAATTACAACAACAAATTGAAATTAGTATTTTACAACAAACAAATAATAAAGTTTCAAAAATACTAATTGCCATCAACATCAAAAACATTTATCTTATGAAAACTCAATTAAAATCCAAATTTTTTAGTACATTAAATTTTAATAAAATTTCAAAATAAAACTCTTAAACAAACCCTCTTCTCTCTTTTTCTGGGTTAAAATAGCAATTTTTAAATATTCCATAAAGGAATGGATTTTAAAATGAATTATTTACATAAAACTCAAGTTATTGGATTGTGTGGTTATATTTTTCTCTCTTCATGTCTATATGAACCGATTTAAGACTGATTTGTAAGTCAAATAAAACACAATTCGCAAACTTTCAGCTAAAGTTAAATGTATTTGAACTTAGATTGTGCAAAAGCGTACTATTAACCCAATTAATTTTTTCTCGAGTTGAACTTTAAATGATAATTTTGCTTCACTTCATATTTAAAATATTTAATGATGTTTTCTCATCAGTCTCAATCTTCCTATCATCATTATCATCATCAGGCATCACCGTCCATGTCATCGCACTCCCTGAATCATAGAGTTAAACCTAGTAGCTCTTACCTCTATGCCCTGAATAGATCAACTGCCGATAGACAACTTGACATACAGGGAGAAGGAACAGTGGAAATACTAATCGCCCAGATCAAGGGAAAAGTGGAAAGCCTCAAGAACTGATCCGACGTTATTTTTGGTCTTATAGAAAATTATAGAATATAAAATTATCTTTACAAGTCAATAAAAATATTTGTCCTAGTTGCAAGATTTAATCTGTCCCATGATAGCAAAAATTAAAAATAATGGATTAAATGAGTTTTTACAACTTACGGGTGTCTCTCCCTACTCTAGCGCCTCGAGGACTGATCTGACGGTATTTTTGCACCTAATGAAAACTTTAGAACACAAAATTATCTATCCAAGCCATTAAAAATATTTGTTCTAGTTGCAAGAATTAATCTGTCACAATAAAGCAAAAACGAAAAATAATGAATTTAGTGAGTTTTTACCTCTTACGGTGTCTCTCCCGACTCTAGCGCCTCAACGACTGATCTGACGGTATTTTTGCCCCTAATGAAAACTTTAGAACACAAAATGGTCTATCCAAGCCATTAAAAATATTTGTTCTAGTTGCAAGAATTAATCTATCACAATAAAGCAATAACGAAAAATAATGAATTAAGTGAGTTTTTAGCTCTTACGGTGTCTCTCCCGACTCTAGCGCCTCAAGGACTGATCTGACGGTATTTTTGCCCCTAATGAAAACTTTAGAACACAAAATTGTCTATCCAAGCCATTAAAAATATTTGTTCTAGTTGCAAGAATTAATCTGTCACAATAAAGCAAAAACGAAAAATAATGAATTTAGTGAGTTTTTACCTCTTACGGTGTCTCTCCCGACTCTAGCGCCTCAAGGACTGATCTGACAGTGTTTTTGCCTCTAATAAAAATTTTAGTGCTTAAAATTATCTATCCAAACCAATAAAAATATTTGTTCTAGTTGCAACAATAAATCCGTTTCTAGTTTAGATGGATTATCCTTTCTTAAACAGTTGATCCATTATCATGCACGACCGTCCACGTCATCGCCCTCCCTGAGCAGACGAATTGCAGATAGACAGTTTGATATACAGTGAGAAGAAGTGTTGATACGATGGAAATACTGACCCTCCAAGTCCAAAGAAAAGTGGAAAACCGAAGTACAAACATCGCTGTGAGAGGCTCGGGAATGTGTTTGGAAGATTAAAATAAATAGCTGCACCTACTGATCAGTGATCTCGATTTTCGTGAGACAAAAAGATAGCTAGGATAGGAGTGTTCTGTTGGGAGCAGGTTGGAGAAAATTTCGAAAAGATTTTTGAATTGCAGAATTCGTTACTTTAATATCTGTAAATTATGAAAGTATCTTGTAAATCGTGTAACAAAAAGTATTTGAAAGAGTTACTTAAACTAATCTAATTGAAGCTTAAATAACACCCAAAAAAGGACAAGAAAGCTTTAGTGGTGTCACAATATATAAAATTGAATTTTGAGAAGCTCGGTAAAGCTTTAGATCCATCATAATAAAGATGTCTTTATAGAAGTTGCTTTATCCGTTTTCAATTTTTACAACGCTTTTCAGTTATATGACTTTTAGATGAAAAATAAAGAGTTCTTTTTTTTTTATATTATACAGAGCATCAAAGTCCAGGAAACCTATATTATAACGTTTATTTTCTCGAGTTATATCGATCGTCATTTCAATATTGTGCATTCGCGTTGAACAAAAACATAGCTCAAACTACCTATAAGCGTAAGCTTATAATACAGGATGGTGACCACGGCTCTAGAGTCTCGGATTTAATAATGGGAAAAATTGCACTTTTGTCATTTTCTGCTTCCCTAATTATTTTACGCAAAAAAGCTCAAATTAAAAATTATAAGGCATAAAATTCTGCATCTAAAGCAATAAATAAATTATATTTTCTTGCAAAATCTAGACATAAAAATCTCAAAATAAGGATAGCCATGAATAATAAAGACACCGACTTTGACAATTAAATGTCAAAAATTGTTTATCAAATCTCATGGCTCCTTTGAGAAAATTGTCACAATTTTCATATTTAATTTCTGCCCTTACAAAGCATGCAAAACTAATTTTTTTTATGGATTTAGATGAAGAATTTAATGCTCTACAACTTTAATTTGAAGCATTTTTCTTTAAAATTAATAGGGAAGCAGGAAATTACGAAAATATGATGTTATGATAAGTTAGATCTGTCTGAAGAAGTTGTGTGTCTCCGCCCTGTATAACGTTATATCGCAAATATTAAATAAATTGAAAAGAGCATTCGCTTCACTGCAACTAATGTTCATAAATTGTTATTTATACAGTCCCTAAGGTAAAAATAGCAAAAAAATTAAAATTATTTCTCACAACCACCTCGGGTGATTTTTTGATTGTTGAAAAATTAATTTTTCTCGAATTAATTAACTTTTTTATTTGGGAACTTAAAGATACTTTTATAGATCATGTCAGAATACGTCATCATAGCTCTTAAATAACATAAACGATGGGGTGCCTCTGGACCCCATTCGACTTTAGAAAGGTTTTAACATAGATAATCCTAGTTCGTTTTTTAACTTTTAACGTTTTAACGTTTTTTGAAGTGATAATCGAGATAAAAAAATAATAATAATAAATTTTTTTTTTGCATTTCTCGACGTTTTTCCCTGATTCCAAAAATGCAAAAAATATTCGATTTTTTGAACCAAAATGTCAGGGTGTATGTAATATGTATGTATGTACGTATGTATCTACCCTGGAGAAAAAACTACTGAACCGATTTTGATGAAATTAGATTTTAGCCTCTTTAAAATTATTTCATCGGCTAAACTTTTATAAGAAATCTGTACAGGCTAACCAAAAATAAGGAGGTTATTTTGGGCGCATACTTGCAAATTTGTGTCAAATTTAATTTTACTTCACTATAAAATAGTACACGTGAGCCCCTAATGCAAAAAAAAATTTCCAATTTTTTTATTCATAATGGCGGCCAATAGAAGTCCTATTTTGTGGTTTTTTCCTTATAACTTGGCCGGTAATAAATATTATAAAAATTTAAAAACGGCATAGCACAGCTAAAATATAGGGCTTTCGTATTAAACAAGTCGATTTTTAAAATTGTTTCAAACTTGACAACCTTTAAGGGGCCAATGTAGGTCAAAATTTTGAAATGGATTTTCTCAACATTTCCTATGCCATATTTTCTCTTTTTTGGATATGTTACAAAAAACGTAATTCTCTATCGAAATATTAAGTTTTATCAAAATCGCTCGAGCGGTTTTGGAGTAATGATTTTTTGAATGTCAAAACTTTAAAAATATCCAATTTTTTTGTAATAGAAATGAAAACTTGAAAATGGATATATATATCAATCTTATGAATATCTATCATATGATATGATTTTCGGTTAACAAAACGCTTCCGGTTAAACCAGAAATTACAAAAATATCAAAATTTTTAGGAACACCCTGTATATCTTTAAACATTTTGAAAGCTCGTAAAATTAGCTATTACACGATACCAAACACTTTATATTTTGACTTCCGGTTTAACCGGAAATGGAATCAAATTTCTTAATTAAATGGAACACCCTGTATATTTTTTAATATCTTGAAAGCTCGTAAAATTAGCTTTTTGAACATATAAAATAATGTATATTTTGAACTTCAATTTATGCAAAAAAAAGAAAATTAAGTTACTAAAGAAACTTAAAAACTCTCATTAGTACAGTAAAAATTATTTAACTTGAGGTAAGTTCGCGCAGGTTTGGCCACGCCCCTTTAATAATTCAAATACGTTGACTACTGCGTTGGTGGGGATAAATACCAATTTAAGTATCTGCGCAACCTAAACGTTCTTAAGTGCACTTTTTAAAGTTTTACATATTTTTTTAGTTATAATTATTATCAAAAATAATTTAAGCTTTTACAACTTGCACAATGCACATTTTTAACTGATAGTAGTAGAAGACCATGTAGACTTCAACTTCACTTACTTATGATCGCCAGGGAAGTGCCCACGCTCATCCAAAGTGGTAGGTATAGTTTTTACTGGATTTTTTCCTTACTTTATGTCAGATGAAAAATTGAAAAACACGTATAAAAAAAATTAAATTAAAATTTACATCGAATTACGAAATGATTTTGTTGAAAAAGAAATAAAAGTAATTTTTTTTTATATAATTTATTTTTTTTAAACATTTTATAAACAAATTGGGAAAAAGAGCAACAGTACTCGAGGTAATTCTGCGTTAGGGGGTTACAATAAAAAAATCAAATTTATCGGATGAAAATTGGAAAAAATATACCTATTGTGAAAACGTTTTGAGCTAAAAAAAAACAAAAAACATTCCATAATTTGATGGACGAAAAAAGTTCCTCGTATGACCACATCCGTTGTTTTTTATATTAATCACGGTTTTATAAACAAATTTCCAGTTGTTTAACTTAAAACGAATTTTAGTAAAAGTTTACATTAAATTAATTAAATGAAATTAAATTTAAAACGATGAAATTTTATTTATTCTATCAGTTAAATACATATTTAATTCGTTTACCTTAAACAAATTACAAATTTTCAAAAGACGTGGAGTTAACGGGTTGTTTTTAGTAATCATTTCAAAAGTTGCTTAATGCCTAATGGATTTATTGTTAAATTCTCACCTTTTTAGAATAATAATTCAACAAATTCTATTTTCATATTTTAAAATAAAGTGAGAATTTTTTTCATTTTGTTTGAAACAATAATTTAAAGTTGGAAACTAACTTTGTGTATACGTATATTGTAATATTTGTACCTCAAAAATATTTTTTGGGCTTTTTTGATGGATAAGGTACCTAGGTATAAACTTTTTAAATTCAAGTAAATTTTTTATTTCGCCAAGGCGTACTGTAACCCATGTCACATTAGTCCAATTTGAAAGGTACAGACATTCCAAAACTACTTCCAATTCAACCATTATAAATCTCATGTACAGAAAGAAAGAGCTTGCTGAGGCTAATGGGGTCCTCTAAGGCCTATCTTAGCGGACACTTACCCTAATTCCCTAGAAAATAAAATCCTACGACTCCAAAAGGACACGCTTAATGCCTATCTATACCTACTATTATCGTGCACTTAAAGTAAAGTGTAGATTGATTCAGCGTTATAACAATATCACCCACTCTTTTCACCCCAAATATATCACTTAAGTAGGGAAAGCAACCTCATAAATTTCATCAGACTTCACAGATCACAATCATAAGACACGCAGTGTAACCGAAAACATTCAAACTCCTAAAGACCCGTCCACAGACGCAGGCTTGCTTTTAGGTTTGGCCTGTGTAAGCCAAACAGGAGCGGATGGACAGCGTTCAGGCCGCATGCACAGGCCGAACCGGAAAGCAAAGCCTGTGTATGTGGACGGGCTCTAACATCCATTCAACACCTATAAGTAACTTACAACTTCACGATCCATTACGTAATACCACCCCTTATACTCCCGCACAATCACTACCTGAACAAAACTTAAAATATTTTACATTAGCGTTCATTAGACCAATCTCATAATCACTTATTCTCCTAACCCACAATTGTAGATAGTGACTCATTCATAATGAGTGCGTTCCACTAAGCGACCGCAACGACCGCGCTCACGACCGCCCAATTTCCTGTACCAATATGTCAATGACAGCGGTTATTAGTACGTTAAGTACGTTAATTAGAAGAAGATGTGTGTCCGAGACCGAGAGCGATAGCTTATCAGACTCGGATGTCGATTGGACGTTAGCGTTAGGGAACATAAAAAAGCGAAACCTTCGCCCTCGTATAGAAGTTTATGGAGATGTTGTAGGCCGTTACATACAAACCAATACACGATTGAAGCACAGTACTCCTTTAAGAGTGTTAACTTCCTTTTATCTTCCTTCTTTATCTCCTCCACATCAACACTTTCCATTTCTGTGCTGTGGGGCTAATTTAATTTGCAAAATATAAATCCGTCGACACAACTTATCAAAAATTTTGAAATTGTGACATGATTGTGACGTTTTATCACCGTTTTATCCAGTTTTATCAAAATATGTTTCAATGCGCACGCGCCAGCACGCGCTTACGTAAACGCTCACGCCGACCCACAAAATTTTATGGGCGAAATGAGCGTCTTGTGGTCGTTATCAATGACGTCATCTATGACGTAAACGCCCGCGACCGCAACGACCGAGGCGTCAAGTGGAACGAGTTTGGGGGCGTTGCAATCGTTGCGGTCGCTTAGTGGAACGCACTCAATATCGGTTTATAAGCTTTAGCCAACTGTAGCGCGGCTTCTATTGAGATATATGCAGGAAACACGTGTCCCTTTAGTGGAATAACGTATACTTTACTATAATTTGATCAAATCTTGATAGTAGAAGTGGATCCGAGTACGAACGATTGTCCATAAGGCTGTACCGAAAAATCTCGATGCAATCTATTCTTCATTTGATAACTGATACGACTATCTACATTTGTGGATTTAAAGTAGGTATAGTGTAAATGATTCAACATAGCCATCGATCAAACACGACAGGCTCGGCTTTCAGCAACCAGGTCGTCAAATGCAATCGTTCCTCATAACCCAAAATCGGGGGGTTTTGGGTTATGATTTTGCCTTTTTGACAGGTGTGGGGACGTAGTACGGGGATGTAGTGGGGACGTAAGTAGGTATAGTGCAAATGATTCAACATAGCCACCTTTTGAACAGGTGTGGGGACAGCTGTACAAAAGACAAAAAACTTACACTTCTAAGAACTTTTCTAAGCCTCTCATTTAGCTACCACTACTGACAACGTGAGAACCCTTCGCCGTTCATCGATAACCATATATTCTGTATAAAGGAGCAGTGAGACTAGCTTCCGTCTACCATCAACAAAAATTTTTATTTTTATCTTAATATCTTTATTTCTATCAAGGTTTTAAAAACATATGGTTTTTCTTTTAAGAAACACTGGTCTACGACAATACTACCTGTCAATTACTTTCTTGTCAGCTCTTTTTGAAAAGTACGGCTATTGTTTAAGTACTTAAAGAGTCAAAGTCATAAAAACCATTTATTTTTAGTTTTTCTTTACATAGACCAACACCTATCAACTTATGTTCATTAGGTGAGCCTATTTATCGTACTTTAAAATATAGATGTGGACCGCAAATGCGCACTAGACACCTTTCGAATTCGTGTGTCGCCGTCGACCTTCGATCGGTTTCGTTGTTTTAAGTCGCTAAAGTCATTATAAGTGTAACAGTCGTAGAGTGAAATTGAATGATTTATATTAGTTAACCCTCCATTCAACGGGTGAAGCCTGTAAGTGCAAGCAAAAGTAAAAATTGTCTGTAACTTAAAAAAATAAATACTTTTTACTGTAATATTCTATCTACCTTCTTAACTTGTAATAACTCATATCATCAGCATTTGCTTTTCAAATTTTTTCAAAAAATGAATCCTCTAGGACACAGTTTGTTGTGACAGGCTTCACCCGTCGGTTCGTGTAACTTTGTGATAACCGATTATTTTTGTTATAAAGCATTATTTAAGCGCAAAATTTATCTGCAGACCATAAAAAATAATTGGTTTTAAGTTTCAATGCTTGTTTGTAAATTTTTTGTTTAGGTGACAAGTGCAACATAAGCAAAAATTCTTATTATTTTTCCAGTTTTGTAAGGCTTGGTTATGTATTTAGTACATTGAAGCCTGCTATTTCAATGAAGTTTAGGGTCTTGCAGTTTGTGTTCAGAATTTTATAATTTAATTTTTTTGTAAGTTTCTGCTTATTTGATCAATATACTAAATATGTATTATGATAATCAACTTTATTTTCCTTCAATGTCCATAAAAAATAGTTTTCAATAAAAAATGTCAAAAAAGGATAAAAAATTTAAAATTAAAAAATAATAACTAACAAAAGGACCTACGCTTTAATTCTTCTGTAAAATAATAAAGAATAAGGTATATTTTCAATTAAAAAAATTTCAGTGCAATTCTTGCACTCTTACTATATTTTAGCTATAGATATAAAGTGAGCGTAACAGGCTTCACCCGCTGGCTCGTGTGATTCTAGACCCACCCGTTGGATGGAGGGTTAATATTTACGATGAGTTCAAGAGGTGATGTCATACCGAATGTTGATTCTTAAAAAAAATACCCATTGTAAATAATTTCTACATTTTAATATTCGATTTACTTTTTTTTATATTCTTTTAAATAATAAATAATTTCTAAATTTTAATATGCGAATTAATGTTTTTCATATTCAATTAAATAATGTATTGATTCTTAATTAAAAAAATACTCATTGTTAATAATTCTTACATTTTAATATTGGAATTCGTTCCTTCTCGCTGACCTTCGATGTGGCCCTTACATTTTATCGAATTCGTCATTATACGTTGTAAGCTTGTGATGTGTACAACTAGGAGCTAACAACGTTCAGCTAAAATTTTAATTTTTTTCAATTGCATACAAAAAAGAGCATCGATTGTAAATAATTCTTGAGGTAATATTTCGCAACAATTACAGAATTGCAAATTAGATACGTAAGGTGAGTATTTGCAAAGATAAAATTAGTGCTAAAAGACATAGATAAAGAGCATAAATAGAGATTCAGACCCAGACCTAAACAAAAAACCAAAAATCCACTTATAAAATCGACAATAGTTTTGGAGAATGCGCCGTAGAAGGTTTTTTAAATCCAATTTTTATATTTTAATTTAATGTTAAAAAATTTTTTTTTTTTACTATATACGCAGCAGCGGTGCAAAACATTTTGTATCTGAAAAAGTTTTAAATAAAAACAATTCATTTAATGATTGTTGTAATCACGGCGAAGTATGTTTGCAAGCTTTACCTGTTTTCCCCCCTGTTTTAAAATCATTATTTAAAGGTTCACATCCAAAATCGAAACAATTTTTTGAACATATTCGAAGTTATAATAACTCATTTTCTTTTGCATCGTTTAATGCAAACTTGATGACTTTTAATAATACACGGAAAGGTCCGTTTTGTTTTAAAATACAGGGTCAAATATATTATCAAATTAATACAGCACTTTATCCATCATGTGATGAGATGCCAACCTATGGTCAACTTTTTATTGTAGATTCCCAAGAATCAGTAGAATTTCGTTTAAATCATAATACTGAATGTGACAAAGAAGTTATGAACATAATTGAAGATTTGATGCGTGAACATAATTTATTTGCACAATCTTATCAAACGATGAGCGAAGAATTGGCTAATCAACGTCTCACTAATTCAAATAATGCAAATGAAGACCCTGAATTGCACCTTTTATTTACAATGAAACCTGGAATGGACCGAAATCGTTATAACTTTCAAAGAATAAATGAAGTTGCCGCAGTATTTTCCACAACTGCTGATGGAGATATTCCAGAATCGTACATAACAATTCGAAACAAAAGTGATAAATCATTGCAGTTTGTTAGTACAATGGATGGTAACGTAGAACCTTGGATTTATCCTCTATTTTATCCATACGGCACTCTTGGATGGCACAGAGATTTGCGTTGTACTACAAAAAACAAACGAATTACTCGAGCATGTTATATTAAGTACAGAATGGCTATTCGCGAAGACACAAATGTTTTTTTGATGGGACGGCGATTGTTTCAACAATGGATAGTCGATAGTTACGTCAAAATTGAAAAAGATAGGTTAACTTTTTGTAGAAATAATCAAAAGAAATTACGTGCGGAATCTTATCAAGGGTTAATTGATCATCTAGAATTAAGAGCACAAAAGAATCATCAAAGTATTGGAAAAATTGTAATTTTACCATCATCATTTCAAGGTTCGCCGCGAAATATGTTACAAAATTACCAAGATGCTATGGCAATTGTAAGAAAATTCGGTAAACCAGATTTATTTATTACAATCACTTGTAACCCCAAATGGAAAGAGATTTCTGAAAACTTAATGGAAAGCCAAACTGCTTCAGATCGACCTGATCTGGTAGCTCGAGTATTTAATCTCAAAAAAAAAATTTCTCATTGATTTGATAGTAAATAAAAACTTTTTTGGCAAAGTACAAGCGTATGTTTATGTGATTGAAATTCAAAAACGGGGTTTACCACATGCACACATGTTATTATAACTTTAAAACAGTCTCACAAAATAACTACTTCAGAAGTAGTTGACCGATACATAGCTGCAGAAATACCAAACCCGGAAATAGATTCTATACTACATGCTATTGTTTTAAGAAACATGGTTCACGGTCCATGTGGAAATTGGTGTTTAACAGAACAGAAAGTATGTTCAAAGAATTTTTCTAAAACATATAATGAAGTAACAACTCTGGATGAACAGGGATATCCAAATTATCGACGTAGAAATACTGGACTTTTTTATAAGCGTTCTGATGGTTATGTTTGTGACAATAAATATGTTGTGCCTTACAATCCACATCTTCTCAAAGTGTTTAATTGTCATATTAATGTTGAAGTGATTTCTAGCATTAAGTCTGTCAAATATTTGTATAAGTACATTTACAAAGGGCACGACGCTGCTGGAATAACAATTAGCGAATCAACTAATGAAACTATTGAACACGATGAACTTCGTAGTTTTATCGAAACAAGATACGTTGGTCCGGTAGAAGCTGCTTGGAGAATATTAAATAAACCTTTACAAGATAAGAGCCACTCCATTACCAGATTACCAGTGCATTTACCAAATCAACAAAATGTTATTGTTAGTGATGATTGTGATGAAAGTGAAATCAGAAATGCATTAGAAAAACAAACAATGCTTCTAGATTATTTTGCACTAAATGTAAGAGACCATGAAGCTAGAGGGAACCCAACATAAGGTGAATCCACCACGTGATGACCGTTAAAGTTGCGCAGTAGATTAATGCGGTCGTTGCTTAGAAACGAACGTAGACAGTGCCGTCGTATAATTATTACATTACTTTGGTTTCGTTGAAGCAAAATAATTACAAGCATTTTAAAAATTGTGAAGATCTCATTCACAAAGTATTAAACCAGTAATTAATTATTAATAGTACTTCAAATAAAAATTTAAATTAAGTAATTATTTTAAATTTTGACAACTTTTAAAAATAATTTTTTTTGACAGAAGAAATAACTAGCTCCGCCACTGGGCTCTAAAGCCACGCCTCGCGCAGGTTTGGTCACGTGGTGGATTCAACTTACGTTGGGACTACTATACCCAGTACGTGTATGGTGACATACCAACCCACTATGTGTTTAAAAAAAACAATAATCATACTAATACCTACGGGTATCATTGGCAAAGACGTCAGAAACAGTTCAACGTTATTCGACGAATGTATTCTGTAAGTCCCAGTCAAACTGAATTATTTCATTTACGTTTATTATTAATTCACATCAAAAGAGCAAAGAGTTTTGAAGATTTAAGAACAGTAAACGGAGAAGTTCAAGAATCTTACATAGCAACATGTCTTAAATTAGGACTGATTGAAAATGATCATGAATGGAAGAGAGCTATGCACGAAGCTGAAGTTTGGATGATGCCGAAACAGTTCAGATGTTTATTTGTTCGAATTCTGATGCATTGTCAGCCAACTCATCCTGAAGAACTATGGGACGAATTTAAAAAACCATTGTCAGAAGATTATGTCAGACATTTTGGCGAAATTAGAGGACAAAACAAAGGTTACGCTGACATTAACTTGCTTCTCGGTGCTGAAGGTTTTGATCTTACGATGTTTCCTACTATGCATCAAATAAGTGAGATTGAAACTAAGGATCATGTTTTAGATGAAGCGGAAACGATCGAAGATGCATCAAAATATTACGCAAATTTAAATGAAAAGCAAAAACATATTGTTGATATTACACAGTAGTCAGAGCGCGCGTAAGCGCGCACTTTGGTGCTAGTATAGAAAAAAAGATTAAAAAAGGATACTTAGAAATTTATACTAAACGCCAAATAAACAGCAGAGATTCAGATCCAGATCTAAGCAAAATACCAACTAGGCAAAAGATTATAGAAAGAATAAAAAACGATATTAAACTGTAAAACCAATACAACAATCACAAGACTAGACAAAATCACAAATTGTTTAAACGATGTAGACGAAGTGACTCCGTAGAATTAAAAAATCCTTAAACAACCATTATCTTATTTTTGTCAACTTAAAACTAAGACAGCAAGTTTATTTTATTTTATTTATATTATTATCTATTGTATCTATTAATATGCCTCGTAGAAAAATTATTCGAAACTGCGAAGAAGAAGAAAACTGCATTACACGTAAACGTGAAAGAAAGGCGAAGTATGAACGTCAAGATCGTTCTAGAAAAAAAAACTATGTTGATATTGATGTACTTTCGTTGAGTAATGAGATAAGTCAACATTATATTGGCGCTATGAATGTTGTCTGCACATATTGTGGATCAAAACATTATGCATCCGAAAGAGTTGCAAATAGAGGAAATTCGTCTAACGATTGCTGTAATCACGGTGAAGTACGTTTGCAACCTTTATCTACTATACCCGCAATTCTGGAGTCATTATTCAGTGGTTCTCATTCAAAATCGAATAACTTTTTCCAACATATTCGAAGTTACAATAGCTCATTTTCATTTGCTTCGTTTAATGCTAATCTGGTTAAGTTTAATACCATTGCACGCACAGGTCCATATTGTTTTAAAATACAGGGGCAAATATATTATCAAATTAATACAGCATGTTATCCATCATTGAACGACATTCCAAGCTATGGGCAACTTTTTATTGTTGATGCTCATGAAGCATTAGAATATCGTTTAAGTCATAATTCGCAGTGTGATTCAGAAATTATGAAATTAATTGAGAATTTAATGCGTGAACATAACGTGTTTGCTCAGTCATATCAAATGATGGGCGAAGAATTGGAAAATCAAAGATCACTCAATATGAGTAAGTAATAGAGATGAAGAACCTGAACTACATTTGTTGTTTACGATGAAACCTGGAATGGATCGAAGTCGTTACAATTTTCAAAGAGTAAATGAAGTTGCTGCAGTTTTTTCTACAACAGGTGATGGCGATATTCCAGAGTCCTATGTAACAATAATAAGAAATAAAAGTGATAAGTCTTTACAATATGTTAGTACAATGGATGCAAATGTAGAACCATGGATATATCCTTTGTTTTATCCATTTGGCACTCGACGATGGCATCAGGCAGGCAGGCAGGCAGGCTTATACCAAATATAGAATTGCAATTCGTGATGAAACCAATGTGTTTCTAATGGGACGTCGGTTATTGCAACAATGGTTATTGTTGCATAGCTACGTCAAAATTGAAAAAGATAGATTAAGATTCTGTAGAGACAATCAAAAGAAATTACGTGCGGAATCATATCAAGGGTTAATAGATCATTTAGGAAACAAAGCACAGTCTATTCAGCAAAGTATTGGAAAAATGATAATCTTGCCGTCTACATTTCAAGGATCTCCTAGAAATATGTTACACAATTATCAAGACGCAATGGCAATCGTTCGTAAATACGGTAAACCAGATCTTTTTGTTACGATGACTTGTAATCCAAAATGGAGAGAGATATCTGAGAACTTACTCGATGGACAAACCGCTTCTGATAGACCTGATTTAGTAGCTAGAGTATTTAGTATTAAAAAGAACACTCTTGTAGATTCAATTGTAAATAAAATTTTTTTTGGAGCAGTGCAGGCATATGTTTATGTTGTCGAATTTCAGAAACGCGGATTACCGCATATTCATATGTTAATAACTTTAAAGCAGTCTGACAAAATAACAACTTCCGATGTTGTTGAATGCATGATTTATCTCGATTTAAATTAAGCGCGCGCAGCGCGCTCACTGCCCTAGTACTATAAATTACGCAAGGAAGCCATCGCGTATCGTTATTTCTTAATTATCTTTTTAATATTAATTTCTTAATTAATTATATTTTAGATAAGTATTTAGTTATATTGGATTACTGAAAATTTTATTTCACTTTGATGTATTAATTTATTATTAATTGCCTTACATTTCTCGATGATAAATTACATTTAAGTCCGTTTTGTAAATATTTATAAATGAAGGAAATTATTCTGTAAAGCAAAATTTTGAAATATTTCCCTCGTTTTATGTCCGATAGTCCAAAGATTAGTCCCTTTCCGATATTTACAGTGGCGTAACAAGCACTCGAGGACTCGTGTGCGAATAAGTTACTGGTGGTGGGCCCTATTTATTATTTTGATTGCAGTAAATTTTATAAGGAAATTTAGCAGTAAGTTTTAATGCCTTTTGTTTCCTTTGCCTAAGGTTAGTGGAGCAAAATGCGAAGAACAAGCTAAAACGATCTCAGCCCTCCATGAAGCCCAAATCTCGGTTAAAAAAATATTTCATGGGGGTCCTAGGTATGTACATCAATGAAACTAACATATTTCATTGTTGGTAGCTCAAATTAATTTACTTCTCCAATATAATTTTAGAAATTTTAAATAAAAATAACGAGGAATCAACCACTGCCTATGACTGAATGTGCATATGCTATGGCTGCCATTGACTGCAGATAACTACCGTTGACAGCCCAGTTTTTGTACATTGATTACAGAGAGTGGATAACCCCTCGAAAATAAAGATGTGCCTACAAGTGGTAAAAATTGGCTACTCTCTACAATGACTTTGACAACGTGGCAGCTATAGGCTAAAGTTAACGTCTTCATACCAACAACTCATAGCAGTAGTTGGGTTGTGCACTGGCAAAGAACTATTTGTTTACATAAAAGTAAGATTTTACTTTAACATCCCTCTCAGATGGCTTTTCCACCCCTCTTATCGATTAAAAGTTAATTAATTGTTAACAGTCCTGAGCCCTAAAGCTAGTGCCTGATGTGCCAACTAGATTTTCTTGTTCAGTGGCACTAAAATAGCTGATTCCCAAGAGATGGACCCGAATACTATCACCTCAATTTTTCAATAGTCTATTAAAGCCCGTCCACACGGCCTGCCTTCAGGTTTGGCTGTAGAGGCGGCCAGTACAGGGCAAACCGGAAGGCAAGCTTGTGTGTGTGTGGACGGGTCAGTATACTTTTAAAAACCGAAAAGTTTCTCAAAACTTCTTTTTCTATTCTTTGAGTCGTTTTCAGTAAATTTTAAATCCAAAATATAAGAGTTTATGAAAAATCCTCAACTTTGAGGACTTACCTTTGATGAAGATTCTGTCTCGATAGCAAAATGATGCTCCACTCATCTGAAACGAAACGAAAAGATATTTATTATATTAGTCGATGGTTTCGGATCTTTTTAAAGTAATTTACAACCACAAAGCTTAGATACCTCGTTTAAAACGTTTTAAATGTAAGAAAATCCATCAAATTCCAATATCACAGTTCACGTAATTAAAAATAAAAACACTTGGATTTTTACACTAATTAAACCTCAAACAAGCACGTATTGACCGACACATTTTCACAAATATAATTGCAAGTTTCGACTGATATGCAGCACGCCACTATAAAGATTGTGGATTGCAGGTGTAAAGATAAACTTACAATTTTAATTCCAATAGCAACAATTTTGTTAAAACTATGATAAAGTGTCAAATTATCAATTGGCATAACTCGAGGCGTAACAAAATTGTATAGTCCCTTTTAATTAATTATTTACCAATACATCATTGTATTTTTTCAGGAATTCTTCTTGAATGACATAGCTTGTTTTGAATTTTTAAATTTAATTATCAACTTTACAAATTGTTTACTGCAGCTAAAATTAATTTTAAAAAAATTGATTTTGATCAATAGAAGAATGCTAAAGTTTGCTGAGTCAACAGCTCAACCATCAATGGGGAGCCCGGTTTAGCTAATGGTGTCTTCATTTTCATGTATTTATAATAAGTGTAGAAGTTAAAATTGTAATTTTAATTTAAAAAATAAAGCTCGATAAATCTACTGTAATTAAAATTCATACCAAAACAACGCTAAAAAAATTATAATTCAAACATTCGCAAGTTGTAAATTTTGAAAATCGTCAAAAATATACATTTCCTCTAGTTGAAAAAGTAAACATAATACATGGTAATAATTCAAAAAATAACATTAAATCGCGCTCTGGCATTTATTTTAATGTTAGTCGTTTTATTATTTAAATAACCCTTAAAATTTTCAAACTACAAATAAATTTTTTTTCGAGTAATATCGTAAAACTCAAACGCTTTTATTACTTTGGAAAACTCGAAAGAGGGCAAAGAGACGAAAATAACAATTTTTATATCAATTTCGAGTCTTTATTTTTGAAAATTGTTGCGTAATAATCAAACAACGTAGTTTGCTAAAAATATGAAGTTTGTTTACTACAAAGGCAATTAGAGCAATTATCTACCCAGCATATGTGGTGTCTCTCCCGGCTACAGCTCTTTAAGGGGTGATCTGATGGTTATTTTACTAATAAAAATTATAGAGCGTAAAATTATCTATCTAAGTCAATAAAAATATTTGTACTAGTTGTAAGAATTAATCGGTCACAATAAAGCAAAAATGAAAAAATGAATTAAGTGAGTTTTTACAACTTGCGGTGTCTCTCCCGACTCTAGCACCTCAAGAACTGATCTGACGGTATTTTTGCCTTTAATGAAAATTTTAGAGCATAAAATTATCTATCCAAACCAAAAAAGCTATTTGTCGTAGTTGCAAGAATTAATCGGTCACAAGAGAGCAAAAATGAAAAATAAAGAATTAAGTGAATTTTCACAACTTACGGTGTCTCTCCCTACTTTAGCTTCTTAATGAGTGATCTGAGGGTAATTTTACCTCTAATAAATATTATAGAGCATAAAATTATCTATCTAAACCAAAAAAGCTATTTGTCCTAGTTGCAAGAATTAATCTGTCACAAGAGAGCAAAAATGAAAAATAAAGAATTAAGTGAATTTTCACAACTTACGGTGTCTCTCCCTACTTTAGCTTCTTAATGAGTGATCTGAGGGTAATTTTACCTCTAATAAATATTATAGAGCATAAAATTATCTATCTAAACCAAAAAAGCTATTTGTCCTAGTTGCAAGAATTAATCTGTCACAAGAGAGCAAAAATGAAAAATAAAGAATTAAGTGAATTTTCACAACTTACGGTGTCTCTCCCTACTTTAGCTTCTTAATGAGTGATCTGAGGGTAATTTTACCTCTAATAAATATTATAGAGCATAAAATTATCTATCTAAACCAAAAAGCTATTTGTCCTAGTTGCAAGAATTAATCTGTCACAAGAGAGCAAAAATGAAAAATAAAGAATTAAGTGAATTTTCACAACTTACGGTGTCTCTCCCTACTTTAGCTTCTTAATGAGTGATCTGAGGGTAATTTTACCTCTAATAAATATTATAGAGCATAAAATTATCTATCTAAACCAAAAAAGCTATTTGTCCTAGTTGCAAGAATTAATCTGTCACAAGAGAGCAAAAATGAAAAATAAAGAATTAAGTGAATTTTCACAACTTACGGTGTCTCTCCCTACTTTAGCTTCTTAATGAGTGATCTGAGGGTAATTTTACCTCTAATAAATATTATAGAGCATAACATTATCTATCTAAACCAAGAAAGCTATTTGTCCTAGTTGCAAGAATTAATCTGTCACAAGAGAGCAAAAATGAAAAATAAAGAATTAAGTGAATTTTCACAACTTACGGTGTCTCTCCCTACTTTAGCTTCTTAATGAGTGATCTGAGGGTAATTTTACCTCTAATAAATATTATAGAGCATAACATTATCTATCTAAACCAAAAAAGTTATTTGTCCTAGTTACAAGAATTAATCTGTCACAAGAGAGCAAAAATGACAAATAAAGAATTAAGTGAATTTTCACAACTTACGGTGTCTCTCCCTACTTTAGCTTCTTAATGAGTGATCTGAGGGTAATTTTGCCTCTAATAAATATTATAGAGCATAAAATTATCGATCTAAACCAAAAAAGCTATTTGTCCTAGTTGCATAAATTAATCTGTCACAAGAGAGCAAAAATGAAAAATAAAGAATTAAGTAAATTTTCACAACTTACGGTGTCTCTCCCTACTTTAGCTTCTTAATGAGTGATCTGAGGGTAATTTTACCTCTAATAAATATTATAGAGCATAAAATTATCTATCTAAACCAAATAAGCTATTTGTCCTAGTTGCAAGAATTAATCTGTCACAAGAGAGCAAAAATGAAAAATAAAGAATTAAGTTAATTTTCACAACTTACGGTGTCTCTCCCTACTTTAGCTTCTTAATGAGTGATCTGAGGGTAATTTTACCTCTAATAAATATTATAGAGCATAAAATTATCTATCTAAACCAAAAAAGCTATTTGTCCTAGTTGCAAGAATTAATCTGTCACAAGAGAGCAAAAATGAAAAATAAAGAATTAAGTGAATTTTCACAACTTACGGTGTCTCTCCCTACTTTAGCTTCTTAATGAGTGATCTGAGGGTAATTTTACCTCTAATAAATATTATAGAGCATAAAATTATCTATCTAAACCAAAAAGCTATTTGTCCTAGTTGCAAGAATTAATCTGTCACAAGAGAGCAAAAATGAAAAATAAAGAATTAAGTGAATTTTCACAACTTACGGTGTCTCTCCCTACTTTAGCTTCTTAATGAGTGATCTGAGGGTAATTTTACCTCTAATAAATATTATAGAGCATAAAATTATCTATCTAAACCAAAAAAGCTATTTGTCCTAGTTGCAAGAATTAATCTGTCACAAGAGAGCAAAAATGAAAAATAAAGAATTAAGTGAATTTTCACAACTTACGGTGTCTCTCCCTACTTTAGCTTCTTAATGAGTGATCTGAGGGTAATTTTACCTCTAATAAATATTATAGAGCATAACATTATCTATCTAAACCAAGAAAGCTATTTGTCCTAGTTGCAAGAATTAATCTGTCACAAGAGAGCAAAAATGAAAAATAAAGAATTAAGTGAATTTTCACAACTTACGGTGTCTCTCCCTACTTTAGCTTCTTAATGAGTGATCTGAGGGTAATTTTACCTCTAATAAATATTATAGAGCATAACATTATCTATCTAAACCAAAAAAGTTATTTGTCCTAGTTACAAGAATTAATCTGTCACAAGAGAGCAAAAATGACAAATAAAGAATTAAGTGAATTTTCACAACTTACGGTGTCTCTCCCTACTTTAGCTTCTTAATGAGTGATCTGAGGGTAATTTTGCCTCTAATAAATATTATAGAGCATAAAATTATCGATCTAAACCAAAAAAGCTATTTGTCCTAGTTGCATAAATTAATCTGTCACAAGAGAGCAAAAATGAAAAATAAAGAATTAAGTAAATTTTCACAACTTACGGTGTCTCTCCCTACTTTAGCTTCTTAATGAGTGATCTGAGGGTAATTTTACCTCTAATAAATATTATAGAGCATAAAATTATCTATCTAAACCAAAAAAGCTATTTGTCCTAGTTGCAAGAATTAATCTGTCACAAGAGAGCAAAAATGAAAAATAAAGAATTAAGTGAATTTTCACAACTTACGGTGTCTCTCCCTACTTTAGCTTCTTAATGAGTGATCTGAGGGTAATTTTACCTCTAATAAATATTATAGAGCATAACATTATCTATCTAAACCAAATAAGCTATTTGTCCTAGTTGCAAGAATTAATCTGTCACAAGAGAGCAAAAATAAAAAATAAAGAATTAAGTGAATTTTCACAACTTACGGTGTCTCTCCCTACTTTAGCTTCTTAATGAGTGATCTGAGGGTAATTTTACCTCTAATAAATATTATAGAGCATAACATTATCTATCTAAACCAAAAAAGCTATTTGTCCTAGTTGCAAGAATTAATCTGTCACAAGAGAGCAAAAATGAAAAATAAAGAATTAAGTGAATTTTCACAACTTACGGTGTCTCTCCCTACTTTAGCTTCTTAATGAGTGATCTGAGGGTAATTTTACCTCTAATAAATATTATAGAGCATAACATTATCTATCTAAACCAAAAAAGCTATTTGTCCTAGTTGCAAGAATTAATCTGTCACAAGAGAGCAAAAATGAAAAATAAAGAATTAAGTGAATTTTCACAACTTACGGTGTCTCTCCCTACTTTAGCTTCTTAATGAGTGATCTGAGGGTAATTTTACCTCTAATAAATATTATAGAGCATAAAATTATCTATCTAAACCAAATAAGCTATTTGTCCTAGTTGCAAGAATTAATCTGTCACAAGAGAGCAAAAATGAAAAATAAAGAATTAAGTGAATTTTCACAACTTACGGTGTCTCTCCCTACTTTAGCTTCTTAATGAGTGATCTGAGGGTAATTTTACCTCTAATAAATATTATAGAGCATAACATTATCTATCTAAACCAAGAAAGCTATTTGTCCTAGTTGCAAGAATTAATCTGTCACAAGAGAGCAAAAATGAAAAATAAAGAATTAAGTGAATTTTCACAACTTACGGTGTCTCTCCCTACTTTAGCTTCTTAATGAGTGATCTGAGGGTAATTTTACCTCTAATAAATATTATAGAGCATAACATTATCTATCTAAACCAAAAAAGCTATTTGTCCTAGTTACAAGAATTAATCTGTCACAAGAGAGCAAAAATGAAAAATAAAGAATTAAGTGAATTTTCACAACTTACGGTGTCTCTCCCTACTTTAGCTTCTTAATGAGTGATCTGAGGGTAATTTTGCCTCTAATAAATATTATAGAGCATAAAATTATCGATCTAAACCAAAAAAGCTATTTGTCCTAGTTGCAAGAATTAATCTGTCACAAGAGAGCAAAAATGAAAAATAAAGAATTAAGTGAATTTTCACAACTTACGGTGTCTCTCCCTACTTTAGCTTCTTAATGAGTGATCTGACGGTATTTTTACCTCTAATAAAAATTATCGAGCAGAAAACGATAAAACTGTCTATCACAACTTATAAACGCACATGTCTTAATTTTCATAATTATTCAACGAAAATAACTTTTTCTACGATGGTTAGTTCGTCTATTATTATCTATGTTACAAAACAATAGTAGAAATAATAAAGGAAAATTACTAGGTCCTCTATTACTCTTTGTTAAATTTTATTTCTCACAATGTTTTTAAATTGAAAATTGTGGAATTTACAACGTTTTAACAAAAGTAAACCGAAATGAGTTGGTTTAATATGTTGTGATTTATAACTGAACAATTTATTAATTTGAAATATAAATCAAAATTTCACTCCGACCGAGTGGGAATAATAAACAATGAGAAATTTAGAATAAGATATTATTATTTATTAATTAGTAAGCCTTTATGTCACCTGATACAAAATTCTAAACTGTTTTAACTTATTTTAATTAAGTCTCGTTTAACAACACTTATTGATTTGTAAAGAGTTTTCATCTAAGATATAAGTTACGTGTTTCTTATTAAATTGCTTTATTGTTACGATTCAATAATTCCAAACAATTTTTGGTTTGTTTGCTTTATATAAAATTGATACTCTCAATAATAAAATCAAAAATAAAAAAAATTCTTCTATTTTATAACAATGGAATATATTTAAAGCCTCGAGGTATTTTCTTTTATTAATAAACTTTGAGACGTATTATTAAAGTTTTTTTCTTAAAAACTTGCAATAGAACTAACTACTTAAGCTTTTTTCGATACAAAAAGTTTCAAATACTGCAATAATTCAATCACATAATAAGGGTTGGTTTGGTATGCACCATTTGCTCCAGCTCAACATTGTAGACCTTAATTGTTTTAATTGAAATAAAAAAGAGTTTGTGTTAGTATACGTTTCTAGCACTTTAAATTATAAAGAAAGCTATGAATAAACGTTTAAGGGGTCAGGGGGGCAGCCCGAAATGGATTAATTGAAGAGAACGTATAAAAGAAAACAATGGATGTGTCCATACGAAGCTGTTCCTGCCCATCAAGTTTTGTAATTTTTGTTAATTAAAATTTAATTTGATATCTCCAGAAAGCTAATTTTATGAGTGTTCAAGATATTGAAAAATATACAGTATGTTCTATTTAAATTAAGAAATTTTATCTCATTTCCGGTTAAACCGGAAGTCAAAATATAAAGTGTTTGGTATCATGCTCACAACTAATTTTGTGAGCTTTCAAAATATTTAAAAATATACAGTTTTTCTGAAAAATTTTGATATTTTTGTAATTTCCGGTTTAACCGGAAGCGTTTTGTTAACCGAAAATAGTGTCAAATAATAGATATTCATGGGATTGATAAATATATCCATTTTCAAGTTTTCATTTTGATTACCAAAGAAATTAGAGGTTTCTGAAATTTTGACATTCAAGAAATGATTACTCCGAAATGGCTGGAGCGATTTTAATAAAAATTTACATTTTGATGGAGATTTACGTTGTCTGTAACATATCCAAAAAAAGAAAAGATGTGGTAAAGGAAATTTTGAGAAAATGCGTTTCAAAATTTTGACCTACTTCGGCCCCTTAAAAATAGACAATTTTAAAACAATTTTAAAAATCAACTTGATTAGGACCTAAGTTCTATATTTTGGCTGTAACAAGCCGTTTTGAATTTTTTATAATAAAATTGCCGGACAAGTTACATGGGAAAAACCATAAAATGGGTCTATCGTTCTACTGGTCGCCATTTTGAATAAAAATATTTGAAATTTTTGTTTGTGAATTGGGGCTTAGATGTGCTATCTTATAGCCCAATAAAAATAAATTTGGCCCAAATTTGCAAATATGCGCCCAAAATAACCTGGTTGATGTCCTCCATCCAAGACAACATCCGCCGAGCGACTACCACCCAACTCGTCAATGACTCCAATTCAACTCCACGACTAATCCGCGGCCTCATCATCGAGAAAAACCTGGCGTGGCGCAGATGGCAACGTACCCAACACGCAAACGATAAAAGGGAATGCAATCGCTTAACCTCCAAAGTGAAAAGCGCCCTGCGTGATAAAAGAAACGAAGAATGGCTCCACTCCACCTCGCCTCGCTCAACACCAAGGACAACTCACTTTGAAAAACCCAGAAGGCACTCAGGAAGAAGCGAGCACCCATCCCTCCGATCCGCGGTACCCAAGGCTTGGTCTACTCCAACCAAGACAAAACCGAAGCATTTGCAGACAACCTAGAGCGCCAATGCACTTCGCTGGAGGACGACGACAACGACGACGACCACATCGATGAAGTTGAAGCCCACGCTCGCAGACGATGACTGCTTAAAATCAGGACCCTCGTCAAGAGAACGAAACCCAAGACAGCTCCTGGTCACGACGGTATCTCTAACCAAGCTTTATGTAACCTTCCTCCTATAGCTCTTGTCTGGCTATGTACGATTATTAACGCTATTCTCCGTTTTCAGCACATCCCGAAGAAATGGAAAGCCGCCGATGTCATCGTAATCCCCAAACCCAAAAAGAACCTCACCTTCCCCCAAGATTACCGCCCGATCAGTCTTCTGCCTACCATGAGCAAGATCGCCGCAAAGGTCATCCTATCCTGCCTGAGAGAACACACAGAAGACGGACACGTCATCCAAGACGAACAATATGGCTTCCCACCAGCTCACTCCACTGTCCATCTAACCGTACGCCTAGTCGAGTTCGTCGCCGAAGCATTCGACCACAAGGACTGCGCCGCTGTCGTCTTCCTAGACGTCTCCAAGGCTTTCGACAAGGTCTGGCACCAAGGTGATCATCTCTACAAGATGGTCACCGCTCGATACCCACTATCGATAACGAAGCTCATCTCCTCCTTCCTTTCCCGTCGATTATTCAGGGTGAAGATCGACGACTCCCTATCAACCTTCAGACCTATCCTAGCCCTAGTCCTCCTAGTCCCTCAAGGTGTCACCTTATCTCCGCACCTCTTCACCATTTTCATAAGTGGTAGGTATGCCACTAATTGAAGCTACTAATCTTTATATTTTTGCAGATGACACCTCTGTTTCATGGCCAGAAACAGGAGGTCAGGCCAGGTCCAATACTGACTTCAAAGAGCAGCCGACGCCGACAGCCTTGAGCTGTGGTTCAAAAAATAAAGAATCTCCGTCAATGCACAGAAGAGTTCGACTATTTACTTCTCCAAGCGACCAAGTCTTCGTCGTCCGCTAAACATCGAGATCTTCGGCGAAACCATTCCTTAGATCCTTAGTCCTAGATATCGAAGCCCGATATCTGGGACTAACCATCGACAAGGGACTCGCCTGGAAACCATACATCGAGAGAGCTATCGTTCGAGCACGAGCTCTGTTATATACGCTTGTTTGAGGTACAACACCGGACCTCAGGAACAAGCTGCTTCTTTACAAGACCGTCATTCCACTCATCATAGTCATCATCTCATCATGACGTACGCCGCACCGTCAAACATCAAGAAAACCATCCAAAACAAGATCCTGAGGACTATCGCACCAAAGCACCATAGTTCATCCGTAACAGCAACCTTCAACGGGACCTACAGATGAGCAGCATCCAGGATTTCATCCGAGAAGCAGCCTCCAAATTCCATGGGACCATGGGAATACAACATTAACGAGTCTAGACTTCAGAAGAGACCCAAGTTAGTTCTTGACCGAGTATAAGAACCTCGTTACCGTCACCATAACAGACTAACGTTTATCGTCAGTGACTTCGCTAACATTTCACAACACATTTAATCAACGTTTTTTCTTTTTCAGATCCGACTGATGAAGGAGGTACGAGGCAGAGCCCAGGCACCCCAATAGCCATATTCAAGATTCTATTCTAGCTTAGGGTGCCTTCATAAATGATCAATAATCACTCTTTCTTTATTAAAATTAAAAGCTTCTCTGTCTAACGTTGCCACTCTCAGCTTACCAGACTCGGTCTAGTCAAGAGGGACAATAAGGGGACTGATAAGAATTCAGCCTAGCGTCCCAAGATTAAGGAAGCCGTCATGATGGATCAGCCACAACATTTTTTAAATCAAAAGCCTGAAGAGTCTAAAAAGTTAGTTATTTAATCGAATTTTATGAAAACTTCTGCTGCTAATACGAATGATTGAATTTAAGCTAAAATATAACAATAAATTCCCTAATTTGTTGTTATTTACTACTCTATTAACAAATAATTCCGTTTTATAACATTAATTTTACAAATAAAACAAATTGTGACGCACCCTGTATATACGATTTGTTTACAAACGCGACACGTGTACACGTGATAGGACGTCGGACATAACCTCACATTTTTCAAGTTTAGAAGTTTCGGCTTTATTTTTTATAATTTCAAAATTTAAAATGAGTGTTAATGGAGAAATTGGATTATTAAAAGTTAATATTAAAAACACAGAAAAGGGAATTGTGGTAAATTCGTTAGAAACTGCTACAAAAGACAAATCAATTTTATTAAATGATAACAAGACTGCAATTTTAGATTTAAAAGAAGATGCACAAATTAAATTTACAATAATACAAAATCCAGGCGATTTTATTAATGTAAATGCAATTACTTTTTTAAACTTGACAAATTGCAATTTGGAATATTTGCCTGATTGGATCGGAGAACTGCCGTTGGTTAAATTAAATTTATCAAGAAATAAAATTCTAGAAGTGCCTTATTGTATTTACGAAGGTTTGAAATTTTTAGAATGTTTGGATTTATCTAATAATAACTTAAAGGAATTTGATTACCCACCGAAATGTGTTGTACGTTTACGTACGCTTAATTTAAGTAACAATTTTTTGATTAACATCCCTTCTTGGATATTACAAGTTAAGTGCTTTAATTTAGAAGAGTTATATTTCAATAATAACGATGTTACTACCTTTAAAAGTTCAAAATTTTATTGCAAAAGTGCGTATAGACTTAAAGTATTAGAAGTTAAAAACTCTTGTGTTCGTTGCGAAGATGTTAACTTTTTTAAACATATACGAAGTTTAAATAGTTTGGATTTAGGTAACGATTTTCTAATGCACGTCAAGTATAATTGTTTCGCAAATAGTGAATCGTTTGTGAATTTATTCAACAAACCACGCTGGGACGATAGTTTAAAAGTATTAAAGTTAACGAATTTGGGTATTGCTTACATTCCGGACGAAATTAAAAATATTGTGAACCTCGAAGAATTTTATTTGAGTAATAACAAGCTAGGTTTGTTACCTGAAGGTATAAACTGTTTAGAAAAATTGTTAGTTTTGGATGTTTCGTGCAATCAAATTAGTAGTTTGTCTTTAAGCGTTGCCAGTTTAAAAATTTTAAAAGCCGCTTATAATGATATTTCAGAAATTAATTTAAATGGAGTTGAGTTGGATAGTTTGGATTTGTACTGTAATTTCATGCTTGATTTTAACGTCGAGTTAAGTTTAACCAAAAGTTTGCAAGAATTAGATTTGGAACAGAATTGTTTTGATACTGACGTAGTTGATGTTTCCAATTATTATAAATTAAAAGTGTCGTTACGTTTAAAAACAGAAAGTCGAGTCGATGGAATTAGAGAAGATAAGTATTTTGAAAGTGATTCTAGTGATAGTGATTCGAATTATTCCGTTTGTCATACTGATGGTGGTAAAGAAGGTGCTTTTAATAGTGAAGAAGAAGAGTTGTGGGAGTTAAATGATAGTTATGAGTTACCGAAGAATGGATGTACAGCTTCCGATAATGAATGGACTGGAGTAGTTAAGTTAGATGTTAAATCTAAGAAAAAGAAGAATTTAGAAAGGACACCTTCTTGGTTGTTTGAAGATGCTTTTTGATTTTTTTTTAATGGTTTTTTTAAGTTTTGCAAATGATAATCAAAGTTGTAATGTACCTGATGATAGAGTTATGTACTAATGTACTTATTTTGATTAGTTTGATATTAATTGTAACAAAACATTTTCTGTTAACTATTTGAATTTAGTTTTTGATTTATTTAGTTTAGTATGTTTCAAGTTATGCGTTGTATTTTATTTAAGTACATACTTCTTATATTCCATTAAATTTGCAAATGTTGCATTATTAAATAGATTTAGTTATTTTCAACTGTAAGATTCCTTGAGAGAGTTCATTTTTGCTTTTTAAGGTGGAAAGTCCCGCTTTAGCAGATAATTCTTCATTGACGAACGAAGCGTACGAAAACAAACAATTTAAAACGTGTCTTTACAGTGTTGAAGTCCCTGCGAGTCCTGCGACTGCCTTTTTGGCAAAAAAGTAAGCTGTCCTTGAATGGTAGGCAATTGTATACCGAAATTAGCCGAAATACGGGCTAGCTAAACTGAAATTGTGAAAAAGTATGAAAACTTTTTGACGATTTTATTACAAAAACGTAAAATATAAACATGGTTGTAATGCGGTACAGCGGTATTTTCATTCTTTTACTTGATGATACCACGCTTCACAAGTATGACACTAGAATAGTAAGCAATTTTAATAAATTTTCATTTCATATTTGAAAAGCTAATTATTAATAATTTAAAAAAAATGCATTGTACCGCACTATAATACATCTTGCACTTTAGTTTGCAAAAATAAATTTTTGAAAACAGTGACAAATTACGGTGGAATTTAAGTTGGCTGAACCCATTAAAATAACTAGCGGAGCTTGCCCCCTTAATGTGTAGTATATGGCACATTTGTTTTACTCGATGCAGAGAGTTATACTATTTAAGACAATCACAGATAAGTTTAAAAGCCTACTAAATACAGGGTGGTTACAAAATAATTGTGGAGGAAACAGGTTTATAAAGACACAAATTAACAAAGGAAAAATTAATTTTGAACTATCTGTTACTCCTAAAGTGGGCCACAGGATGATGTAAAAGCGAACAAAATTTAAGATTTCATTAGACTTTTAAGAAACTTGGTATTTAAGTGTTTTCAAGGTCACTAATCACGAACTTGGTTTAAAAAATAATAAATTCAAAATGGTGGATCCAAAATGGCGGCTAGAATCCATTCATTTTCATGGTATTTGGATGAAACTTAGTATTTAAGTGTTTTCGAGGTCACTGATCACAAATTTGGTATAAAAAATTCAAAATGGTGGATCTAAAATGGCGGCTAGAATCCACTAATTTTTATAGTATTTGCATAAAACTTAGAATTCAAGTGTTTTCGAGGTCACTGATCACAAATTTGTTATACAAAATAAGAAATTCAACATGGTAGATCCAAAATGGCGGCTAGAATTCCCTACTTTTCATGCTATTTGCATGAAACTTGGTATTTAAGTGTTTTCGAGGTCACTATAATCACGAATTTGGTTTAAAAAATTAGAAATTCAAAGTGGTGAATCTATGGCGGCTAGAATCCCCTAATTTTGATGGTATTTGCATGAAACTTGGTATTTAAGGGTTTTCAAGGTCACTAATCACGAATTTGGTTTAAAAAATTCAAAATGGTGGATTCGAAATGGCGGCTAGAATCTACCAATTTTCATGGTATTTGCATGAAACTTGATATGTAAGTGTTTTCGAGGTTACTAATCACGAATTTGGTCTACAAAATAAGAAATTCAAAATGGTGGATCTAAAATGGCGGCTAGAATCCACTAATTTTCATAGTATTTGCATGAAACTTGGTGTTAAAGTGTTTTTGAGGTCACTAATCACGAATTTGGTTTAAAAATAAGAAATTCAAAATGGTGGATCCAAAATGGCGGCTAGAAGCCACTATTTTTTATGATATTTGCATGAAACTTAGTATTTAAGTGTTTTCTAGGTAACTAATCACGAATTTGGTTCAAAAAATAAGAAATTCAAAATGGTGTATCCAAAATGGCGGCTAGAAGCCACTATTTTTTATGATATTTGCATGAAACTTAGTATTTAAGTGTTTTCTAGGTAACTAATCACAAATTTGGTTCAAAAAATAAGAAATTCAAAATGGTGGATCCAAAATGGCGGCTAGAATTCACTAATTCTCATAGTATTTGCATGAAACTTGGTACTTAAATGTTTTTGAGGTCACCGATCACAAATTTAGTATCAAAAATTAGAAATTCAAAATGGTGGATCTAAAATGACAATCCAGTAATTTTCATGAATCTTTAAAATATGTTTCGTTGATATTTTCATTAACTGTCGAAACACATAAAATTAAAAATGGAAAATGAATTCTATACAGAGTGGACCTGAATAGATAGGTCATTATAATTATATGGAAATCAGGCAAAATTGTAAAAAAATTCTTAACAAAACTTTAGAATCTCGAAGTGGTCTTACATCGTAAAAGTATTTTGGAATATACAGGGTGTTTAGTTTAGAAGATAATGAATTTTACTTTGTTATTTTAAATAAAACACCCTATATTTTTTTGCATGTTTGAATTCCTGGTAACCTTTACAATAAAAAACGTAAAAAATTAGATGTACCATCACTAACCGTTCCAGAGAAATTGTCACTTTAATGCCAAAATCGAGTCCTTCAGAGTCAAATAGTCAATTTTGAAACCATGATACCAGGGCCTTAATCAAGATTTTTTAAATCTGTTTACACCACCGGCACCGACTAGTCGAATTATAAAATTATGTAGTAAGTTTTTCTAAAAAGTCTGATGCTATTATACAGAGTGATACTTGACGTGAAATCTAATTTTTCTGGATTTTTTTCAAATTTCCTATTTTTTTCAAATTCAACACCCTACGTATTTTTACAGGTTTGGTTTTTTGGTAAAAAGTAGATGCTAAATTTGCAATCATATACAGGGTGTGTTTTTAGATAAAGAAAAACTGACATTGGAAATTTAGCATTTAATTTTTACCTGGAATCAAAATCTGCAAAAATATATTACATGCCGTTCCATTTGAAGAAATCGAGAAAACTGATCACTCTGTATAGCCTTAGACTCTTTGGAAATTTTTACCATGTATTTTGTTAGTCGACTTAGGTGGTGCAAACAGATTTGAATAATTTTGATTACAGTCCTCTGGCATAACAACTTTAAAAATTGACTCCGAATGACTCTTTTTCTGCATAGAAGTGACGTTTATTACTTTAAAAAATTCACCCTGTAGATTATAAAATATTTTTACGATGTAGGTCATTTCCAGATAAGAAAGTTTTGTTAGGGACTTTTTTTTTCATATCTCTTATTGTATAGAGCTCCATACAATTCTAGCGGCAGGCACATCTATCCAGACTCACCCTGTATATGAAATAAGAAGAAAAATCAAAATAAGCGAATAAAACAAAAGAAGCGAATAAAACAAAAGTGTATCAATGTGCAATTATAGTCAAGCGATGAAACACAGAGAAACATGGATCGCTTACACTTACGGCAAAGATAACTTTGTTGAAATAGAAAACAGGTAAAAATGAGCAGAATTTACTTAAAGTGCATTTCATTCAGAACAGATTGCATTTTTAATTTTTTCTGTACCATGCGGTAATCAGGAGTAAGGTCAAATAACAGCGAGGGTATAGCTCATCAAAATATGCAACTTTCTGCTAATTTACCTAATCAATCTCGTAACTCTTACCGTTTCCGAGATCCTAATGTTAGTACCACTTGAAAAAGTCGCCCTGTATATTTAGTAAAAAGTAAAAACAAAATAAGCGAATAAAACAAAAGGACATCGTGCGCTCTACGACATAAGGTCAAGAGATGCTTTTGTATACAGCTAAATGTGGAACGCTTGCGCTTACGGCGAAGATAACTTTGTTGAAATCAAAAACGGGAAAAAATGGGCAAAATATACTTAAAGTACATTTCATTCAGAACAGATTGTATTTTTTATTTTTGCTGTACAAAGCGGTAATAAGGAGTACTGTCAAACAACAGCGAAGGTACCTATCGTGGAAAAAAGAAGCATTCGACAATACAAAATGTTCTTAAATTTTAAAAATAAATTTTTTCAAAAATGTTTCTAAATGCTGCTACAATTTTTCATTTAAAAATAGATATAAATTTAACATTTTTCAACATCTCGAGCACCAAAGTGATTGCAAACGAGAAGAATTTTTAATAACTTTTTTAATGAAAAGCAAATTAATTTTTAAATTGAAATAAAAATAAAATTTTTACGCTTTTTAATTTGCTTACTCGAGTTACACATTGAGGGATAAAAATATAAAATGGTCAAATAGTGTTGGTGTGAAGCCGCCAACCAAGCTGGAAAGTTGGAAAACGCATTAGATGGTTTTGAGCTCTTCGTCCTTAATCCCGTGGGATTTAGCAAACAAAAATCCATTGCAGCACGTCGTTTCGTATAAAGCTATTTACCACCTACACAAAGAAATAGCTAAATAAATTTATTGAACCTAACCCAACTGTAAATTGCTCTTTTAGGAAGTTTGTAAATTTTTCATTGTGGCTATTTTGGGGAGCCAAATATAAAAATTAACAAGTTTTTACCATTAAACTCGAAAAAAAAAAATTTTTACAAAGAATAATGAAATCAACCGACTTGGATTGTTCGATTTCAAAAGCAATTAAATTTAACTTGTTACGTAAAATTATAATATTGATACAGACAGACCACTTAAGCGTGAATCCGGGAACTTTTCCGGTTTCAGTCTGGCAGTTTCCTCCGTCTTAAAAGCGCATTCATCTTTACAGACAAATCAATATTAATTTAATAATTCCTCTCTAATTAACAAAATTCTTTGTTCACATTCTTACCTTTTTTTTAAATAAATTTTTGCTTTAAAACTAAAACATTAGGGAAGTTTCTGAATAAAACTAGCAGAATGTTGTATATGAACTTTAGGAAGCTTTTTCTTTATCTTTAAACTAAGAGTTTATTATTTATTATTCAAAGTTGTTCAAGTTATAACCGACGGGAAAGAAAGTTTTTGCTTCGTAATAATTAATTTTACTTAAACAATATAATAATGTTTCCTTTTTTTGGCATCCATAAAGAAAAACGAACAAAATTTGTATTTAAAATCGACTATAAGAACCTCGCGCTTGTTTTCATTTAATAATCCTTTTGGAATAACAAATTGTGAGCTCTTTGAAAGCATGGAACTAACGTGAACTTGAAAATAGAATCATCGAACCTATTATTATTATTATTAATGTTGATGTTTATTTTATATAATTAATTAGGTAGAGTGGTTACGTTAATTGATTAATTTGTTTATTACAATTTAATGCTCTGCTAGACTCAATAATGCCCATTTTTACCAGCACAGTTAATGGGCTATCCAAAAAGCATTATCGTTTCAAATATCGAAGCATGCAATAAACAACATCAACAGTAACAAAAACATAATTTAGAGGTCATTTTTGCAAAGGAAAACTCTCCATTTAATTACTGACTTTTGAAAACAGTTTGTTGTTGTCATGGGATGAAATTAGATGACCCCTGGATCCATTGTACTACTTCTTGTTCTGACCACTGGTTCCGTTTACTAGAAACAAAGAGTTGACATCTGCTGCAAGATGTAGGGCGACCCATGCTGAGATTTCATGAAAGCTTGTTTCCTCCTCTTTACCATATAGTCTACGTTCTTCTGGGTACATTTCCATATTTCGTAGACATTTCTAGAAATTCTCGAGTCCATGGAGACCCTATGAGAATTCTAATTGCACGCTTGGTGGTCCAATTTTGGTACACCAAACACAAGTCCGGTGCTGCTAAAAGTAATAATTGAGATACCTTTGTTATTACTGTTCCTTATTCTTCGCCATTCATCGTATTGATGATGTTCCAAACATGAAAACCGTTCTAGAGCGGTTTTAACAGGACACAGCAGATATTGGGTGGCCCTCTCATTAGTCCGATCTCAAGCACTGAGATTTGTATATCTAGGCGTATCCGAAATTCCGAATTTAACAGACATCGACTACGAAACTCGACAGTTGGATGATGTTGATTGGGAGGATGGAAGGACATAGAAAGCGGAATGCGAGAAATGGTGTAAAGAGTAAAGCTAGCCTTGCACCACAACTTCTAGAAGCCAGTTTTTTTTCAAACCAATACAAGTTAAACTTGACTCATGTTTTAGCGTCTGATGCTAGAAATGCAAGGTTTCTATTGGCTTAGAAAAAGAAGTTAGCTTCTAGAAGCTGTGATGCAAGGTTAAGTCCAGCGATGTTGTTGTCCGATTTCTTTACTGTAGCGGGGCGCTAATCTTCCTTTTTCTTGTTATCTCATTCATGATCAAGTTGAAATCTTGATTTTGCGTCGCTCAATGGCCAGACAAGTCATCAGGATACTCGGTGACATATCTGGCAATGTATAGACGAGCATTGTCGTGCATTTGAAACAAAATTTTCTGTTCTGTTGTTCCCACTATGTATAGTCTATGCCACTATAAATTCCTTTTTCTTATTTTATTATTTGCTTTGTTGTCTTTTCGTTACTAAATGCAATATTCTAAGAAGGGAGTTAAAAACAAAAAATAAACCAGTGCATTTTAGTCGGCGAAACACCGATGTTAATGATTAATACTTTTCGGTTTTCTTTTAAATTTTCTAAGCAATTACCTACTGTAATTAAATTAAAAATTAAATTACGCTTTGAAATCGTTTTTTTTTACCTAGCGGATTTAAATACTTAGATGTTTTTTATAATTTTTTTTTGGTAAGTACACAAAATTATTATAATACGTATCAATTTTCTAAAAGTAGCAATTACACCAGCTATAAAAGGCTCTTTTTGACCAGTAACCATCAGTGTTCTTTGAGTTAACAAAGATAACAAAATGAAAATCTTTATTGCTGCTTTATTGGTATTAGCCGTTATGGCTGTTTTTATGATGGTAAGAAAATTATATTTTAATAATTAACAATAATTTATCATTTAAAAAGACCAGTTTTTTTACAAACTCTAATCGTCACAAAAAATATGTTATGTCCCATTTAAATTTGATATAGCTCTTTAAATTATGGCTTTTACTTTAAAATTTTAGGAAACTACATTAGCTCTACCTCAAATGCCTGATATGCCTCAAATACCTCAAATGTCTCAAATGCCCGGTATGGATGGAAGCGGGATCCCTAACCTTAACGATGTACCTATTCCTATACCTCAATTTCAAATACCTGGTCAATGATTTCGTGGCGGAACACGTGAAAGTCAATTAACAGTGTAAAAAATTAAAAGTTTTAATTTACTGTAATAAAAGCTGTTTCTGAAATTATATTTTAAGAAATTTTTTTTTTATTATAATTCTATTTTCAACGACCTGCATTCTCATCAGTCATCATCATCAGTGCCATTTTAGGTATGGGCTCTGGGCTTCGCATTTATAGACATTAAAATATGAGATTCAAATATTACTATCTAGTTGAACTTGCTTACACCCAAATTATAAATTTCTAAATACTACGATAATCAGCCTACTAAAGGTGAGCAGTGAGCACTCTGGATTTGGATTTTTTCTTAACTTCGAAATTTCACTTATAGACTGAATATAGGTTTTCGTAAAAAGAAAGCAAGAAGTTGAGGGGTAATATCGACCTGCAGGGTAAAATCAACCATCGGGTAGGATAATATCGACCAAAGCATTAATTTATATAATAATTATCATTTATATTAGAAAACATATCTTTAAAAAAATACATAAATTTTAAGAAACAGTGAAACTATCCCTTTAGAGTGCCTTAAAAAATCATTTAGTTTAATATCGACAGAGATAGTCGGGATATTACTCCAAGAGCTGAGGTGAGGATTTTTTTCAAAGTAGAATAAAGGTCGATTGTTTATTTGATTTTATTTTAACACAACGTATTAAAAACATAGCTAATAAACTGCACAGCAAAATATAATAAAGAAAACCGCAAAAACTTATTTCTAGCACTGTAAAGCGCATGTGCTACACAAACATCTGTTATGAGTAGCCAATGTTTGTAACGTGAACCGTTAAATGATGTAGTATGCTTTATGTGCCTTTTTGTACTCACTGCTTCGAAAGTGACGTTTGACGCACTATGTGGTCGACTGAGAAACAGTGTTTCCCGGTCTACTACACCGGGAAGCAAACTGTCAAAACAACACTAATAAATGGTAATAAAATAAAGTAATATGTATTTATTAATGTAAGGAAACATATTTTAGAACATTTAAATTCGCAAACTAAACTATTACGTTTCATTTATTAACAATTTTTAACAACTTTTAGAAAAATTAACTGTCAAAGTAGGAATTTGTTTGACCAAGTTTGACTTGGTTTGACTATACAGTCATAGGTTGCTTCATATTATGAAATGCCGAAGTCAAAATCACTGAAGACATAGGTACCTAAATGATCAAAACTAAACAAATAGAACTTTTAATTGAGAATTATGATAACTGATAACGGTTTTGTTCATTACAAAAAATATTGTACAGTCCTCATGCGTGAACAATTTTCCGGCACACGGTTCTTAAATAACTATTTTTACGCTTACGCTGATCTAGTATAGGGCACCGGTCGATGTTGGACAAGGGTCGATATTCACCCACTTTCCCCTATTTTAAAAATAAATTTAAACCTTAAATATATAGAAAGTCTCTTTGACTGCAGGTGCATATTGTTATTTCTTTATTCTTTAATCTATTAATCTTTAATCAAACTTTATCAAACGTAATCTTTCTTCAAACTTTTAACGAGTTTCTTTTGCTTAATTTTATTCGAATTAATTGATTTTTTCTTTTCGAATTTCTCTAAATTTTCTAAATAAGTTGTAAAATAAAATAAGTGGTGTGTTTGAATGATAGTAGAGTTAAACGTTGAAGTTATCACTGCCGCAGGTACATGTTTGTAATCTTTCTTCAGCCTTTTGATCGAGTTTATTTTGCTTAATTTTTATTCGAATTAATTGATTTTTTCTTTTCGAATTTCTTTAAATTTTCTACTCCAAAAATGTCAGATAAGGACAAATAAACTATCAGTGGATCTATGGTATCGTCTAATAGGCAGTCGTTCAGGGTGTCGTGCAAGATGTGTGAGGCTGTTTGTCATGGAGTAAAGTGTGCTAGAATAAGTAAAGAGGAATTTGATGACATAAATGAGAGCAACGAGTGGTCATGTCAGAACTGCATTAGCAGGGAAGCAAATGCCGATCCGTCATTAAAAGATATCTTTGAGATTCTGAAAAATATCCAAATTAACCAAACCTCTCTGCGATCTACGGTGACGGAGACACACGGTATAACTTATCTCACGGCGGCCCTTGATGATATGAGCGCCCTCATCAAGTCTCAGGAGAGAAAACTACAGGAACAGACACAGAAGATGGAACAGGTTGAGATCAGGTGCGCCAGGCTGGAAAGGGAGAATGATGAACTTCGAGCAAGACAGTCTGATATTGACCAATATTCTAGACGTAATGCCATGGAAATCTGCGGAGTGCCAAATATCCCAGGAGAAAACGTATTGACCACAGTTCAGCACGTCGACGAAGCTGTGGGTTTCAACTTAAACGGCAGCATGTTGGATGCTTGTCATCGCCTTCGCCAAGACAGCAATAAGCCTTTGCAACCGCCAGCTATTATAGTAAAATATGTAAGAAGGTTTGATAAAGAGGAATTTATGCGTTGCCGCAGGGTTAAGAGAAACTTGAATACACAACATCTACACGCCTCCATATGTAATATAGTTCAAGAACACAACCCTATCTATATTAACGATTCCTTGTCTAAATATTACAAGGAGTTGTTCTATCAGGCAAGAATATATAAAAAAGAGAACGGGATAAAGTTCTTGTGGACAAGGAATGGTTCAATTTTCACGAGGAAGGAGGAGGGATCGAGGATATTTAAGATTAGTAAGAGCGCGGATTTCAAAGATTGTCCATTAGCACAAGCAGAGCTGGGAAGTAATCGATTACAATTGTAATCAATTACAGTAATCGATTACTTTTAAAGTAATTTGTAATCAGTAATCGATTACTTTTTTTCAAGAGTAATTTGTAATTGTAATCATAAGAATTTTCGAAAGTAATTGTAATCATGATTACAAATTGCGATTACTTTTGCGATTACAACAACAAAACGAGCAAAATTATGTCGATATGCGATTTACACTATTTCAGCTAACTAAAATTCGAAATTCCAGATGAATTTAGACCGTTAATACGTCGCCTACGTTAATACGTAGGCGTTAATACGTAGTAGTGTTGTGTACTTCGTACGGAACGGACGTGTTTTGCAAGCACATGAATGTGCTTGTAAAGCATTGCATTTGTTGCTGTTTTTCAAGTTCAAATTTGTTGATGACTTGTAAAATATTTAATCATGGAAAATTGTGGTAAATGTGATATAGAACTTAAAAGAACTGATAAATCAATACTGTGCAAAGGTCTTTGTGACAAGAAATTTCACATTGGATGCGTTAATGTAAAAGGGGATGAATTTATATTTTACCAACACAGACCAAATCTTTTGTGGGTGTGTGTTCGGTGCCTGAAAGTGTTAGAAAACGGGATGTTAGATTGTATGAAAACTCTAAATAGAGCATTTGAAAATGAGAAACATGTAAGCGGACTGCAAGAATCTATAAAAGAACTTAAAAAAGATTTTGAAGAAAATAAAGGTAGTAATACTTATACTAATGAGGCGTGCAGCAGTACGAGTTATGCTGAAAAATTGAAACTAAAGAAACATGAACCAGTAATAATTGTGAAACCTAAAAATCATAATCAGAAAAGTATAGAAACTAAGAATGAGGTGAAGAAATCAATTGACCCGACAGAACTGCAAATCTCAGGATTACGAAACGTAAGCAATGGAGGAATTTTGATTGAGTGCAAAAATAAAGAGGCAATGAATAAAGTAAAAGATACGGCTATTAAAAAACTTGGTGAAAATTACGAGGTAACTATTCCCAAAAAAAGGACACCTAGGGTTAAAATTGTCGGCCTATCCGAGAAATTATCTTTTGAGGAGATAGAAAAGAAAATCTGGGCACAAAATACTTATCTAAAATTGGACCAAGCAAGTATAAAAATTGTACATATTAAAGAAGCAAGAAATAAAAAAAATGGTTATACAGCAATTGCAGAAGTCAGTGCAAATATTTATAGGTCAATGATGATTCAGGAAAAACTAAATATAAACTGGGATAGATGTAAAATATATGACGCTATTGAGGTCACAAGATGTTTTAAATGCAATGGATTCAATCATAAGGCAAGTCAGTGCAAAGCAAATATAGCGTGTCCAAAATGTGCCGGACCTCATGATGTAACTCAGTGCAAAGAAACCAAGGACAACCTTAAATGTATAAATTGCGTGCATACCATTGAGAAATTAAAAATGGAATTGGATACAACACATGCAGCTTGGAGTTTTGACTGTCCAGTTTATAAAAGAAAAGTGGATCAATTGAGAAATCAATATGCAACCTGTAGTAAACAAATGGTATAATACTTTCAAAGGAATTTAAGTGAATATGTATAACAACACTACTAATCAGGAAATTATAATTGTGTACTTATATTTAGAATTAAGATTTAAATAATAATTATTGTAAATTTTCTAAATAGTTCTATTACTAAATAAAGTTACTTATTATTATTATTATTATAATATGCCACGGTTAAGGTATAAACGATCAGTTTCCTATTGGTTAATAAAATCCATAAAAAATCAATTGATAGAAAAATTATTTAGTTGAAAAAAGTAACAAATAGAAAATAAAATAAAACAACTTAGGTACATTGATAACTTATTTTTAACCTTTATAATATTGGTAATATTGGTACTTCTTGTCAGTTTATTACAAACACCGTTTGCTAATTTTTATGATATCCCGGAGGTGTCATTCTGTAATTGTAATATTCTTTTGTATGTTTGCTTTAGAGATGTGTATAATAATAGGTAACAGGTAAGGTTATTATTCGCTTTTCTCCGGTATTTTCTTAAAAAACGAACTAGTAAATTTTGAACTAATAGTTTATTATTCTTGGCTTTGCTCGTTTTCATTCTTTGCAAATTTGCATTCTCACATCTGGTTTGTCGGCATTTCAACAGCATTGTTAGTAAAGGTATCATTGTAAAAATTCTGTACTTTCCGTTTTTGCACTTGTTGTACCTACTACTCGGGATCTTCTAGTTGGGCCAAATTTTTTTTACCGTTATAATCCTACCGTACAATTGGGCCAAGTTTGAAACTTGAGAGGATTAAGAACTAACTACCTGAGCGACCTTTTATAATATTGTGGTTTTATGATAACATTAAACTTTCTCTTCCAAAAATTTCTTTAAAAATTTGCATACAGTAGAATAAGCTATTAGGCACTTGAAAAAAACAAAAATCTCCATAAGAAGCAAATGGATTCAGTCGCCTTGTGGTAGAACCTCTTTTCTACAGTTATGTAAAATATCAAATTTAGGGTCAAAATCATTTGTTTCCATGTTGATGTGTGATGTGAGTTTTAAACAACCAACTTTGCTTGTATCTTTTATTCTAAAAATCATAACATTCTTTTACACAATGTGTTAGTTAAAGGGGTAAAATTTGGTAAAAATTTGTGATGAATTATGACACCAATCTTGGACCGATCCAACTACCCAAACATCTTTCTGAAGACATGACAGAACATGCCTGAAAGGCATGTGTTTGTTTGTACAAAATGCTAATTAAAAAATTTACTAGTAAAATTAATGTAAAATTAAAAAAATGGTTGATTTAAAATCTTTGATTGACTGGGTTGATTCAAACATTGTTTAAAAATAAAAAATAATTGATCCAAAGCTTAAACGCATTCACAACTAATTACCTAATTCTTTTTACTTTGAATTTTAAAAAGTAATTGTAATCAAACCAATTGTAATCACGATTACAAAAGTAATTTGTAATCGATTACATTTTCCTGCTTGTAATCTGTAATTGTAATCGGCGATTACTTTATAAAAGTAATTGTAATCAGTAATCGATTACATTTTACCTGTAATCGTCCCAGCTCTGAGCACAAGTGACCTAAACGTTTATTACCAAAATGTTAGGGGTTTAAGAACTAAAACTAGTGCTTTTTATAAAAATCTTTTGGTGGAGGATTATGACGTAATTGTGTTGACTGAAACTTGGCTTAATGGCAATGTTTTTGATGGTGAACTTTTTGATACTAGGTATGGGGTGCACAGGAGGGATCGCGACCGGTAAGTAAATAAAAGTGATGGAGGTGGGGTGCTCATAGCGTGTAAAGTGGGGCTCAAGAGTGAACGCTTGCAGAAACTTGAATCTGATGTAGAGGATTTGTGGGTTCGTTTAAATTTAAAAAATAGCTCTTTGTTGTTATGTGCAGTATACATGACGCCTGCATCCTCTAGAGAAAACTACCGGGTCTTTTACGAGTCAGCTGCTCAAAATGTTTATTTGTTTAAATCAGATGTAATTTATTTTGGAGATTTTAATCTCCCCAATTTATGTAAAAAAACTAATATTTAAATGTCTTTACTCGCGACTTCCTAACTATAGACTGTATAACAGATGCGGATATTTCGAAAGCCGTAAAATTAGTCAAGTCAAAGAAGTCTATGGGTGAGGACCAAATTCCTATATACATATATAAGGGTTGCATTGAATTTCTTTTAACACCTCTAAATAAAATATTTAATTTGTGTTTAACCCAGAAAATCTACCCTGATAGGTGGAAATTCACTAAGATCTGTCCAGTTTACAAAAGTGGAGGTAGGTAGACTATTTCTGACTATAGACCGATTATAATCATTCAATCGGTCTCCAAGATTTTAGAAGCGATATTACACAGCAGAATAGTTGACCATGTGCAACCATACCTTTCGCCCTTGCAGCATGGGTTTATGTCGGGCAGGTCGGTTATTACCAATTACTAATCTTGCACCGTATGTGCAATCACTGTCGGAAGCCTTGGATAATGGATTGCAGGTTGACACTGTATATATACAGATTTCTCTAAGGCTTTCGACAGGGTTGATCATGACAGACTTATTTTCAAACTTGCCGGCTTTGGGTTTTCGCTTGATTTGCTAACCTTGATGGGCTCTTACCTGGGGGATAGATATCAGTATGTCGTGTTTGGAGGGGCAAAATCTGTGACTTATCGGGTTGGGTACGGTGTTCCTCAGGGGTCCAATCTGGGTCCGATTCTGTTTTTGTTATTAATAAATGATCTGCCTGAGATAATCAAACATTCGTGCTGTGCGTTATATGCAGACGACTTAAAATTATGGCACACAATCGAGTCAGTGCACGATTGTGAACTGTTACAGTCGGACCTGGATCGGATTCTTGAGTGGACCCGGGCGAACTGTCTCGCTCTGAATACTGACAAGTGTTGTGCTATTTCTTTCACAAGAAAAATAAATTCAATTATGTACAATTATCAAATTAGTGGTCAGCACTTGTCAAGGAGGAGTGGGGTAGTAGATCTGGGAGTGACGCTCGACAATAAACTGGCCTTTGACTTACACATCTCAGCGATTACAAAATCCACTTGGAGAACCCTCGGTTTCATTTTTCGCAAGTCATTTGTGTTTCGCGATCCTGGATCATTTTTGGTACTTTATAATGCATACGTTAGAAGCAAATTGGAATACTGTTCATTCATCTTTAATCCTACGTATACAATTTACAAAGACCAGCTGGAAGCTATCCAGAAAAGGTTTATAAGATTTTATGATTTTAAAGTGACCGCTAGTTATCCCACATTTGTACCTTACATTAATTTGTTAAATAAATATAAATTTATATCATTGGAGAGACGCCGATTTGCTTTGGATGTCCTGACTATATCTAAGATTTTCAATGTAAACTGTCAATTATCGCAGGATATGCTTCGATGGTTTTACTTTATGGTGCCCAGGTTTAGCAGCCGCTCAAATGATATCTTTTATCTTCCCAAACCCAGAACAAATGCCATGTCACATTCGCCATTCTATAGATCATCGTTTGCTGTGAACATAATATCCACTGATCCTTTTTTATGATTTTAAAAAACTTAAACTTTTGTTATATGATTTAATCGAATCCCCTTCAGACTTAATTTTGAGTCAGTGCAAATTTAAATATTAGCTTGTATTCTTCCCTTCAATATATTGATGATTATTGTTCGCGACAATTTCTTTCTTGAGCTTCGTGCGGTCTATATAAGAATTTCTATCGCTCTCTGATATTGTCTGTACTGATGTCTAGAATTTTTAAGTTAAAATATTTTTTAATGATTATTATTTCTAAGTTAAGTTTATGTAATTTTTTGGGACTGCCCTGTAATTGGCTATCGCTGTTGGTGCAGTTTATTAATAAATAAAAATAAATAAATAAATAAATAAATTAATAAAAGCGCTCATAGGAGTCAATAGAGAACGGGCAATGATATTGAACTTTTAAAAACTACTGTATAAGAGCATTGAAATACCTTTCAAATGAGGTATGGCCCTTTTGTAATTAAAAAATTTGAGTTTACAGTATCTGTAGCGCCATTTTTAAATCTACAAAAATCTCCACAAACTGGTTAATTTGATAAGATTTTTTCCGCATTTGTTCCATTATGTAACTCGATTTGTTCAAAAGGTATGAGGAGGGGAGAGAGTATCGACGCGCACTATGCGTGCACTGAATAGAGCAGCGTTTCTCAACCTTTTTGGTTCGCGACCCCCAAAATTCTAGTTATTATTTTTGGCGACCCCCTGTATCTCTGAAGTTTTATGCAAATTATTGTTGCTGGTTCTTTCAGAGATGTTCAAATGAAAGCTCAAATTTTACTGTAGACTTGTCTAGTAGTCGCGACCCCTAAAAAGAAGTACGCGATCCCCTTCGGGGTCGCGATCCCCAGGTTGAGAAACGCTGGACTAGAGCACAGTGGTGCCAGATATGAATGGACTGAGGAGGCAGTATCCCCCGAAAAATTCAAAAGCGACTCGTGTAGCTTTAAAACTCTACAAAAATGTAGATTTTTGATCAGAAGTTCTGATTGATGAATCGATCGTCCTAACCTCCACTCAAAAATACCGTCTCGCTCTAATGAATCAGTAGTACAAAAACAATTATTCTTACTAAGTTGGACTAGAACTAGAGGCACAGCTGTTCCACTAATTTCTAAAAGAACTCATAGTACCTAGCGGAGTGTTATTTATATTTATTAATGATAGTTCTCAATGAAGTATATGCCCATGTCCACCTGTAATCGTTTTAGGCATGAGGAACAGGCCACAGGCCTGCCAATAAGAAAAAGAAGACAAGACTTTCGTATACTTTTAATACTGTAAAGATTTAGATGAAATTAGTTTGACCCACTTTACTTTATTGACAATAATTAATATTTATATACAGCGTGATTCAAAATAATGGTCTTATTTTGGGCACATTTCAGCAAATTTAGACGTAATACATTATTTATGCTTGACTATAAGTTAGTGTATCTGAGTTCTAAGATCATAGTTAAATGAATATTTTTTCAAATTTTCAAAATCAAAATGTCGGCTAATACTATAACGATTGCCTAACTCTTTGCTTTTTCTATTATAACTTTGCTGATAATTACTATTTTTTAAATCTAAAAACGACATTAAATAGATAAAGTATGAATTATGAAGCTTTCATCCTAATATAATCGATTTTTGAAATAGTACCAAAGTTAGCAATTTTTTGGAGGCTTGTTGTGGTCACATCAGAGTTCTTCTTAATTAATTCGTTTTCTTCAAATTCAATCTTCTTCGAGGGGGCTGAAAATCAGTAACAGAACATCTTAGAGAGGAATTCGACCGTTGTAGTTGGGAAAGCACTGGTAGCATTACTTTTCAGTAATTTTCTTTTAAATTATAATCAATAGTTATGATAGCAATCAAATATGGACTCTTTTTTTTTAAATTAAGCCATTAAGTTTATCTTTTACCATTAGTTTTATTATGTATAAATGTATATCTAATTTATTATTTAATTTTACATAATATTTAAGTACTAATAATGCAATTAACGAATCGATTTCAAAAAATATCATTTACACTACCTTACTTCGTAGTATAAAAGGTCGCTCTATTTCAGCATTAACCATCAGTGTTCACGTCCTGTTTATTGAGTCCACAGAGATATAATAAGAATTATGAAATTCTACGCAGTTTTACTGATGGTTTTAGCCATTATGGCTGTTTTTATGGTAAGCAAATTATATTTTGATAGCTAATACAGTAGTTTGTAACTTTAGAGCTCATCCAAAATAGAAAAAGACTTGATGAAGGGTTTTCTACCAGTGGCGTAAATAATGGGCCTGCAGGGCTTGCGGGAGGGCCCCAGAAACATCGTTTACTCTGCAATTTCGTTGTAAAATCAATTTGTGGTTACATAAAATGATTATTAACGAGAATGGGTAGGGGCCCCACGCTGGATTTTGCGGGAGTGCCCCCAAACTCTTAGTTACGCCACTGTTTCCCACCTCTTATTAATTAGGCAACGTCCTTTGTGTACCAATAGCGCCCTACGAACCAGTCTATTTCTATTTTGGACGAGATATACCATTAAAATCTACTACACTACGAAATAAACAGTGTGTTGTACTTGTACGAGGCAAAATAAAATACTTACGCAAATGCCAAAGAAGTAGTAAGTAGTTCACAAAAAGCACACTAGATCAGGTACACATTAGAGCTCATTTAATTTGAAAATTTGAATATAATAGCTCTGGCAGTTAAATCCAAAGACCTTATAATGTTAAATCGGAACAGTGTTGACTCAAATTAAGTTCAAAATTTTTATTTTTATTTAGCAAACTACATTTGCTGAAGGTAATGACCCAACTACGGCAAATCCAAATTATGATGATAAACCAAATCACAAGTTGCCACACCAAGTACCAGCTGAAGTACGCGATAATCGACAAACAAACTACTAAGGATTAAGGAATTAAAAAATTCAATTTCTGTTGTAAAAGATGTTTTTCTACTCCCATATGTGAAACTAAGCATTTCGTCATCACTTACTCGTTACGAAAATAGCATTTTCGTCTCTAGTGAGAAAAAGTGTTATTACAAGCAGATGTTATTTACAACATGAGGTGAAACCAGTTTTTTTGTGGTCGGTTCACATTTTAGTAAAAAGAATTATTTTTTTAAAATGTACTAATTATCGTCGTAGAAAAAATAGCATTTACGACTCGAGATGAAATCCGTTTTTTTCGTTCGAAAGATTAATTCACTCGCCCCTACGGGGCTTGTGAATTAAATTCTATCTCACGAAAAAAACGTATGTTTCATCTCATGTTGTAAAAAATACTATTCTTCAATTATAAAAATATTAGCATTACTTGTTTGTTTTATTTTACCATTTTGAAATAAGTATCATCAAAAATTTTAATTCTGTAATTATTTGGATTCTACAATTATAGTACGTTACTTTATCTGAGCCTGAGTAGACTTCTAAATGCACGCTGCAAAGACAACGACTTATCCATCGACTTATCAGTATAATACTTTCATATTGGGTTTCTCTAAAGATAGTTATGTACAGTAAAAATATTTTAGGTAGACGGGCGGTGACAATGCGCAGATACCTAAATTGGTATTTATCCCCACCAACGCAGTAGTCAACGTATTTAAATTATTAAAAGGGCGTGGCCAAACCTGCGCGAACTTACCTCAAGTTAAATTTTTTTTACTGTACTGACGAATAGATATCTATTCTAAGTGTTCAAAAACCGATTTCAAACAATGAAAATAGTTAAGTTGTGGAATGTTATGGATCCATAACGTTAGAGAAACTCGATGTCAGACTACTACTCTACTACCAGCATTCCTATCTCTTATATCTACCACCGTATAACAAACTGTGGTACCAGTTGAAGCTAAAATAGTAAAGGAAATTGAATGATCTACAACTTCTTTTCTGAAGACTTTTACTGTACAACGAAGGGCTGAGGTGCTAAAGGCAAAAGTTTGACGAAAAATAAGAGGCAAAATATTTGTTTCCCACATTAACGATTGTGTAATAGATTATAGCCGACAGGAGAAAATTTCAATACGCAAACGCAACTTAATTGTGACTCATAGAAACAAACAGCCGTTGCTCCTTTAGTATCATATTTTAGAACTAAGTATTATAATAAATCATACAGTTGTTCCAGTGGATCATTGCCGGTGGAGAACTCGGCTAAGTACGCAAAAACAAGCAATCTAATACGTAGTGTATAGCACCTATCTTTGTTGGCGCTACGTAATATGGCGCTAAATTGTAACGACGTATAGTTGTTCCAGGGAATCTTTGCCGCTGTATGTAAAGATAAGTCGACATACGTCGTTATAATTTAACGTCATATTACGCAGCGCCAACAAAGATAGTTGCTACACTACGTATCAGATTGAGTGTTTTTGCTTATTTAGCTGAGTTCTCCACCAGCAATAATCCGCTGGAACAACAAACTGTATGTCGTCTTATCGTTATTCCCTTGAACAACTGTAGCTGACTTATCAGCCATTTTTAGTCAACTGTCAAAGTGACCGATGTTATTTGCACTATTTCATTGCTATTCCTAACCCTATTGTTTTACATGCGCCATTGTTAATTTTTTTGATGAGAACAGATCCTGAAATATTAGACAACATTATGTAAGCTCCCATTTTGCTGCTCGCAAAATCGAAATAGCGCAAATGACATTAAACTTCACTTTGACGTTCGAACCAAAATGGCTGACGAGGCAGTTGCCTGTATGATAGTTGACGTCAAGATAGTAAGTAGATCGTGATACTATTGATATTTTAGCGAATTATTGGGCGGAGCCAATGTGCTGTGACGAAATGGTAATGGATCGCATAGAATCGCATGATTTTTAGTGAGATAGCGTAGTTGCTCTCTCCATCTATACTACATATTAAGATATTGAGTGCATTCACCAGACGTAACAGTTGTGGAGAGCAGCTACCAAATCGTTCGGTGACTTAGCCCTGCTTTGGGAACGTGTGCTCACGTATTACCGCACGATAGTAGCGCATTCAGTCCGGTGAATGCACCCATTGGCTCCACCCAGGTATTCTCTGAAATATCAACATCTACCACACCCTTATATAAAGCACAAATAAAATAGTACACCTTGTTCATAAATGATTGGTCCCGGTAAGTTTGGTTGTATAGTATACCCGTAGAAATATTACGCAAATTATTAAATGTAATTATAAAAGAATGCAACAATGTATAGTTCAGTTTCACAAATGGAGACAGTTATGTCATTTATAGAATAAAGACGAGATTAGATCGAGATTTTTCGGTACAGCATTATGAACAATCGTTCGTACTCGGATCCACTTCTACTACTAAGCTTCTGTCAGCTTCTGTCAAATTATAGTAAAGTACGTTATTCTATTAAAGCGGCACGTGTTTTCTGCATCTATCTCAATAGAAGCCGCACTATAGCTAGCTAAATTTTGTGAACACATATTAGGATGAGTCACTATCAGGAATTGTGAGATTGAAGTATAGGTGTGCAAAAGATTACAATATGTGAATATTGTAATAAGTCGGGAATGTCTTATTCAGCAGAATCGTCAGTGTCAGTCGTCACGTAGGCAGAACTGATAAAAGACCCTCGATGGGGTCAGTGAATCAGTTACTAGTTGGGCTTAGAATTAGTGGGTTGTTGGAGTAGAGTTAACCCTGGAGTGAGTCTTGAGGGAGTCAGTAAGTAGACTTACTTGTAGTCTATAATTCGGAAACACCCTCAGTCGTGACACCCTCAAGAATTTTTTAGGTTTGTTAAAAACAAAAATATTTATTTTTTAAATATCTAATCGGTATTAATTTAGGTAACAATGAAGTAATGAGGAACTATTTTTTTATGAAAATAAAAGAAAATAAAAAAAATAAATAAAAGATAACAAGAATACTTTTGGCTATTTTAATTTATCTTCATCTTCAATATTAAACCCAAAAATAATTTTTAAAAGTGCTTATACCGAAAAAGGTCATACATTGAACTTCTTTACTGAAGACGTTTACTGTTTAACGAAGTTTGACGACAAACGTGAGGCAAAAATATCTTTTCACACAATTAACAATTTTTGCGGGCGCGGCTACAGTGATTCAAGTGAAAAGAGAAAACAACACGATTATTGAAAGATGGTACATGAATGCCAATGAATGAATGAAAAATTATTTGGAATTTCCTGGAATAAAAGTACGTCCTGAAATTATATGTTTGTTTTCATTAAAACTCTAAGGCCATTTCGTCTATTCAATTCTAGACTAACCTAAACGCCAAGTAAATTTAAATATTTAATTAAAAATTTATTCAGAAATTCATTTTTATCCCAATCGTCTAAACTTAATGCCCTAAAACATAAATTTGAGCCTTAAAACTATCCTTTCCTGCATTTTTTTTGGTTTGGCGTTTAGGATTCTTTAGAATTGAATAGACGATTTGTCCACCAAGGAAACCACCGCAGGGCATCTTTTTAATCTTTCGAGCCCGGGGGTCCACAACTGGTCTGTCTGCTGAATTCGTCCATTGCTAATGATCTTTTGCAGTTATTTTCTGTTCAATTATTTTCAATTACAGTAAGTAAATTAAATTATTTAACTTAAATTTGGACACTTTTTGAAATTAAACATTCTTTTTGTTCACCTAATGGATTTTGGATGGTTGTTTTTTACAATTTATTTCTAAAGTTAATTATTAAATTATTATTATAATATATGCCAATTTTAAAACATAGCAATTATTCCACCTATAAAAGGTCTCTATTTTTCACTAGTGATCATCAGTTTTCTTTGAATTCACACAGATACAAAAACTATGAAATTCTACGTTGCTTTATTGGTGTTAGCCATTATGGTTGCTTCCATGGTAAGAAAAATATCTATAATTTAATAATTCCAACATAATAATCGTGGTTTACCAAAAAAATAGTAATCTGGTATTACCAAAACTGAATACTAAATTTTTAAATTTGTAAATTAAAACTTTTACAAACGTTAAATCAGTTCACGTGCAACTGTCCTCGCAACTCAACTTGGCAAACGTGAAGAGCGCTACGTATCTCATCCAAATTGAGTATAGTTCTTGCCGTTTAAAGCGAGATTTACAATTGACACTAATTAGAACGGGAACCGAGTAACGTGAACTTCGAAGCAATTGCTTCACGTCAACTGTAAATCCGTTTTAAAATGTGTAAAAGGTTCTTTATAAAGTTTTGTCTTTTTTACTTTACAGCAAACAACTTCTGCTGATGATAGTGAACCACCTTCAGGGGGTCAACAACCTAGTGTGGATCCAGGATTTAATCTTGGAGGCCATGGTAATCCTACTCAACAAGCAGTACCGGCGACTGTCCCGCAGTAGAATACCTAAAAATCATTAAACAATGTATTGAAGAAAAAAATTGAACGTACCTAGCTCTAGCTGTTTCTGCAATTATAAAATACTACTAATAAATACCACTACTACTTTGTTATTATAATCTAAAACTATTTAAATCGTGTAATTATTGGGTTTCTCTAATACACAGCTTTATCTGACCCTGTGTAGTATTTTAAATGAACAGACATCAACTACTGATCATGCGTTCTGGAAACAAAAAAAGAGTCGAGTTACCACATTGAATTATATAAAACAATTAAGGTCCACATGACGGCGGTAGACATTAGCAGTATAGCAACAAATTCCTCCAAACTTAGTTTAAAAACACATCTTTTGAAGATTACACATTTGAAAAAAAACAATTTTAATAAAAAGTACGTCATTTAAATAGCTATAACTTCGATGTTATTGACTTGAAAAAGTTAGGTAATAGATTATTTTGTAGGAAATTAAATTTTCTACAAAATTGATAACAATATTTTTTTTTTAAATTCAACCGTTTAGAAGATATTGGAGGAAAAAGCCAACTTTCTAAAAAAATAATGACTTCCTGTGCTTATACAAGTAGGAAGATTTATGTAACAGCAACAATACTCTAAATACTTTTAAGAAGTGTTGAATTATCTACAAATTAAGCCTAATAACTAGAGAGCGGATTTTAGGCTCTTAAAAATTGAAAAAAAAGCCTCATAAATAAGCCACAAAAAACTCGAATTAGGCATTAACCTTTTCAAAATAGGCATTAACCTTTTCAAAATAGGCAGTTACGTTTTTAATAATTTTTTTTCTAAAAGAAACGTTTCAAACAAAATTTAAGATTTTACAATTTTACACACGAAATAACAAATTAACAAGTTTATTTTATACAGGTAAAGAGATCCAAAATTGAATATCGTTGACTAAACTGCAACACCTCGTATATAATGCGATTTTTAAGCAAAATAAAAAATGCATTAAAAATTAACGCAAATCTGTGATTTACTACCCACTATCTAACAAACTTGCTATCACAGGATACAGCTGGAGCAGCGGCACTATGCGAATTAGGGATTGCAATTTTACCGATATTTTCAATTACCGGTAATTCGGTAAAAAATGTAACTAAAACCGGTTTACCGGTAATTTACCGCTATTTTTAAGACATAAGAACAGTAAATATAAAAAAAAATATTAAATCTAATGAAGCATAATATTGTAGACAATGTTGGTTTATAATAATTATAGAAAAATAAAACTTTTCTAACTTAAACTGCTAGGAGAATCTTACAATAAACCAAATAATATAAAAACATTATAGCAAACTACATCATGTACAATGTTACATGTACAATGAACGACAATACAAAAAATATTATTAGTGACAATGTTTTTTATTTATCGATTTTTTTTTAAAATACGCACGCAAAAAACATAGCTGATCTAAACTCTTGTCCCCTAATTTTGATCTAATTTTTGTACAAAATAATCCAGATGTGGAAAAAGCTGGAAAAAAATGTCAATTCTTTTTTGACCACTAACAAAGCAATGTGTGGGTCGCATTTTATTTTTTTTGCTTAGCTAGCGTCTACAGATATACGAAACGCAACTTTAGAAAGCGCGCTATATTTTTAGATGTTATTTACCGAATTACCGGTAAAAGTATGACAAATTACCGGTAAAAATTAATAGCAATTTTTGGCAATTTACCAAACCGGTTTACCGGTATTGCAATCCCTAATGCGAATATAAAGAATTAATTTAGTAAATTTTTTAATAATAAAATAAAAATAATTTTAAGCAGATAGATTTAAAGTTCCTCAAAACAACCAGTTTATTTAAGGCCAGATTTATTTACTTTTTAGGCAACTATATTTGAGTTTTAGGCGCTTATTTCTAAATTTCTCAATTTTAGGCATTTTAGGCAACAACAAAGCGAATCTTGCGAATCGTACTTATCTATTGTTTAATTTTATTTATCTACATTAATACCGAAAAGGCAATTGCCCTAGAATCCGCTCTCTACTAATAACGAGCCAAGTATAAGATTCAGCCGAGTATTTAATAAATAAATTAAACAAAAACTTTGACGGTCGTGCGCAAGATGTTAAAATTGACATAGAGCATTCAAACTTTATGAAATTTTTTTTTTAAAAGGGACCGTTTAAACCATTGGAAGCGAAGAAATTCAAAAACACCCCTTTTAAGGACCACCCTAATGTATATCGCCGTAGAGATTGATATTTTAGAGAATTCTTAAACGGAGCCATGGCGCTTCGACGAAACTGTGCTCGATCGCGTAGGGTCGCATCCTCGCATAAATTTTAGTGAGATAGAAAGAGAGAGTACTCGCTCTCTCCATCTGAACTACGCAAGATATTGGCTCCACCCAGGAATTCTCTAAAATATCCATGTCAACCACTGCCTCATACAGGGTGTTAGGATATTCCTTGGCCAACGGTTTACACATGATTCGTCAGGTCAAAATAGTACTACAAGTTCCTATAACAAAAAGTCCAAAGCCCACTAATAACAAAGTTGTGTAGCCTCAAAGTTGAGTTTTAAAATTTTTATTTTTGTCACAGTTACTTTAGATGTTAACGAATTTTTGTCATATTTGGCACATTTAATAAGTATTATAAAGCCTCGCATAAGAAGTAGAAATTTTGAAGATATGTCATCAATAAAGAGCACTTAACCTGAAACCTAAATTTAATTTTTGCCTTAACTTTTTTGTTTGTTCTATTTTCGATTATTTTTCTATGAAATTTGGAAGATTAGATAAAACTATAAAAATAAGGTACTCTTCCTTCAAGTTAATAAAGTTAACCATTTCATCAGAAATCGCTTTTAGACTAGGACTGTTATCGGAAAAAACGTATCCTTAACCATACAAGCGGCATTTCATAAAACATTTTGGTAACCGATGTTTTCCCACTATTTCAACCCTGCTGAATACGAAAATTCCGGTTACCAAAGCGAAATCTTAACCGGAAGCGTGATATTCAAGGTGACACCCAAGATGTCAGCTTTGTTATTTTTGATGGAATCATTATGGACAATTAAGACAAATATTTTTATTGGTTCGGATAGATAATTTTATACTCTACAATTTTTATTAGAGGTATAACTATCTTCAGATCACTCCTTAAGGAGCTACAGTCGGAAGAAGCACCGTGAAATTGGAACAAAATCCCAGTATCGAAATGCTAGAGGAATTTAATATAACATTTTGGTAACCGATGTTTTCCCAATATTTCGACCCCCCTGAATCCAAAAACTGCGGTTACCCACAGTGAAATTTAAACCGGAAGCGCGATATTCAAGATGGCGTCTAGGTTGTCTGCTTTATTAATTAAGATTTATTTGGATGAAAGAATTATTATTGAAACTTGGACAACTGTTTTGATTGAATTAGATATACAAGGTTCTCTACAATTATTATTAAATGTAAAAGTACCGTAAGATTGCTTATTAAGGAGCGAAAGCCAGCTAAAGACATCGTGTGCGTAAAAATCGTCGTAATATTTATACATGTTTGCTCTTTTTATTTATTTTGATGGATTAATTATTATGGCAATTAAGACAAATATTTTTGTTAGCTCGGATAGATAATTTTATGGTCCACAAAAAATTACAGTAAAATCACTCTTTAAGGGTCTAGAGAGTCGGGAGAAGCACCGTGTGTTGTCAAAACAGAAGAATATCCTCTTTATGATCGACTTTTATGGACTTGATTTGCTCTGATCATGTTTTAACAGATACATCCTAGCTGCATACTGGGAAAGCTACCTCGCTGAACTCACCAAGATGCTTCCATATACTGCTTTATGTATTAAGACGATTTATACAACACTGGTGCTTTTATCGACTCTAGCTCTTTTAGGAGTGATCTGAAGATAATTTTACTTCTAATAAAAATTGTAGGGTATAAAATTATCTATCCCAACCAATGACAATATTTGTCCTAATTGTTCATAATTATTTTATCAAAAATAACAAAGCAGACATCTTGGGCGTCATCTTGAATATTACGATCCCGATTAAGATTTTGCTTTGGTAACCGCAATTTTCGTATTCAGTAGGGTTGAAATATTGGGAAAATATCGGTTACCAAAATGTTATATGAAATGCCGCTTGCATAAAATACTTTAACGTTTGCGCCTAGTCTATTTCAAAAAATTTAAGTTTCAACCACTTTTCCTCAATTCTTAATAATCGACTCAGATCAACTAAAAACGAATAAAACAAAATTTTCAAAACGATAATAATCGGTTTTTAAACTTTTTTGCACCCAAAATGAATAATTATATACTTCAATTGTACGAGACATGATTTATTTCTTATGGAATGGCACTAGGAAATTCTAGGCTAGCTCGTCTTTTGTACGAAGAAGCGTTACCAAATAGGACGGCATCCAAAAGAAAAATTTTTGTTAACGTTTACCCACGACTTGGAGAATTTGGTTAGTTTGTCAACCCAAAAGTTTTCTGTACGTGACATAGTTGGAGCAACTGTTCATGCAAAATTTCCCAAACTGTTGGGTTTGAAATATTTTGTTCAAGCATGGCACTTTATATCGCACTTAAACTTGGATCATTTTCCACCGCGTCCAAAATTTTTTTCCATATTCCAGAACCACGAAGTTCTGGGTCTTCCACGATCTGTGCGAGGGTTGACAAGCTGACCAAATTCTCCAAGTCGTCGGTAAACGTTAACAAAAGTTTTTCTGCTGGGTGCTGTCCTATTTGGAAACGCTTCTTCGTACAAAAGACGAGCTAGTCTAGAATTTCCTCGTGCCATTCGATAAGAAAATATCGTGTCTTGTTGCTCAATTGAAGTATAATTATTCATTTGCATGTGCAAAAAAGTTTAAAAACCCGATTATTTACGGTTTGGAAATTTTGTTTTATTCGTTTGTAGGGGGGGTAACTCGATTATTAAGAATTGGGTAAAAGTGGTTGAAACTTAAATTTTTTGAAAGCGATTTCTGATGAAATGGTTAACTTTATTAACTTGAAAGAAGAGTAGGGGAAGGTTGGAGAAAACCGGGTACTTAATATATAATGAGTTGTAAAACACTCATCTTTGGTAGGAAATGTTTTCGCGACTACTGACAAGTTGAGAGACTACAGTAGTTTTGATTGTTCATAATAATTTTTTTATAGTACAGTCTCATTTCATATGAACAGCCTTTATTCTTAAAATGGGAAAGTACCCGGTTTAATCCGCCTAGTTGGTCAAAACCGGGTACTCATTTAAATTTCATAAAAATGAAATTAAAGTGGATATATTTATGCCAAAACATACTTTACATGCTTAGGCATCGTATATAGAACTGGATTTATACAATAAAAAATTATCTAATAGCGTTTTTGATTGAGACCGCACCGACCCGTCCGAAACAGAACCACTGCGCTTTTGCACCAGTTGAGTAATAACGAACAAAAAATTTTATAAAAACTTTTATTTAAGATTTGGCTAAAGCCGGGTACCTAACTACCAACTCGATTTTAGCAATCAACAGGGTAGGTACCTGGTTTTAGCCGCCCGTGCGTTACAGTTAACAAAATGGCTCAAAATTTACACACTATGCAAAATTAACGAAAATTTTAGGTTAAACCAAAGCCATAATACTGCACTTTTGATAAAACTAATTACCGTCTAAATAAAGGCACTATTAGCAACGTAATTGTCATACTAAATAGTAACATTTGTCATTGACTAATGATAAAGAATCAAAAAACGCGGTAAAACTGACAGGAAATGAACATTATAGGTACCACTTTTATTACCACCAATTATCTATGATGAGGTACGACTAGTAACGTTAAAATCCCCTAGATAATAGCACCTCCTAAGATATAATGACTGGTACCCGGTTTTATCCGACTACCCAGTTTTGTCGAACTCTCCCCTACCTTATTTTTATAATTTTATCTAATCTTCCAAGTTTCATAGAAAAATAATCGAAAATAGAACAAACAAAAAAGTTAGAGCAAAAATGAAATTTAGGTTTCAGGTTAAGTGCTCTTTATTGATGACATATCTTCAAAATTTCTACTTCTTATGCGAGGCTTTATAATACTTATTAAATGTGCCAAATACGACAAAAATTCGTTAACATCTAAAGTAAATGTGACAAAAATAAAAATTTTAAAACTCAACTTTGAGTCTACACAACTTTGTTAATAGTGGGCTTTGGACTTTTTGTTATAGGAACTTGTAGTACTATTTTGACCTGAAGAATCATGTGTAAGCCGTTGGCCAAGGAATATCCTAACACCCTGTATAAAGCACAAATAACATAGTACACCTTGTTCATAAATGGTTGGTCGCGGTAAGTTTGGTTGTATAGTGTCGGTATACCCTCAAGAATTTTTTAGGTTTGTTAAAAACAAAAATAATTATTTTTTAAATGTCTGATCGGCATTAATTTAGGTAACAATGAACCAATGAGGAACTAATTTTTTTTATGAAATTAGAGATAAAAAGAATACTTTTGGCTATTTTAATTTATCTTTATCTTCAATATTAAACCCAAAAATAATTTTTAAAAGTGCTTATACTGAAAAAGGTAATACATTCAACTTCTTTGCTGAAGACTTTTACTGTTTAACGAAGGGCTGAGGTGCTAGAAGCAAAAGTGTGCAAAAATATCTTTTCACACAATTAACAATTTTTGCGGGTGGCTACAGTGATTCAAGTGAAAAGAGAAAACAACACGACTATTGAAAGATGGTACATGATTTACATGAATGCCAATGAATGAATGTTAGAAGAAAAATTATTTGGAATTTCCTGGAATAAAAGCTCCTCCTGATGGCGTTTAGGATTCTTTAGAATTGAATAGACGATTTGTCCACCGAGAAAACCACCTCAGGGCATCTTTTTAATCTTTCGAACCCGGGGGCCCACAACTGGTCTGTCTGCTGAATTCGCCCATATTGCTAATGATCTTTTGCAGTTATTTTCTGTTCAATTACTGTCAATTACTATAAGTAAATTAAATTATTTAATTTAAATTTGGACACTCTTTGAAATTAAACATTCATTTTGTTCACCTAATGGATTTTGGATGGTTGTTTTTCACAATTTATTTCTAAAGTTAATAAATTATTAAATTATTATAATATATGCCAATTTTAAAACCTATCGATTATTCCACCTATAAAAGGTCTTTATTTTTCACTAGTGATCATCAGTTTTCTTTGAATTCACAGAGATACAAGTACTATGAAATTCTACGTTGCTTTATTGGTGTTAGCCATTATGGTTGCTTCCACGGTATCGTATAATTATCTATAATTTAATAATTCCAACATAATAATCGCGGTTTAGTAAAAAAATAGTATTCTGGTAGTACCAAAACTGAATACTAAATTTTCTAAATACAACTGTCCTCGCAACTCAACTTGGCAAACGTGAAGAGCGCTACGTATCTCATTCAAATTGAGTATAGTTCTTGTCGTTTAAAGCGAGGTTTACAATTGACACTAATTAGAACGGGAACCGAGTAACGTTAACATCGAAGCAATTGTTCGCTCAAATTAATTTCGAAATGTGTAATAGTATATTAAGTATGAAGAACGGTAAGGTTGGTTTACCGGTCAAAGACAATTGTTTGGAGGCTGAGAGAATCGAAGCCTCCAATTATTGTCTGAGACGGGTAATCCTTAACGTTCGACATGCTTATAACGTTTTTTGTACGATCAGAGACAAAGAAATAATAGATCTATTTTATTTTAAATAAATTTTTTACTAAAAAAATCAAATGTCAAAAATGACATTTGTATTTTTTTATGAAATTAAGTAGCTTTGCTATCTGAAAAGTCGACAACAAAACGTTTTACCGTTCTAGAACAGTAAAAACACTTACCGTCGCGCATTATATCCTAGCAACTGGTAAATTCAACTTACCTATACTTGAAAACATAATTATGCAGTAAATAGCTTCAAATGACTGATCGTAGAAAAAAGGTTCTTTATAAAGTTTTGTCTTTTTTACGGTACAGCAAACAACTTCAACTGATGATAATGATGGAGACCGTCCTCCATTACATACTGCGGTAATACCGGCAAGTCTAGAAGGAATTCGTCGTGGAATACGTCAAAATCATTAAACAATGTGTAAGAAATAAAAATAAAAATTTGAATTCACCGTATTAAAAACTGTTTCTGAAATTATAATATACCTACTATACTAATAAATACTACTACTATAAATTATTTGTTTGTTATTATAATTTAAAACTATTTAATCATGTAATTATTGGGTTTCGCCAATACATAACTTTATCTGTGCATGAGTGGTCTTTCAAATTAACAGACAAAAATTACTGATCACGAGTTCTGGAGATGAAAAGATGAAAACAGAGTAGAGTTATCAGTGGTGGGCATTGAATCCAGTGGCGGCTGGTGAAAGTTATTTTGGGGGGGACTTAGGTCTAATATATTGATGGTTAAACGTACTTTCTGACTTAGCTAATTCATTTTAATATAAAAATTTAAAGTTTAACACAATCGCTTATAATTCCTTCTTCTTTTGATATTGGTCGGGCGTGCGCCACACCTGCGTCCCCGTCACCAGCCGCAATTGATTGAATTTTATAAAACAATTTAGGGCCTAATGACGGTGGTAGGCATAGGTAAGAGGTGTAAAAACAATTGCTCACAAAGGGATGCAAATAAGTAATAAAACATTTGGTAATAGGTTTGGTATAGTCTATCCTGTACTCGAAGACAGAGTTGACTTTGACATCTATCATATTTATTAACTTATTAGCACCTTACTTGGTTTGGTAGCACTGTCTTTGTAATTTTTTGTACACCAGGGGTTCAACTGGTCTGTCTGCTGAATTCGACCATTGCTAATGATCATTTGCATTTATTTTCTATTAAGTTCTAGCAGTGTTATATAAGCAAATTTGTTTATTTATTTGTTTGGACGCGTTGAAATTAAATAACTCTTTTTGTTCTCTTAATGGATTTTGGATGGATATTTTTTACAACTTATTTTTAAAGCAAATTATTTTAATACGCATCAGTATCAAAAATTGTCAATTAGCTGCCTATAAAAGGTCGCTCTATTTCAGCAGTAACCATCACTGTTCGTTGAGTTCGCAGAGATACAAGAATTATTATGAAATTCTACGCTACTTTATTGGTTTTAGCCATTATGGCTGTTACTATGGTAAGAAAATTATCTTATTATTAATAATTCCATTTACATTAATGGCGGTATTTATGCTATTAGAAATAAACTGGCTTCAGTCACATTTTTATTCCCTAAGATCTTTAAAATTATTAATCTTTTGCAAAAATTCGTAAAATATGTTAAAGGCAAAGGTTGAACTTAGGGATTGGTGGTTTTGAAGTTTCAATTTTTGGAGCATTTGCTTCTAAACGAGGCTTGGAAAATAGGATAATGTTTAAAGTAATAAAATCAGCACGTAATAAAAAAAATTTCAAATTTCAAAACCACCAATGTCTAAGTCTATCCTTTCTCTTTAAGTTGACACCTTATTTGTAGAAAAATATTGAGTATTTTAAAAGATCTTGCGGAATAAAATTTGTAAACTACTTTTGTCTACGACATTTTTTACTCGCTGTCCTATAGGAATCTAGTAAGACAAATTAACGACAAACGTCATAGATTAGTGTAGTAATGTTGCTGTAGATGGCTGACTTTTCAAAAATGCGACTTGGCTAAAATGAGACTCCAAACTATGTATGTAATATGAATAATATGAGCTGCCATGATAAAAGTCATAGAGTGGATTTTTACCAATCTGAGTTGTGAGAGAAAAATAAAGATGGTGTATGCGTTCACATTTCTAATAAAATTAAATAATTTATCGGTATTGTCATGGTAGCAACGTATGCTAATTTTTCATCACTTTCTATCGAAAAAATGAATTTCTTTTCAAATAAATACAAGTCTTAAGCGTGATTTTCCCAAGAAACAGTAATCTGGTAATTTCAAAACTGAATATTTAATTAAATGGTTGAATTTGTCCACCGAAATACTTCACAAACATCAAATAAGTGCAAATACGCACAATCTATTAATTTTGGTACAATTTCAAAGAAAAATGCAATTGTGAAGAAGTATTTTTCTATTTAATTATATATTAGTTCATTCTCTTTGTATGGAGGCTACAGTCGTTGATTTGAGAATGAGCTTTAAGTAAGATAACTGTTGACTCAAACTAATTTCAAAATTTCTAAGTTTATAGATTTTTCGGATTAGGTATTTTTCTTTATCATTTTAGCACACGATATCAGCTGGTCATCGTGGAGGTTAGGGAGAACCTAACGCGAATGATGCACCTAAACAGGAAGGAGATGATGATGGAGTCGGTGGTGGGCAATCAGGACCAGATTCAGCTAGTCTTATGCCGACTTCTGTTAACAATAAATAAACATTAAACAATCAAAGGAGAAAAATTATTTTGAATTTACTGTGAAAAAAGTTCTTCCTGAAATTATAAAATAAATAATATAGCATTGTTTGTTTGTTTTATATTTGTTCAATACAAAAAGGTATTTGATTTTAAGGTTGTTTGTCCCAGAAGAAATTAAAACTAGGCAGCAGATGGCTCGAATAATTATAATTTAAAGCTTTAGCCAAAATTAACTTTTGGTGTTAATAATAATGGTCTTCTAATCGTTTGCTTCCACGCCCCGTGACCACAACTGATCTGTTTGCCGAATTCGACTATTGACAAGTATACGTACCAGTTGATTTTTGTTCAATTATAGGCAATTACCCAAATTAAATTATTTAATTTAAATTTGAACGTTTGAAATTAAAGCCTCGAATAATTTATAGTGGAGTCAACGAAGCAAAATTTATCCTGATTTAGAGAAAAGTTTTGTTTTTTTTCGTCTTTAGTGCAAAATCTTTATCTTTTCAAGTTGACGTTCCACTATAGTGTAAGTACACACAGTGTGCCATTGCGCAGGTGTTGTAACGTCGTGGTGACGGCAGGAAGGGGCAACACAACGCGACTAGCGCGACTTGTACCGTACTTGCACGAACTGTTACTCAACACTGCAATCAACGCAACTTGTACGCATCTGTATACGTCCGTGCTTACCCCTTTTGACGTCATGCACAGCCTAGTACGATTTTCGTACACCGTAATGGCATACTATGTATACTTATACTATGCGTTTCACTATTTTTTTAATATCTTGCCTTGTATTGGTCGGATCGAGACCAAAAAAAGTTTGATTTGTTTGTGATAAATGTTTATACAACTACCTAATAAGTTAAAATAATATTGCTGATTAGTTTTTTTAACAAAAAAATCTGAACTGCCGTCATTGGTGGATCGTAGTTTTTATAGTTTGAACTGAGCAACTTATAGCTTTTATTGTAACAAATTTGTGTCTCATGTTTGGTCCAAAAATATTAAAAACAGCGGCCAAAATTTTAATTGTTTTCGGAGATTTGCTTGACAAGAAAAAATTATATTTTTCAACTGTTTTTGCCCACTTAACCAGTTTCGAGTTAAATCATTACAAACAAATCAAAATTTTTTTGGTAGCCATCCAACTAATACAAGCCAACATAATGAAACGAAAACTTAAAAAAGTCAAAATCTTGCAATAAAGTCGAAGAAAAAGTCCCTTCCGCTCAAAATTGGATTGAAACCTTTTAGATACAAACTGAAATTTATGGTTTAAGCCGATTACGAAAAAAAATTGTTGTTACAAGACTTTTCCTAAAATCAGTACAAATTTTGCTTTGTTGACTCCACTACAATAAATTTTGAATGGGTGTTTTATGCAATTTATTTAATAGCAAATTATTATAACAACCCTCAATTTCAAAAAATACCAATTATGCTACCTATAAAAGGTTGCTATTTTTCATCATCAGTGCTCGTTCAGTTCCCTGAGATACAAGAATTATGAAATTCTGCGCTGCTTTATTGCTGTTAGCCATTATGGTGCCTTCTATGGTAAGAAAATTATCAATAATTTAATAATTAATAAATGAAACATTTTAACCGTTGTTCAACAAAAAATCATTAATCGGTGTTCTCAGAACTCAATGTTCTGAGACCGTTGAATTATTAGTACATTCAAATACTTTTACAAACTTCAAATAAGTGCAAGTATTCTTCTTTGCTCAAAATTTTTATACATTAAAATACCCTTCAAATAAAGTATTTCACTATAATTTTTAGAGAACGACATCAGCTGATGATACTTTCGGAGAGGGTGGACCACTTACAGGAGATGAAGCATCTAGCTGGGATGGAGCATCTAGTGGAAATGAAGCACCTAATCTGGGAGATGATTCCTCCCAACCATTTTTTTTGCCGTCTAGTCTATAGGACCATTCAGGGAAGGGGATAACAACAAGAAAAATTATAATGTATAATAAATAGCAGTATTTTATTGTTAAGTAACTATTGGTTTCTACAATACCTGACTAAAAATTACCCTAAACCCAATACCCTAAATATTCCAAGAAAAGATTTCCCCAAAAAACGAGGGTCCGACCGAATCGAAGCTCACAATTAGGGAGAAACAGTCGACAAACTGATCCGTTGCCAAATAACTAATTATTGAAAAAAGGCATCTCATGAGAATAATTTCTTACCTTTGCGGTGAATGAAAAACAATTTAAATTTCCAAAGAGAAACTGTATATTTCGAAACATTTTCTCTAAATGATCTATTTAATTACAAGTAAACATTGGTTTTAAAATATTGAAAAGTACATCTAATAAGAAATTATTTGGAATTTAATACCGAAAAATTCTAGCCCAATTGCGAGACTTTTAATCCATTAGATTTGGTCAAAAACCTTCCCGAACTTAAGACGTTGCCAAAAAATGTTTCCCTCATTTATTGTTAAAGGGGTAAGCCAAACGTTAATATTATATAATGATAGGTTATGTATTATTAATGCAATTTATTTAAAATTTATTTATTCAGTTTCGGACTTAAAGAACTTTGGATTGCCTTTGGAGTGGGAAAAACATCCCGGTACATTCCACTGCACTGCTATTGAAGGTACAGTACCACTTCCTGTTTTAACAGCTTTACCAGCTGTTCATTCTATAACCGGCTGCGACACTACAAGTAAAGTCAGTACGAAGTTGGCAGCTTTGAAAGCCGCAGAATCATGCGCCGAAGACCTCGTGTTAGATTTTGGCAAAGGACCACTGACTGAAAACATGGAAAAAAAACAGAAAAATTTTTTGTTCGTGCACTAGCCTCAAACTTAGGTACAATGAACAAATTACTTTTTTATCAGTTCTATCACAAAAAATTACGAAACTTTTAAGATGTGGGCCCTACCTCAATATCTATCTGTTTTCACATTAAAAGAAGCTACTTGCAATTTTATAAATGGATTCAAGGTTTAGAAGCGTCTGCTAAACTCGATCCGTTGGACTATGGCTACCTAGAGAAAGACGGCACTTTTATTCCGCAAATGACAGATGATCCAACGGACCCTGCAGATTTTCCTATGCCTTGAAATTGCCAAAAGTGCTTCAGGGAAACTATATGTCCATTTGCCAATGCAGAAGATTGAAAATAATGTGCTGTGACTTTTGCAAATGTAAAAGCAGTATTTTGGATGAATGCAAAAACCCTAATAAATAATTTTTACAATATTCATTCTTTTTTTTGTACTATTTTATAGGTTTTTATATTACTATTAACCCACTCCATCGTATCTGTTTGAGTACTTAGTAAATAAACATTTTGTATTTGTAAAAATACGTTTTTAGTTATTTGTCCACAAATAATGTAGACAGTTGTGGCATTTATAGAATAAAGACTAGATTACATCGAGATTTTTCGGTACAGCATTATGAACAATCGTTCGTACTCGGATGCACTTCTACTAATAAGCTTCTGTCAAATTTTAGTAAAGTAGGTACGTTATTCTATTAAAGCGACACGCGTTTTCTGCATCTATCTCAATAGAACCCGCGCTATAGCTAAATTTTGTGAACACATATTAGGAATGAGTCACTTTCTATAATTGTGGAATTGGACTTTATTTAATTCTACTTTTTGCACTTTTACCTGAAAAAAATGCAATTGTTCAATTTTTGTCAAAACCACGCTATATTTCAAATATTACGAGATCTATCAAAAAATTTGTTGTATCAAGATTTGTTTATCTTCAAAAAAGGATTAAAATAAGTTTAAGAAAATTTAAATTGGACTACTGGGTACCGAGATATACTTAAACAAAAATCAAGCAATATGGTTACCATTTTTCAATATGGCAACCAAACGACCACGATCTGGACCATGTGACCAATTTTTTTAATATTCCTATTATAGGTGTTTAACAAAGTCCCGCAATTAAAATTAGGGCACATAAAACTTCACACGTGGCAGCGGCTAGCGCCTGCTCTATAATTTATAATGCGCAGTTAAATATTTTAAGAGCGCAAACACTATATAAATTGTTAACTTGTTGCCAAATTATTTGTTTGTTATTACAATCTCAAACTATAATCGTGTAATAATTATTGAGTTAAAGTGCATCATTTGTTAGCGGTTATACCCACCATGTACTTGTAACAATGTATTTGTAATCTTTTAGACCCGACGGGCACAACTGATCTGTTTGCAGAATTAAACCATTGCTAATGATCCTTTGCATTTATTTTCTATTAAGTTATAGCAGTGTTATATAAACAAATTAAATTACTTAATTTTTTGGATGCTTTGAAACGAAATACCTCTTTTTGTTCTACTAATGGATTTTGGATGGATGTTTTTTACAACTTTTTCTAAAGCAAATTATTGTAATATGCATCAATTTCAAAAAATATCAATTAGAACACCTATAAAAGGTCGCTCTATTTCAGCAGGAACCATCAGTGTTCGTTGAGTTCACAGAGATACAAGAATTATTACGAAAATTTTAGCCATTATGTAAGAAAATTATCATATTATTAATAATTCCATTTACATCACATTTACATTAAGGCTGGTTTGCCCAAGAAACAGTAATATAATGTTTTCAAAACTGAGTATTAAACGGTTGCATTTGTTCATCGAAATACAGGGTGGTCAATTTAACTTGTAACTCTTAACAATTTTTTACTGCAATTCAAATTACATCATTCTAGTCTATAGAACAGTTTAGACAATAATTATTAAGATTTGTAATTTGGGTTGAAGTAAAAAATCGTTAGGGGTTAGTAAGTGAAATGGCCCACCCTGTACATTTTTTTAATTATTTTTTTTTAACATTTCCGCAAACGATATCAGCTGGCGATGGTTCAGAAGGTGATGGAATGAGTGAAGCACCTAGTGATGGAAGAGTCGGTGGTGGACAATCTAGACGACAATCAGCTAATGAAAATTTACCAAACGTAATGTAGTCCCGGCAGTGCCGGAGGCGGCTCGGTCATCCCCACCACGAATGAACACACTGAATACAGTCGGTTTATACCCGATTACAGTGCACCTAGATCGTCGCGCCCAGCCCCGGTATTACTTAGCTCTGTCAAATGACGACTACTGGATACCGTGTGTCAGGGGTCGCAAGTGACCAATTTTCAGAAGATGTTCCGGCTGAGACCAAGCCCGGATACCAGATGGGCTAGACTGGGCGTCAAAGTCCCATTTCTGGTCTGGGGGAGACTTTATTCCTGACAATAAGGGCGATGACTAATGTTTTTTTGCTAACGAGTGTCCCCACTTACCAGCGAGCACTTTATCAACAGCCACTGCGAGACCAGCACCATTTGGAGCGGACAGACGTAGCTCATGCCCCGCCGGAGGCCCCCACACCTCCCGCAGCACCGAATGTTAGCCAACTTTCGAAGGCAACCATAATCAGTAACGGTCGGGTACCGGCCCCTAGGTTAGGCCTACAGTCAACCCATAGGTCTTCTTCGTCCACCCCTAAATCCGTCCCCCGTTGCTAGGACCAGTATCCCTTCCATCATACCTATTGCTAGCTATACTAGCTACTTCTGGTACGCCCCGACCCAACTCTATGCCGGGGACGGCGTAGCAAGCAGAAGGTAAGATCAACGCCCTGGTGGTCTTGCGAAGACTACTGTTAGGTTAAGTTAGGTTAGGTTAGGTTAGGATCCACCTACCCGTCCCCTTCCCCTTCCTTGCAGTTCGTGAAACGGCACCGGCGTGACTGCCTTCCAAAGCAAGTCACTACCGAGATCATTGTTCGAATCAACTTTACTAGGCCTTGGATTGGAATACATGAAAATCATTAAACAATCTAAGAAGAAAAATTATTTTAAATTTACTGTAATAAAAAAAGCTCTTCCTGAAATTATAAAATAGTATAGCACTATTTGTTTGTGTTATATAAGTGTTTGTTCGATACACGAAACGGTATTTAACTCTAAAGCCGTTTGTCTTAAAAGAAAACAAAACGAGGTAACCAATAGCGCGTTTTTAGAATAATTATAATTTTGAGAGCTAACCAAATAATCAATTTTTGGTGTTGCACCATTGAAACCCACTGAACTCTTTTAATCACTTATTTGTGATCACGTGATCACAATTGCTCCGTTGGACAATTTCGCCTATTCATAATGATACTGATTTGATGATTTGATGATTTCTCTTCAATTATTATAAGCAATTACCCAAATTAAATTATTTAATTGAAATCAAAACATTGAATAATTTATAGTGGAGTCAGCGAAGCAAAATTTATCCTAATTTTGGGAAAAGTTTTGCAACAGGAATTTTTTTACAAATCGGCCGAAGCTATCAATTTGAGTTTGTATCTAAAATTGCGAGCGAAAGGCACATTTTCTTCGACTAAATAATAAATCTAAAAATAACATCAATATTAGTTCTTTAACCTAAAAAATTTCTAAACTGCTCTCATTGATGGGTCGTAGTCTATCTCTATATATAAGAATCAAAGTCCTGAATGACTGACTGACTGACTGACTGACTGACTGACCTATCATCGCCCAGCCCAAACCGCTGAACCTAGAATCGCGAAATTTGGAGAGCGTGTTCCTTTCACGATTTAAGCACCCACTAAGAAGGGATTTTTCGAAATTCAACTCCTGAAGGGATATACAGGGTGTTGAAATATTTTTTATTATGTTTTAATACTACCAAACCGCTGGCCCTAGACACACGAAATTTTGGAAATACATTCATTTGACGATATAAGCAGACACGTATTCAAGGATTTTTTGATATTTGACTCCTCAAGGTATATACAAGGTGTTTATCTATACAGTGTAAGGAATCATTGGAATATTATCATTCCCGATAGGAATATCAAAAAACTGTTTGATACGTCAAATCGATTTATTCAAAACCAAACATTTTCCGATAATTTTCATTTTTCTACCCCTTACCCCCTTCGAGCAATGACGTCACCGGGATTTTTTTTAAACGATAATTTATTTTTTCTTGCGGAATCGGATAGTACAGTTAGTTATCGTCACAATTTGATAAAAGGAGTTTTTGAAATTCCACCCCTGAAGAGATATACAAGGTGTTGAAAAGTTTTAAGGTATTTTTTATTAATCCCAAACCGTTGGTCCTAGAAACACGAAATTTTGGAACTGTATTCCTCTGACGAAATAAGCGAACACCCCTTAAAGGATTTTTTGAAATTCAATTCCTGAAAGAATATACAAGGTGTTTAAAGTTTTTTATATTATTCGTTAGCAATGGAAAACCGCGGGTTGTAGAAACACAAAATTTTGGAAATATAATCCTTTGAAGAAGATTTTCCACAATGCCACTCCTATAGTGCTATACAGGGTGTTTAAAGGTTTAATAGTGTTCTTTGAGATTAATTGATAAAAATTATGCTTCTTTTACCGACATAGACAGTAGACGCCCACCATCAAAAGATATTTCGAAGTGCAAATCCTAAGGGATATACATTCTACAGGGTGTTTAATGTTCAAACTTAAGTTATTGGTTAAGAAAAATCGGTTATATACTTATTGTAACGCCATATACACACACACACCAATAAGAACACCTGTTTAAATGCAACTACCAAAAAAAGATACAGAGTGTTGAAAATTATTGTAATACTTATTTGTAACAGACACATCGTAGTATTCTACATTCATTTAACTACGTAGGCACCCGCTAAGAAGGGATGGTTCGAAAATCGACTTCTAAAGTGCTATACAGGGTGTTCGCAATGTTAATAGTGCTCTGTAAGCAACACAAATGATTAGCATTCTACATTCCTTTCATGAAATGAACAAGCATTAACAAGGACATTGTATAAATGCAAATGCTAAATAAATATTATTGTATTATATTATTATTTATTTAATAATAAATAAATTGTAGTAGTCATTTGTAAGAGACACATCGTCGCCTTCTACATTCCTTTAACGTCGTAGGCACCCGCTAAGAAGGGATTGTCTGAAATGCAACTACTAAGTGCTATATACTGGGTGTTCAAAATGTTAATGGTGCTTTGTAATCAACACAAATGATTAGCACTCTACATTTATTTGGTGAAATGAACACACATTAAGAGGGACATTGCATAAATTCAAATGCTAAACAATTATACAGGGTGTTGAAAATTGTAATAGTAATTTTAAGAAACACACTTTAGCATTCTACATTCCTTTAACGTCGTTGGCACCGGCTAAGAAGGGATTTTTCGAAATGCAACTACTAAAGTGCTATACAGAGTGTTCAAAATGTTAATACTGCTTTGTAATCAACACAAATGATTAGCATTCTACATTTCTTTGCGGTAATTAACACACATGAAGAGGGAAATTGCATAAATTAAAATGCTAAACAATTATACAGGGTGTTGAAAATTGTAATAGTCATTTGTAAGAGACACAGTTTAGCATTCTACATGCCTTTAACGACGTAGGTACTACCCGTTAAGAAGGGATTGTTCGAAATGCGACTACTAAAGTTCTATACAGGGTGTTCAAAATGTTAATAGTGCTTTGTCAGCAACCCAAATAATTACCATTTTACATTCCTTTGATGAAATGAACACGCATTCAGAGGGACTTTATTGCATAACTTCAAATGCTAAACAATTATACAGGGTGTTCATTATCAAGTAGTAATTTGTAATTACCTACTGTACCAGTGAGCATTTTACATTCTATTAACGACATAGCCACCTGCTAAGAAGGGAATTCTGTAACTGAGGTTCCTAGAGGACTATACTACTATACGGGATGTTCAAAATGGTAATATATTTTTTAAACAGCAGAAATTAGCATCTTATTTTCATTTGGCGCCATTGGTACATTCTGAATGACGTGAATGTGTAAGAATGTGAAAGTGTAACGTACCTATTTATACAGGGTACTAATATTTACGGACGATTACTACAAAAACTTAATCTTCGATGTTGACGTCCCTCATTGTAATGAAATAAAAATATCAAATTTCATACTGATTACTCATAAACCATTTTAAATTAGTACATAAAAAGTAAATGGACATAAAATAAAAAGGTTCCGTGGCGAAGCTCGGGTACCCGGCTAGTACTAATATATAAAGTAAGATGTTTGTATGTATGTATGTATGTATGTGCGTTACTTAAGATCTCGCTAACCACCGAACCAATTTTAATAATTTTTTTTTTCACATATAGACCGTACTTTTGGGAGTAACATAGGCTAGGTATGATTACGATATGTCAACTGGGGCCTTAGAAATTGGCAAAAATGTGAAAGAACTCCCAAAAACTAAAATTTAAAACTACGTTATATGGTTATACAGAAATGTACCATGAACTATAAATCAATTTTGAATGCGTTCCTTTATGGTTTCAAGTTAGTTAAATTCTATAATTTATTGACACATAAAAATTAATATTTCAAATTTTACTTTTAAAAATCTACTCTAACAAATTCGCCAAGAAATGTACTGCCTCACATTTGAAATAAAAGCGGGTGGTTGTTGAGGGCCACGGAGGAGGCGGTGTTCGTAATACGGGGGGGGCGGTGCTGTCGTTAGTGCTACACGTGTCTTCCAAATGAAATTAAAGCGGGTGGTTATAGGGTTCCCTGAGATGGCAGTACTGTCATTAACGGTGCGTGTAATTGCCAATTGAAATTAAAGTGGGTGGTTGAAGGGTGCCCTGAGGCGGCAGTTCTGGTGTACTCGGTAGCGGCGATGATGACGTTAGTGGTGGATGTGCCTCTCAACTAAAATTAAAGCGGGTGGTTGTAGGGGTCTCTAAGACGGCGGTTCTGGTGTACTCGGTGGCGGTGATGCTGACTTTAGTGATGCACGTGCCAATTGAAATTAAAGTGGTTGGTTGTAGGGGTTCCTGAGGCGGTGATTCTGGTGATATCGGTGGCGGCGATGCTGACGTTAGTGGTGCACGTGCTTCACAATTGATATTAAAGCGGGTGGTTGTAAGGGTTTTTGGGGCGGCAGTTCTGTTGTTCTAGGTGGCGATATAGTGTTGAAATTAGTTATGCACTTGCCTCCCATTTGAAATTTAAGCAGGTGGTTGTGGGGGTCCTTGGGGCGGCGTTCTGGTGATATCGGTGGCGGTGGTGTGCACGTATTTCTCAAATGAAACAAAAGCGGGTGGTTGTAGGGTGCCCTGAGGGTATTCTGGTGATTCCGGTGGCGGAAGTGCTGTCGTTGGTGGTGGATGTGCCTCCCAATTAAAATAAAGCGGGTGGTTGTAGGGTGCCTGAAGCGGGGATTTTGGTGAGCGTGGTGACGGCAATGTTTACATTAGTGGTGCACATGCCTCCCAATTTAAATTAAAGCGGGGGGTTATAGAGGTCCCTAAGGCGGCGGTGCTACTTAAAATTAAAGCAGGTGGTTGTAGAGGGTTTCCTGAGGTAACGGTTCTGATGAAACCGTGGTGGAGGTGCCGTCATTGGTGGTGCACTATAAAAAGCACCTGCTTCCAACTTTTTCCTAATAGACATCATAGCGACCTTTTTTTGCTTCTACGTATTATTATTATCATACATTCGTATGCCCACAAATTTCACAATATCGATTTATTGTTACATTGTAGAGTATGTTGGGCTCATATACAGTGTGTTCACCGATAGTGGTAACAGTGAATAATTCTTGTATCGTACTAGATACAAAAAAAAGTTTCAATTGTTTTTTATTCAACTCGACGTTTACTATCGGAAACTGCTGAGGTATATTTTTTTGTACTTCCAACTCAACCGGAAATGTACATGTATTTTTTTTTTCAAATGGCAACATATATTTTTTTTTACTTTTTCGTAATCTCCATTTTGTTCTCTATGAAGTCATGTAAAATTGTCATAAGGTTACATAAGAAAATATTTGAGAAAAACGTAATTGATTTATTAAACAATTAAACAAGCAATAATAATTGTCATTAATATTTAAAATTATAGAGTGCCTAACAATACTTTTAAGTACTAAGTTTGACAGCAGTAACACAATTTAAGTCAGTTACGTGATCAATTACTAATAATAACAATAAATAATTGTTTAATTAATAAATCCATTACGTTTTTCTCAAATTTTTTTTTATGTAACCTTATGACAATTTTACATGAATTTATAGGCAAAAAATGGAGATTTCGAAAATGTAAAAAAAAATAAATGTTGCCATTTGAGAAAAAAAATGCATGTACATTTCCGGTTGAGTTTGAAGTACAAAAAAATATACCTCAGCAGTTTCCGATAGTAAACGTCGAGTTGAATAAAAAACAATTCAAACTTTTTTTTGTATCTAGTACGATACAAGAATTATTCACTGTTACCACTATCGGTGAACACACTGTATACCTATAGTCAAATTTTTAAAAGACTACCGACACGTGACCACCTTTATATGTATAAATAAAGATGAAAACGACTTATTTCGTGAGTTTAATTATTTAATTTAGTTAATACATCTACTGTTAATTATTATTAAATATTTATTTAGAAAATTTACATTTAAATTAATTATTTATTGAATATTTTAAAAGTCACGTGTCGGTAGTCTTTTAAAAATTCTAGTGTAATTAAGATTTGATAGGTTTTTCCAAGGGTTTTGCAAACTAAGGAGCCGCTAAATTAAAAGGCGTGTGGCGTAGCCCACGGGTCCTGCTAGTTATTTTATACAGAACCTTAACGTTTTATAGTTTCATTGTTTGAACGTATAGCATTTATTGTGCCAAATAGATACGTGTTTGATGTTTGGTCCTAAAATATTAAGAACAATGGCCAAAATTTGGATTGAGGTTCGGAGATTTATTTGACGAGAAAAATCATATTTATCAACAAAATGAAAACTTGAAAAGGTCAAAATTTTGCACTAAAGCAATGTCAAAGAAAAAGTGCCTTCTGCTTTAAATTGGGTTGAGACCTTTAAGATGCAAACTGAAATTGATGATTTAGACCGATTCAGAAAAAAAAATTGTTGTTACAAGACTTTTCCTAAAATCAGGACAAATTTTGCTTCGTTGACTCCACTACAATAAATTTTGAATGGGTGTTTTTTGCAAATTTATTTCATGGCAAATTATTATAACAACCCTCAATATAAAAAAATACCAATTATGCTACCTATAAAAAGTTGATATTTTTCACCATTAGTGTTCGTTGATTTCCCACCGATACAAGAATTATGAAATTCTACGCTGCTTTATTGCTGTTAGCCATTATGGTTGCTTCTATGGTAAGAAAATTATCTATAATTTAAGAATTAATTATTGCAACATTTTAACAGTGTTATGACAAAAAACCATGAATGTTAAACCGTTGAATTTTTTGTACATTGAAATACGTTTACAAACGTCAAATAAGTTCTTCTTCGCTAAAAATTTTGATACATTTAAAATGTCCTTTAAATAAAGTATTTTTCTTTAACTTTTTAGCAAACGCCATCAGCTCATAATAATTTCGGAGAGGGTGGAGCACCTACAGGAGGTCATGCATCTAGTTGGGATGAAGAACCTAACGTGGGAGATGATGATATGGGTTTCCACACTGAGGCTCTTCCGTCTGGTCTATAAGACTTCGTGATGGAATATGTAAAAATCATTGTGGGAGGGGGATATTAACAAGAAAAATTATAATACATAATAAATAGAACTATTTGTGTGTTTATTATTTAAAACTATTATGTTACAATACCTGACTAAAAATTACTCTAAACCCAATACCCTAAAGATTCCAAGAAAGGATTTCCCAAAAAAACGAGGATCCGACCAAATCGAAGTTCACACTCAAGGTCTATTTTCATATTTAATGATGAGGTAACGGTTTAACCATATACGAGATGTTTTGGAGCTCATCGACAATTAGGGAGAAACCGTATAGTCGACAAACTGATCCATGGTCAAATTCAAATAACTAATTATTTAACAAAGGCATCTCATAAAACAAATTATAGGGTATTTTCCAATTTTTAAAATATCAATTATTCCTGCGTTATTGCATAGTAAAGTCGATTATCAATGACTTGGGCACACTAAAAATATGTTAATCAAAAAAGTTTCATTAAAAACTGCTTTAGAAAAAGTATTAAATGGTACAGTTTCAAAGTGAAAATTAAAAGGGAAGTGACGTCACGAGTTATACACATCACGTTTGTTGCTTAGTTACATGTATTAAATGTCAGTTAATGTGTAATCAAGAGGTGCTTTCCATTTGTCGAAAAGTACAGCTCTGAACAGTACCCTACTGTATATTTATACATATTTATACAGTAGGGTACTGTTCAGAGCTGTACTTTTTGACAAATGGAAAGCACCTAAGGTTATAATAAGTTGGAGCTCATTAGTTGAATATTGACGAATATTGACAGCAACGACTCGTGACGTCATGCCGCTTTTATGCGGGAAACTTTATAGTTTGAATTTCAAATAATTTTTTTGGCAAAACCTACAGTCGCAATTTTTCTTTAATGTGGTTTTGAGATTACGCTATCAATAAGGTAACTTTCTAGATACATTTTAAAAAACTGGAAAATACCTTATTAAAAATTTCCAAAGAGAAACTTGTATTTTTCTAAACATTTTCTTTGAATTATCTATAAGTCCAGTTTCCAAAGGTTTCAACCCAGAAAAATTAGCAAACGGCATAAAAATTACGTATTCAGATAGATTAAGACATAGCGAAAAAGATTAAAAAAAAGTTTGCATTCAATATAAGTAGGTAAAAATGCTATTTTTTTCAAACGTCAGAAAAAGTCGCCTTTGAGTCACTCAATAGGTAACGGTGAAGTTTAACTTTCCCGCCGAGGCAGGAAAAATTGTCAGCAAAGTACTTTTCTCTGTCTAGACAGACAAAGTAAAATCACAGCATAGGAAACAATCAGCAGGATAACTCTCGTTGGCGGGAACGGTACGCGCATACAGTCGCGCACGTCGCCATTTTATGCTTCGTACAGACTACGAGCTGCAACGTGTATCATGCAACGTGTAACATGCAACCTGCAACGTGGACGCCTAAGCGCGCACATCAGGCGCGCTCTAGATTTGATCTCGAACCGCCGTTGTTTAGCGCGCTTACCCCATAGTGCACTTAAATTTTTTGCAGTCTTCTATCTAATCTAAAGCATTAAAAGTATATATCTTTTTTAAATAATTTAAAGGTCTAAATTAGATGAAAATGGAGTCATACCAACATTTAAACGTCGCATGTGATGCTTTTCTTTTAATTAACGAAATACTAACTACGGAAAGAAACCGCGAAGATGGTGGAGGAGCAATCAATACAAAAAGCGCACTGGTCATAATCTTATGTTAGATTTAAAATCTATACTGCCTTTTTCCGTTATCTTTTGTCATATACCAGGTAGCTAAAAAGCCGTAAGTGCGGTAGTTACTGCCTTCTTACGTATTGTCAAGTTATTGCCTATTTCTATCGAAAGAGTCTATGAAAAAGTGAGACGAAACAGAATAGTTTTATTTTTTATAATAATTATACCAATAACCATTTTTTGTAAAAAATTCAATTTTTCAAAATACAACAAAAAGTCTACAAATCAAATTTACAATTTACGTATTTACACATTGCTCTTTTCAACTTTAAATAATTTTATTTTTATTCAATTTACTATAAATAAGTAGTGTTAATACTTTAGCTTAAAAATTGAAGAATTTTAATGTAAATCTTTTTAATTTTAACAAGTACTTTGCTAATTAAATTGTCTTTATTTGAAAGATTTTTGAAATATTGCTTTAAAAGCGTATATACCCGCCCACATTGCTCTTTTCAACTTTCAAACCATCCATACTGCAACAGCGCGCCCCTTTGTGTTCGCTCTAAAAACCGACAATCGACGGATCGTCTGCGCGCAAAGTCTGCAACAAACTTTGCAACGTGTAACGCGCGTCCACACTGGTTGCACGTTACATGTTACACGTTGCATGATACACGTTGCAGCTCGTAGTCTGTACGAAGCATTAGAAGAGAACCTTTGTAACACGGCAGGGACGTAGGTAAAATGCATTAACATTGCGATTCGGCGTCTCTTAGAGTGCAGTAGCGTGCGATTTTTCTTTTCGAGTTTTGTGAGCTTTTTCTGGTGTTTTTTTTAAATTTTTGTTGGTGAGTTTTAAATTGTTATTGTTGTATTTTAAACTGTTATTGTTATTGTGTTGCTGTTATTTATTAATCATGAAGAACCGAACATCCGGAAACGTGTGTGCAGCAGAAAATTGTAAATTTTAAATTCATTAATAAAAATAAACTAATTATATGGCGTAACCAATAAATTTGTAATATTTTTATGTGTAAACGTTTTATGTTGTATAAACTACATTAGTTTAATTTTTAAATTGCCTATCGATTTGTAGAATCAGTGTGTTTTAATTTTAAAGTACAAAGAATTTGTAAATTATTATAACTGAAGAATTAAAAATTTTTACTTTTTGGTTAAAGATTGTCTAATTATATTGCATATTATATAAATAATTTTAAGGACGTGACAGTTTATTTCTTATTTGTGGGTGTTGATCTTAACTCGCCGGTTATTAAAGTAATATCAACCAAATTTTTTTACTTTTGCATAAAATTTTTTAATACGGGCCCTTTACAGCAAGCGTAAGTAACGCGATCACATCGAGTCAGGTCCTGTAATTTCTTCTAAAATGGCGTCATCAAGGTCAAATTCTAACTTCCAAGAGAACAAAGGCATCGGGCGAGAGTTATCCTGCTGATTGTTTCCTATGCTGTGGTAAAATCTTAACCCAACATAATTTTTATTTTTTAACGTAGAAAATGTTTTCTAAGCATTTGTAATGTAAAAAATTTAATGTTTTTTAAACTTTCCTTTATAATTAGTTCGTTGGGTTTAATAATTAGCTTTTTTTTACTAATTAAAGTTAATTTTAAAAAATATTTGACAATTGAACTACAAGTAATTGACAAGAGATGGCGCTCTTTCAAAAATCGCCTCGATCTTTAATGTTAATTATTTATGTTGTTAATGAATCTCTACCACTAATTTTCACTCTAGCTGATTATTTGGGCATAATTAATAATATCCTTGATCGGTTAGCTTATCATAAGACACGTTTCAGTTTTATAAGCGTTTCCAGTCTGCGAGACGTAGCCGCCCGAGTAGTGATATTTTCTGACTTCATGCCAAAAGGTCCAAACAAGCCTTGAAAAATATTTTTCCTTTAGTCTTAATTAATTATGTATTGATTTAATTCAGATATTTTTTTTATTTTACTTCAGACTTCTAAAATAAGAGGACACAACTGAAACCATCTGTAACTCGTCTTGTTTTAAAATATTTTTTGTTTTTAATAATAACAACATTATTTTATGTTTTTGGTTATCGAATTTTCTATTTTATATATTTATATGCTTATTCCTTATTGTTTATAATAAATTTTTCACATTTCTAATTGAAAAAACTATTTTTTTCTGCTAAAACTGCAAGCGGTCTCTGAGACCGCCGCGCCCTTCCTTGGCCAAATGTCTAGTGCGCCCGCTGGCGGGTTAAAAAATGTGACTCGTCAATCTGTATCACGGTGCAAAAATTCAAACCTGTATTCCTTCAAATAGTGAAAATATGGAGATGTCTTCATCTTAAATGCGACACACTGTATAATAATGCTCAATGAATCACCTACGAGTAATTTGTAATTATAATAAGTACTAATAAGAAAGAGAAGCACAGAAGAAGATCTGTTATTGAAAAGTAGGAGAAAATTATTTTTTTCTTGTACCATTTTAGTTACTAAAATGTTATCGTCTTCTTATATAAAAGGGATCTAATATTAATAGGATATTAAGACACTAGGTAATATCACGTAATATCAAAGACCATATACCATATAGACTAGCATGGGCATAGTTTCCAAAAATTTCAGGGAGAGGCAAAAATTTTTCCCCCATGCGCCGCAGGCGAAAAATTTTGTTATCGCAAGGACAAGAAAAGTTAACAAATTTTGTTATCAATAATTTTATTTTTATTCTCTTGTGTCAAAAAGTGACATTTTATTATTTGGACGAGAAGTTAACTTTTCATCAAAGTACTATATTTTGCTGTGTTGCTAGGTAACATTTTTCGACTTTGATGTAATTAAATTAGAATAAATGTCAGATTGACATTATTAAATTAAAAAAATTATTAGTATTTTTGAGAATTTCTTACAATCGAATAAAAAATATTGTGACACATGGACGAAAATGTTTTCCGGGAATCATACGTTTGCTGGACTCGGCTTTGCCTCTTCCAGCAACTTCACATACCTACCCGTCCGATAAATTCAACTTTTTGTCCTTGTATCATAAATAATTATTAGCTCATAAGAAAATTAAATTTCTAAAACTATAAAGTCAACAGACAAAAAAAAGTTTGATTTTCGAACTCTTTAATAATAGCCTCGTGTCATTACTCTGGGGAGGGGGCTACCTCCTCTGGTGACGCCCGTGAAGACTGGCATAGCTTAGGGCCAAAATGTAATCTAAAATCCCCGCTAAAGAAGATGTCGCTATAGTCACTGCAAGCGTTTTTCTAGTGAATATGATAATTTGTCGAGGCGGGAGTAACGAAGGGATAAAACAAGTTTACTCTTCAAGGCATTTTAAGCAATTGCATAAGCAATTACCTCAAAAGCCTTTCACATTTTTTTAAATGGGTTTTCGGAAGTCTTTTAGTGTATGGTCTTTGGTAATAAAGTAATAGGCTAATATGTATACATAGTCTATCCTGTCCCCGAGGACAGAGTTCACTTCTATATATTTTTTAACTTATCAACACTCTACTGGGTTTAGTAGCAATGTCTTTGTAATCTTTTGGACTCGAGGAGCACAACTGCTCTGTATGCTGAATTCGACCATTGCTATAATGATCATTCGCATTTATTTTCTATTAAGTTATAGCAGTGTTATATAAACAAATTAAATTACTTAATTTTTTGGACGCCTAGAAATTAAATAACTCTTTGTTCTCCTAATGGATTTTAGATGGATGTTTTTTACAACTTATTTCTAAAGCAAATTATTTTAATACGCATCAGTATCAAAAATGATCAATTAGACTGCCTATAAAAGGTCGCTCTATTTCAGCAGTAACCATCAGTGTTCGTTGAGTTCACAGAGATACAAGAATTAGTGCTGTTTGCCCAAGAAACAGTAATGTAGTGTTTACAAAGCTGAGTAAAGGTTGAATCTGTACATCGAAATACAGGGTGAGCCATTTAACTTGTAACCCCTAACGATTTTTTACTGCAACGCAAATTACAAATATCATTTCAGTCTAGATCGGTTTGAACAATTATTTTTTTTGTAAATCAAAAAAGTGGATCAGGTAGGTAAATATCAAACTTCATATTGAATTTATTTTTTAACAACTGTCATAAACTACAGCTAGAACAATTTAACTTCAGGAGCGGTAGGGATACGTTCACGCAGATTTGGCCACGCCTCTCTTAAACACGATTGTTTTAAAATTAATTCGTTTGTATCAGTGGCTACTAAATTATAAGTAACTAGGCGATTACTATTGCATAGAGGGGAAAAGTATCAATTTAGGTATCTGCGCTTCCCCTCGGCTCGTCATGTTAAAATATTATTGCTGTACAATTATTTTTTAGTTTAATACTTACCTACACTGATCTACTTTTTGATTTATTAAAAGATAATTTTCTCAACTGATCTAGACTCCAATAATATTTGTAATTTGGATTGCAGTAAACAATCGTTATGGGTTACAAGTTAAATTGTCCACCCTGTATATTTTTTAAAATTAAGTTTTTTTTTAACCTTTCAGGAAATGATATCAGCTGGTAATGATTCAGGAGGTGATGGAATGAGTGATGCACCTATATAGTAATGGTGAAGCCGGTGGTGGACAATCTAGACCACCACCAGCTAATGAAAATTTAATGCCGAATGGTCTAGGTGGAATTCGTCGTGGAATACTCTTGGAAGCTCTTTCTGAAATTATTAAATAGTATAGCACTATTTGTTTGTTTTATATTAGTGTTTGTTTAATACACAAAACGGTATTTGACTCTAAGGCCGTGTGTCCTAAAAGAAACCAAAACGAGGCAACCGATCGTGCGTCTTTTAGAATAATAAATTATAATATAGAGCACTACCCAAAATCAATTTTTGCTATTGCACTCTTCTATTCATTTGGACCCACGTGATCTCAACTGATCCGTTTGACAATTTCGTCCATTCATAATAATACTTTGCAGTTGATTTCTCTTCAATTATTATAAGCAATTACCCAAATTAAATTATTTAATTCTTTAAACGTTTTGAATAATTTATAGTAGAGTCAACGAAGCAAAATTTATCCTAATTTTGGGAAAAGTTTTCTAACAGAAATTTTTTTTTCCTAATTGGTCGAAGCCATCAGTTTGAGTTTGAATATAAAATTTCGAGCAGAAGGCTTATTTTCTTCCACTTTTTAAAAGTTCGACAAATTAAAAAAATTTTATGTTCCAATCCGACCAATACAAGCCAAGATATTCAAACCATAGTTGAAACGAAAACTTGAAAAGGGCAAATTTTGCACTAAAGTCAAAGAAAAAGTGCCTTCCGCTCTAAATTGGGTCAAGACCTTTTAGATACAAACTGAAATTTGTGGTTTAGGCCGATTAAGATAAAAAATTGTTGTTACAAGACTTTTCCTAAAATCAGGATAAATTTTGCTTCGTTGACTCCACTACAATAACATTTGAATGGGTGTTTTTTGCAATTTATTTCATAGCAAATTATTATAACAACCCTCAATTTCAAAAAATACCAATTATGATACCTATAAAAGGTCGCTATTTTTCACCATCAGTGTTCATTGAGTTCCCAGAGATACAAGAATTATGAAATTTTACGCTGCTTTGTTGCTGTTAGCCACTATGGTTGCTTTTATGGTAAGAATAAGAAAATTATCTATAATTTAATAATTAATAATTTTTACCGTGGTTTAACAAAAAACCTTTAAACTGTGTTCCCAGAACTGAATGTTAAACCGTTGAATTATTTGTACATGGAAATACTTTTAGAAACCTCAAATAGGTGCAAGTACTCTTCTTCACTCAAAATTTCTAAACATTTAAAATGTCCTTTAAATAAAGTATTTTTCTATAACTTTTTAGCAAACGGCATCAGCTGATAATAAATTTGGAGGGGGTGGAGCACCTACAGGAGGTGATGCACCTAGTTGGGATGCAGCATCTAGTGGAAATGAACCAACTAATCTGGGAGATGGTGCTGTAAAATTTTTCCCACAGGTAATCGTGCCGACTGGTCAATAGAACTTCGTGGTGGAATTCGTGAAAATTATTGTGGGGGGGGGGCAAAGAAACAAGAAAAATTATAATGTCTAATAAATAGCACTATTTGTTTGTTTATTATCAATAAAACTATTACGTAATTATTAATTTGTACCATAAATGCCTAAAAATCACCCCAAAGGTTCCAAGAATAAATTAAATTTCTCAAAAAACGAGGGTCAGACCGACTCGAAGCTCACATCACCCAACAAGGTCTATTTTCATATTTAATGATGAGGTAACGGTTTAACCATCCATGAGATTTTTTGGAGCTCATCTACAATTGTAGTACAGTAGAAGTAATAAAAGAGATGGACCTAATTCCCACTGAAATGATTCCTGTTGCAAATTGAAGGTAGCATATTATACTTATATTCAACATAGGTACCATAAATATACAGCCCATACTCTCGTGCGAAATTAGTTTTTTCGGTCTTCTTCTTGAAAATAACGTCGCTCAAAATTGTCCTATATTTTAGACTCGGATTTAAAAACATTTTGAGCCATTTTTTTTTGGCCGGCATCGGCAGTTCGCAAACTTTTCGCTAAAGGGATTTTTTTTCGCGTTAGGGCGCTAGGCGGCGACGAATGAAGAAATATGTAATTTTTTAATGCTGCGAACACGAAAGTCAAAAATGCTGGAGTATTTTGCATCGAGAAGGTGTCCCAAACTCTTTTGATATCACCCTTTATAATCATTACAGTTTCCATAGGGGGGGACGCACAAAATTGTTTTTAAGGTCGTGTTTAAACTAAATTGTGACCATATTGTCAAAATTCGGGGAGTCGTAACGCCCTTAGAAAATTAAAAATCTAAAAATTGATAAATAGAACATATAGGACACAGTCCGCAGGAACAAGTTATAAACAAAATTACATAAAATTTTTTTATGAGGGCACTACGAACCCTCGAAGTTAGGCGAGAAGCTTAAAATTAAAAATACATAGTTAATTTTTGAAAAACTATAAAAACGATTAAAAAAAGTAAAAAAGGGTAGATTGCCACATAGAACATTTATAAGACACAATGGTAAATTCGCAAATCTGCAAATTTAGCGAAATTGAGTTAAATAGTAGATTTGAATGGTATGGTAGATGACCAATGCACATACGTAGTAAAGTTTCTGATTAATTTGTATCTCATTCTCTTACTTAGATACAGCCATTTTAAATTCAAAAAACTGCATAAATCTTGGTTTTTGACTAAAATAAATTTCATGCGCAAATTTCATGCGCTAAATCTTTCAAAAACATTTTTTTTCTCACTTATTAAATAACGCATAGAGCTGATCTTTTTATTATTTCATAGAGCAATTATTCAGGAATAAAAAGTTATTTTAAAATTTAAAAAAAATCTTCAATTGTGGCACAAATAATTCTTTTTATACAAATAAATCTACAAAAAAAGTACAAAAAGTTCCCACTTCCAACACCTTAAACTTTTTTTTTCACGATATGAATTTTAAATTTTTGTGGAAAATTGATGCCTTTAGAACATTTAGACTAGGCGCAAAAGTTAAAGTATTTTATGCAAGCGGCATTTCATATAACATTTTGGTAACCGATATTTTCCCAATATTTCAACCCTACTGAATACGAAAATTGCGGTTACCAAAGCAAAATCTTAATCGGGATCGTGATATTCAAGATGACGCCCAAGATGTCTGCTTTGTTATTTTTGATAAAATAATTATGAACAATTAGGACAAATATTGTCATTGGTTGGGATAGATAATTTTATACCCTACAATTTTTATTAGAAGTAAAATTATCTTCAGATCACTCCTAAAAGAGCTAGAGTCGATAAAAGCACCAGTGTTGTATAAACCGTCTTAATACATAAAGCAGTATATGGAAGCATCTTGGTGAGTTCAGCGAGGTAGCTTTCCCAGTATCCAGCTAGGATGTATCTGTTAAAACATGATCAGAGCAAATCAAGTCCATAAAAGTCGATCATAAAGAGGATATTGCGTCTTCTGTTTTGACAACACACGGTGCTTCTCCCGACTCTCTAGACCATTAAAGAGTGATTTTACTGTAATTTTTTGTAGACCATAAAATTATCTATCCGAGCTAAGAAAAATATTTGTCTTAATTGCCATAATAATTAATCCATCAAAATAAATAAAAAGAGCAAACATGTATATTACGACGATTTTTAAGCACACGATGTCTTTAGCTGGCTTTCGCTCCTTAATAAGCAATCTTACGGTACTTTTACATTTAATAATAATTGTAGAGAACCTTGTATATCTAATTCAATCAAAACAGTTGTCCAAGTTTCAATAATAATTCTTCCATCCAAATAAATCTTAATTAATAAAGCAGACAACCTAGTCGTCATCTTGAATATCGCGCTTCCGGTTTAAATTTCACTGTGGGTAACCGCAATTTTTGGATTCAGGGGGGTCGAAATATTGGGAAAACATCGGTTACCAAAATGTTATATGAAATTCCTCTGGCATTTCGATACTGGGATTTTGTTCCAATTTCACGGTGCTTCTTCCGACTGTAGCTCCTTAAGGAGTGATCTGAAGATAGTTATACCTCTAATAAAAATTGTAGAGTATAAAATTATCTATCCGAACCAATAAAAATATTTGTCTTAATTGTCCATAATGATTCCATCAAAAATAACAAAGCTGACATCTTGGGTGTCATCTTGAATATCACGCTTCCGGTTAAGATTTCGCTTTGGTAACCGCAATTTTCATATTCAGCAGGGTTGAAATACTGGGAAAACATCGGTTACCAAAATGTTATATGAAATGCCGCTTGTATGGTTAAGGATACGTTTTTTCCGATAACAGTCCTAGTCTAATTTGATCTCGCACAACATTCAGTCGCGTTTCAAAAATAAAGGTTTTAGAACCATTTATATAGAACCATGCAATTTTATCGTTGACTAGTCATTTGGCAAATCTGCATTTTAGGCCGTTAAAATTGAAAATTTTTAAATTTCTTGTTATAGCCTTAAAGGTACCTTAAAGGAGAACATTATTTTCAAAAATATCATTGAAAAGAAATAAAATAGATTTCACAGACACAGTTGAATTTATTTTTTGCTCTCCTGTAAAATCGCGATTTTGCAGATTCGCGAGTTTACCATTGTGAGGACGATATACGAGGGGAATTTTTTATGTTATCTACCTACCTATGGAAACAAATTGCTATCGCGATAATTTTTTTATGTCAAATTTCTGTGACATTTTAGAGTGTAACCTGCAAGTTTGATTCAAATCGCTTCAAGTTTGTTACGTCTGCATTAAATTAAATGGACAAAAATGATGATTTAAAACTTGAATACAGAAGTGTAATCAAATTTCTAACGAAAGAAGGCAACAACCCGAAGCAAATTCATGAAAGAATGGTTGTTGTTTATGGGGAACATAGCTCATCTTATTTCCAAGTAAAATTTTGGTCTAAGCAATTCCAATGGGGTAGGCAATCCATTCGGGATGACCCAAGGTGCGGAAGACCTCTTGAAGCCCGAACACAAGAATCCATCCAGAAAGTTGAAGCTTTGGTGTTGAGTGATTGTCGTGTGAAAATTTCAATTATTGCAAGAGAAACAGGCATATCTGAAACAACTATTTTTAAGATTCTGCATGAAGATTTGGGGATGAGTAAGGTGTCGGCACGGTGGATTCCCAAGCTGCTCAGTCCCGAACAAAAGGTTTGTAGACGGCAAATTTCCGAAGAGAATTTAGCCGCTTTATCTCGAGATGAGAACTTTTTCTTTAAAATCATAACTGGAGACGAGACCTGGGTACACCACTGGAACCCACCGACGAAACAAGAGTCCATGCAGTGGGTTCATAAGGGCTCACCACCGCCCAAGAAGGCGAAGACGCAATTTTCAGCTAAAAAAATTATGGCCACAGTTTTCTGGGATTGTGAGGGAATTTTGTTGATTGAATATATGCCAAAAGGGTCCACAATAACGGGGAATGTTTATAAAGAAACAATCGGCAACTTGAAAAACGCTATACGCGAGAAACGGCCTCACAATTTTCATCAGAAAACTGTGCTTCTGCACGACAATTGCAGGGTGCATAAGGCACGAGTCGTTCAAGCAGTAATCAGTGATTGCGGCTTTGAGGAATTACAACATCCACCGTATAGTCCTGACCTCGCCCCCTGTGACTATTATCTTTTTCCAAAACTCAAAAAACACTTAAGAGGGCGTCGCTTTTTGTCGAATGAGGATTTGAAAACGGCCGTAGATTTATATTTTGCAGAGTTACCAAAAGAATTTTTTTACGAAGGCATAGCATTATTAGCAAAACGTTGGAATAAGTGTGTAAGCGTTGATGGTTCTTATGTTGAAAAATAAAATATTGTTTGTTCTTTAAGTCGTTTTTTTCACTACTAGGTAGATGACATAAAAAACTCCCCTCGTATAACACTATTTGTTTGTTTCATTATCATTAAAACTTTAAATTGTATAACTATTGGTTTCTACAACACACAACTGTATAGTATAGTCCAGTTTATTTAAAATGCGTTTTTGAAGTTTCATAATGACAGCCCAGGCTTGCCACACTAACAAATCAAGCTAAAAAACTTCGAATTACAAACAAATAAATTGTAATGTAACAACTCTGTACAGGGATACCAAATTAAAATAGTCCCTAGCTGCGTTGTCTCTAAACATTTCTAACTAACTTTAGGTTTGCTCCGGTAAGTGTCAAAAACCCGTTTCCACTGAAAAAAATCGTAGTGGTCCCAATCTACCAGAAAAGTCTGGTAAGCGTTACGTTACGGAATAATCGCTCTACAGTTACAACCAGTCTCTTGGTCGTCGGTCGTGAGCGACTGATCATCTCTTTGGATGGTTGGATGAGATGGGTCGTACTTTTAAACGAAATAATCACAGAAGAAAATTTGATAAAATCCTAATCTGGACCTTATCCATAAATATTAAAAAATGCAAGTTAGAAAAATGATACGTGTAGTGACATCTCCTGTTAATATAGTTTAATTAATTAAAACTGTAAAATTAAAATCCTAATCTGAACGTTATCAATAATGATCAATAAAAATATTTTAAATTTAAATTATAAAAATAGTAAATTGATACATGTGGTGGCATCTTATATTAAAATTAAGAAACAAAATCGAATTAAATCAAATTGACTTCCACATCGATGGGAGTTGTGCTGCGAAGAGATTGGGCAACAGAATTTACGAAGACGAAGAACAAGAACATGAACCCAATATAGATCCTCTTGCGGTATATAATAATCCAGACCAGATCAAGATGAATAAATGTCCCCAACCGATTGCCCTTTGGCCCATTTGTCTAAGTCTTGTGAAGTATATGAGTAGAAGCAAGTCAAAGTAGTATAATATTATAATATAGGTACCGCCCGTTTCCAAAAAAGGGCCCCAGCTTTGTAACTTTAGACAAATAAAATTTTATATAAAATTAAGTGAGACGATCTTTTCTACAATTTTAGCGAAATAAAGTTACTATTTTCCAAATAGCTAAGGCTGATGGTGTCTTCGTTATGTTTTTTAAATTGCACCCGAGGGGTCAACCACTGTTCTGATTTTCTACACTGACTGCAGTTGACTACCTATGACTGCATTATGCTATGGCTGCTATTGACTGCAGATGACTATCGTTGACAGCTCAATTTTTGTACATTGACTGCAGAGAGTGGATAACCCCTCGATTGCACCATATACATTTTTTAGTCTCATATGATAGAGAATTTTTTTCTCTTTTCAATAAGGTCAACCATCCATTAGGGTTAAATAAGAAAATTTTAAAGAAAAATTGAAAAAACTAAATCTACATCATTTTTCATCAAGCAAGCGGATTGTTCAAAAAAACAAATGATTTTCAATTGTTTCAATTCAATTTCAATTCAACTGATAAGTTCGCAGGGGTCTTCTAAGGTCTGGGTGTGTAAGAGGGGCACAATTGCTCGCTCTGCTAAATTCATCCATTGATAATAATAGTTGGAAGGTGTTATCTTTTCATTTATAAGCAATTACCTTAATCAAATTAAATTACTTAATTTAAATTCGGACACTTTTTGAAATTGAAAAATTAAAATAATTTTTGTTGTCCCTCTAATGGATTTCGAATGGTTCTTTTGCAATTAGTTTACAAATTACTACATAATACTCGTCAATTTAAAAAAATTATCAATAATTGATAATTATTAATTTATTATAGGTACTACCTATACCTATAAAAGGTCGGTATTTTACCCAAAGTGTTCATTGAATTCACAGAAATACAAGAATTATGAAATTCTACGCTACTGCTTTATTGGTTTTTGCCATTATTAGTGTTTCTATGGTACGTATATAATTTATTATTAATAATTGCCATTTATACATTTTAACTGTGACTTGCCAGAAAAATAGTGATCTGGGGTTTTTACAACACCTAAAGGCTCGTCTTCACACACAGGCTTGCCTTCCGGTTTGCCTGCACAGGTCACCTAAACGCTGTCTAGACCCCCTGCACAGCCAAAACGAAGGCTGTGGACATCTTTCAGGCGGCCTTGCACAGGCAAACCGAAAGGCAAGTCTGTGTGTGAAGACGAGCCTTAAGCTGAATATTAAATCTTTGAACTTGTACAACGTACATTGAAATAAACTTCTAAAAATTCTTCAAGTTAAGTATTTTTCTTTAACATTTTAGCAAACGACATCAGCTGATAATGATGATGGATCTAATGGGGATGAAGTATCTAGTGGGGGTGAACAACCTAATCAGGAAGTCGGTGGTACACTCTCATTCAATCGGGATTTTGTTCCGACAAGTGTAAGATAAGGATTTCGTGGTGTGGTGTAATACGTGAAAATGAGTAAAATGAAAATTGGTAAAAGGAGAAAAATTTTAATGTAATAAAACTATAAAAATAGTTAAGTTTCTATAAAATCACAAAATAATAAATAGCACTAGGTATTTGTTTGTTTCATTATCAAAACTCTAATGTGTAACTATTGGTTTCTATAACACACAACGGCATTGTCCAGTTTACTTTAAAATGGGTTTTTAAAGTTTCATAATGACAGCCCAGGGTTGCCACATACCAACAAATCAAGCTAAAAAAGTTTGAATTTCAAACAAATTAAATTGTAATGTGTAGAGAGCGGATTTTAGGCTCTTAAAAATTGAAAAAAAAATGCATTTAGGCATTTTAGGAAAAAACAAAGGCAAGCCAAATGATCCATTTTTTTGCGAAGCGTATTGTTTAATTTTATCAACCTAAATTAATACCGAAACGGCAATTGCCCTAGAATCCGCTTTCTAGTAATGTGACAACTCTGTAGAGGGATGCCAAATTAAAAGTCTCTAGCTGCATTTGTCTCTAAAAATTTCTAACTAACTTCAGGTTTGCTCCGGTAAGTGTCAAAAACGCATCTCTAGATAATCTGGACTATATCTGACTGCTGACACTAAAGTCGTTCATTCACCGTAGAAACCGCAACTAGGCTACCGGCCGTAAAAGCAACTAACCGCACGCAACTAAACTGATCGCGTGTTTTTTCGTTCGTCAAGGAAATCTATATTTGAAAACGTCCCTAAATGTCACTATCGGATGATAATATTGTTAGTTAGATTTTGAAAAACAGCTCAAGAAAAGGTGTTGGTTCAAAATCGCAAGTGAAATTAATTTTAGCCAGTTTAAACAGAATTATAAAAAGAGTGGGGAAAATTTTCGCGAGCTTGAAAGACTTGTAGAGTCGAATATACCAACTACAATAATCCTGTCGAAAAATAAGAAAAGTCGTAAGCAACTATTTGCCTAGCGATCAACAAGTTTGGTCGTGCAGATCCGTTTCCACTCAGAAATAATCGTAGTGATCCCAATGTACGAGAAAACTCTGGAAAGCTCTACGTTACGGAATAATCGCTTTACTGTTACAATACGTCTCTTGGTCGTCGCTCGTAAGCGACTAATCATCTCTTTGGATCGGGGGACGAACGGGTTCGTACTTTTAAAAGAAATAATCGCAGAAGAAAATTTTATAAAATCCTAATCTGGACTTCTAATAATCGAAAAAATCGAATTAAATCAAATTGACTCGCACATCGACGGGAGTTGCACAGAAAAATAAATCCATTCTGTGCCACGAAGAAATTGAGCAACAGAATTTACGAAGAGTGAGAACAAGAACATGGACCTAATATAGAACCTCTTGCGGTACATCACAACCCATAACAGACCAAGATGAATGAATATCCCCAACCGATTGCCCTTTGGCTCATTATAAATTTGTCTACGTCCTGTGAAGTATATGAGTAGAAGCAAGTCAAAGTAGTATAATATCATTATACAAGATATTATAATATCTTTCTAAAATATCTCATAAATTTGATCACTGACTCAAACGCATTTTAAAATTTGGTGTAAAAACGGCGGAGTTATTTAAAAATCTTTACATTTGTAACTCCTGTCCACCAAGTCAAATAAAAAGGCAAATTGGAAGGAATGGGCTTAAAAACACATTTTTTCAATTTTTTTTTTGCATTTTCGGAAAAATTTGATCACTGAGTCGACAGGATTTCAAAATCGGTTCAAAAACGTCAAAGTTATCTAAGAATCAAAAATTGAAATCTTTACATTTGTACGTCCTGTCCATGCAAAGGTTAAACTCGACTTTAAGAAATCAATTTTTGCTCCCTATAGAAACGGTGGAGCTTTCGACGGGCGATTAAAAAATAAAGGTTCGGGTCAGGGGAAGGGTTCGGGGAAGGGTTTGATTTAGATCTACAATACTATTAGGGGGAAACTGTATATACAACAAACTGATCCATAGCCAAAAAAGGTATCTCATGAGAAAATATTCTTTCCTTTCAGGTAAGAAAAACAATTTAAATTTCCAAATTCAATTACAAGTGAACTAGCGGGCCCCCGTCGAGATTCGACGAGGTATTTGAAGATACGAAAGCGTTAGAAAAATGACATTTTAAATGACAAAACTATTATAATGCACTTACTACCTACACCGATGATTGTTTTTTGTTACCTAAATGTACGAAATAGGCGTGTCCGTCATTTAACGTGATCGAACTTTGTGTCACGCGTAAAAATATTAAGCAAATTATTGAATGCAATTATTAAGTAGTACAAGAATTTAATGTACACAGAGTTTACAATACGTGACTATTGTCAGGTATTGGAAGAATGTGAGATAAAGCATAAATCGCCAGTTTTAGCAATTTTAGTTGGCGCGTGTGCCAAGTTAATAAAAAGCACCAAAGTAGGTTTTGAGAGTTAGTTGAATTAGGAGTCAGTAAGTAGACTTACTTGCAGTTTATGATTCGGAAACGCGAGACGTTTGTCGGTTTATTACATTATAATGGTTAACTAGTTAACAGAATCATTATGTGTTGGATTAACATTATAATCGGATAAGAGATAATTATAAAATAAATAAATTGTATTCCAGCACTGTGGTTTTGGTTATTTCATTCCGGTACAACTCTGGAAGGATTCCAGAGGTCATGACTACCCCCAGTCGTAACATTTGTTAAAGTGGGGAGATAAGAGTAATACGCGTAACAATTTACTATTTAAAAAAATGTATGAAGTTCGTAATTTGTAGAAAAAAATTAGTGCTGACATATCTGTGGGTCTACAGCTTCAATTTAAAAATTTTTTTATCAAAATCGGTCCAGTAGAAGTACTCTAAAATAACCGCTGAAGAAAAGGCTTCGCGTTTTAAATATATGGATATTGATTTTTAAACATTAAAAAATACTCCAAGTTCTAATAAACTTAATTAAAGAGCTAGAAAAAATAAGTAATGTGATAACATCGCAGGAGGCCTTCTAATCGTTTGGGTGTGTAAAGGGGGCACAACTGCTCGGTCTGTTGAATTCATCCATTGATAATGATCCTGTGTAGGTGTTACATCTTTTAATTCATAAGCAATTACCTTAATCAAACTAAATTGCTTAATTTAAATTTGGACACTTTTTGAAATTGAAAAATTAAAATAATTTTTGTTGTCCATCTAATGGATTTCGAATGGTTCTTTTGCAATTAGTTTACAAATTATTATAATACTCGTCAATTCAAAAAAAAATATCCATAATTGATAATATATTATAAGTACTACTTATATCTATAAAAGGTCGCTATTTTATCCAGTGTTTATTGAACTCACAGAAATACAAGAATTATGAAAGTCTACGCTACTGCTTTATTGGTTTTAGTCATTATGAGTGTTTCTATGGTAAAAGTATTTAAATTATTATTAATAATTGCTATTTATACATTTTAACTGTGGCTTGCCTAAAAAACAGTGATCTGGTGTTTCTACAACACCTAAACTGAATATTAAACCTTTGAACTTGTACAGTCACGTGCATCTCTTTTGGCCATCCCGGCAATACGTTAGCACCAATTGTGGGTGCAACCATCGTAACACCAACACAGTTTGTTGATTTACTACTCGTTAGCATCCCTCAATTTAAGTATGGGGGGTGTTATTGATGGTTGAACCCTCGTGCTAGGCGTATAGCTGGGGTGGCCAAAAGATATGCACGTGACTGTGCAACGTACATTGAAATATAGCTAAAAATTTAAATGGTTCTTCAAATTAAGTACTTTTTCATAACATTATAGCAAACGATATCAGCTGATAATAATTTCGAAGGGGCTGAACAACCTACACCCGGTGATGGATCTAATGGGGGTGAACAAGCTAAGGTATTTAATGGTGGCCACTTTCAAGAGAAGGCTGTTCCGGTAACTCTATAAGAGCTTCGTGGTGTGGTGTTGGTTGTGTGGTGCAAATGATTGGTATAAGAAGAAAAATTTTTATGTAATAAAAACTATTAAAATAGTTAGTTTCTATAAAATCACAAAATAATAAATAGCACTATTTGTTTGTTTCATTATCATTGCGTGCATTCACCGGATGTAACAGTTATGAAGCCGCTACCATCGTGCGGTAAATTTGTTTTTTTGTTTTAAGTAAGCAGGTATCGAGATAGATCAACATAACGCAAATGAAACTCTGTCCAGAGATGCAAAATTAAAATAGTCCCTATCTGCATTGTCTTTAAACATTTGTAACTAACTTTAGGTTTGCTCCGGTAGTGTCACAAACGCATCTTTAGATAATCTCGATAATCTGTACAGGATCTGGACTATATCTGACTGCTGACACCATTGAATAAAGAAGTACCTAGCCCCTACTCCCGATTTCCGGTCAATTTCTCCAATAGAAACGGTTGCTTATACTCCCACTTATAAGGAAAGATCATGATAGCCAATGATAATGACAGATCATGTAAACTTGACGCAATGAATGAGTCATCCGTCGTTTTCTAAAATGTTGTTGTTGTTTCTCTTATAGAGGCAACGGTGACTAACCTTCCTTCCCGATCTTTTTGTTCTAAGGCTGACACTAAAGCCCTTCGTCCTCTTACTTTCACTCCCCTATAAAATGTTTAGCAGAGGTGGGATCGATGTGGACTTTTGATGCTGGATTATTGAAAAATAAATATTTTCAACCTTTTGGGTGAAATAAAAAATATTTAAATTGCCTACGCATAACCGTATTTTCCTAATAGTACGGAGCCTACGCAACATAAAACTATGGAACGCGAAAAGGTATGTCGAGGATCACATTTTGAAAAAAAGGGGGTGTGTAGCGCCCCTCTCGAATATATCTTTGGTCTCATAGGACAAAATTTGCCAATATAGTCCCAGTAAACTATGTTTCGAGTTTCATTTCATTACCCATAACCATAAGTTCAAAGTACCTGAGGTATTCGCCGTGTACAATCCGCATTAAAGGGGGTGTACAGCCGCCCTCATCGAATTTTTTTTGGTCTCATCAGATAGAATTACTTGATATGGTCCCAGTTAATTATGTACAGAGTTTCATGCCATTAACCAAAAGTGCAGCATCATTTTGCCTAGGTTCCGCACTATAAACAATTTCCACGGGAATCATTTTTGATTACTTTATTCTCTTTTTGAAGTACTTTTAGATGATATATAAATAAAAAAATTAACCCTTTTTTCTGAACAGTCTTTTTAATTAAATATTGGTTTTTGAATATTAAAAAATACTTCAAGTTGTAATAAACCTAATTGAAAAGCTTGAAAAAGAGTAAATAAAAAATAAGTAACCTGATATTATACTTAGAGATGAAAAGGGACATAAAGAAATGTAATTAAAAGTGAATTTCTTTTACAAAAGACATCAAACACTTTTACAAAAGAAATTAAGAGCTGTCTTCTATAATAATACGAGTTAATAAAAAGCAAAGTTGTATATAGGGTGTTGAGCAATTTTTTAAAGAAACAAAAATTATGGTGTGGCTGTTTTGGGCATCGTTAACAAATTTGTCCATTCTGATAAATATCCATTCGGTCAAAACCTAGTCGGGAAAAGTCCGTCTAGGAAATGAGTAAGAACCAACGTATTCAGTAATAAATTAATCCAAGTGCTAGTTTTGCTCATTTCAAGTTTCATTAACCCTCCAACACGAAGTTTACGATGCGTATCATTTCGAAATGCTGTAATTCTTCAGAAGGATACGTTCCGAATGTTAAGCCTTTAGGTATTGTTTTTCCGATAATTTTTTTCTGTTTCCTCTATTTGAGAAGACGAACAATGGAAACTAAATCCACCTTACATAAACTTAATTTTATATACTTTTTAAGCATTGAGTTTTTATAGACACCCTGTATAAAAAGAGTAAAGCTTTTAATCATTATTTCTACAAAACGCGCTAATAAGTTACTAATTTTAATATAACCGAATACCGCGTATCTCTCTTATGAAGTGAATAAATACAAGCAACGCTTTAGGTAATTTATTGGTTTAAAGATCTTAATTGCAAAGCGGGCCATGAACAGGTAAGTCCCAAAGGAACAATAAAGTTGTGTTCCGTACCATGGCCAACTGAACTAATCTCAGATGTTTTATTACTGGGTTTCAACTTTACACCTTTTGTGACAAGATTTAATATCGTTTAATTTAAATTTCTATGGAAATTTTTAAAAAATTTCATTATCTATGAGTATTTTAATTTACGACATAAATGATTATTGCCAAAAAGTTTCCAAAAAGCTAGAGTAGAGGGTGGGAGAAATTATATGCGATCACTAATCGCCAAAGCATCTTATATTTCGAAAAAAACTGATCAAATTGATCAAATACCTTTAAAATTTGATGTTTGATTCTATCTACCCTAAATAATAATTTAAATAATTAATTAGTAATTTTAATTTTTAATTAATTTGTAATTTTTTGAAATATTGGGCATAATTATTAGAAAGCAAAATGGTACTTATGATACATCGTTGTAAAGAGAAATTGATTTAGAATACGATTCTGTAAAAATATACAGGGTGTTCTATTTAAAAAACCAAAGTTACATTTTTTTCGGAAAACAAGTAGGCCATGAAAAAAAATTGTTTGCGCTATTTTGTAGATGAGGTGTTGTTTGAAAAGTTTCTAATTTAACTTTTTTTTGTATCTTCAACATTTCAGCAGATATTAGCTGTACAGTAAAAAACCAACCAACCTGTAGAGATAGAGCACAGTTTATCACACTTTTTTAGAAGAAGAAACGTATTTTAATGAAAAGTTTGAAATGAAAAGAAAAATATTGGTTATTTTGTATTATTTATAATAATTTTTTACATATTTTTGTTGAAATCAAAATTTTTGTTAATTGAAATATTATTCCTTAGTTCAAAAATTTGGATTTTTAAAGCTTATTCTGTACTTTTGATGCATATTTAATGCATATAATTGCAGTTTTTATGCTATTTTGAGCGCTATTTTTGGAATTTTTTATGCTTAAAAATACGTTCTCTAATAATGACTAATGACCCATGAACAAAATAGAAAAGCAACACGTTGAAGATTTCATTAAAAAAATCTTATTACTAACCTTAGAAAACTGCCAAAGTGACTCGCAAAACTATCTCAAAAATCCAAAAAGCACAAAAAAGCACTAGGTATTAGAAAGAAACAACCTTTCATACCGAATTTCAAAATAATACTGAAACAAACTATTGGAAAACTTAATCGCATCAACCACCAAATGTGCAAAACTATCTTATCGCATTTTGTATTTAACTGAGAGCGTTTATTTTATCATTTAAATTTTTAAAGTAAAATTATAAAATATTGCAATAGAGAGAATATTCAGTGGGATGGTTCAAAAATAGTGGATTTGCTCTTGAGAGATTATTAGCCAAGCACTCCAAAATGATAAAAACATTATTCCTCTTCTAAATTTGGGTATTAAGAAAAGCTCTTGTTTAATTTATGTAGTCCAAAATTTCATGAAAAAGTGCCTCAATGCCTACTGTATCGTATGACTTATTTCGTTCATCCACTCGAAGACTTCAGAGCTGGATAATCCATGAAGCGCGTGCTTCAGGGCCTTTTGTTGTGGAGGACCCAGAAAAAAGTAAAATAGTAAAGAAAATTTAATGCCCTATAACTTCTTTTTTTAAGACTTTGCAAAACAAATAAGGGCTGAGGTGCTAGAAGCAAAAGTTTGACGCAAAACGTGAGACAATTATTTGTAGATAAAGCGCGTGCTTCAGGGCCCGGTCTTGTGGAAGGTTAGGAAAAAAGTAAAATGGTAAAGAAAATTTAATGCTCTATAACTTCTTTTATGAAGAGGTTTACTGTAAAACAATGGGCTGAGGTGCTAGAGGCAAAAGTTTGACGCAAAACGAGAGGCAATTTTTTTTCATGCTTTAACGATATTTGTGGATGAAGCGCGTGCTTCAGAGCCCGGTGTTATGTAGGGTCCGGAAAAAAGGTAAAATAGTAACGGAAATTTAATGCTCTATAACTTCTTTTCTGACAACTTTTACTGTAAAACAAAGAGCTGAGGTGCTAGAGGCAAAAGTTTGACGCGAAACGTGAGACAATTATTTGTAGATAAAGCGCGTGCTTCAGGGCCCGGTCTTGTGGAAGGTTCGGAAACAAGTAAAATGGTAAAGAAAATTAAATGCTCTATAACTTCTTTTCTGAAGAGGTTTACTGTAAAACAATGGGCTGAGGTGCTAGAGGCAAAAGTCTGACGCAAAATGTGAGGAAATTCTGTTTTCATACATTAGCAATATTTCTGGATGAAGCGCGTTCCTCAGGGCTCGGTGGCCCGGTCTTGTGGAGGGTCCGGAAAAAAGTAAACTAAAGGAAATTTAATGCTCTATAACTTCTTTTCTGGAGACTTTTACTGTCAAACAAAGAATCAAACTTCGCTTCCTAAATCGCTAGAGAACGCGCACGTTTGGACGGCTTTCTCAGTCACCATCAGAGCCCCACAGAGAGATAAATTTGTAATAGTTTCAAAGACTCTGACGATGATTCTGGTGAAGACACTTTAATTACTGAAAGGGGAGAAAATATTTGATCGTCAATATTTTGTCTTTTCTTCTCAAAAAGCGATTTTTTCTCATCCCTTGAGGGATATGATATTTATTGTAAAACCTAATACTTTTCTTGTGTTCAATAAATAAATCTAATAAAATAAGAGCTTGAAAACATTTTAAATTTATAAGGAAATCTCTTCCGCTTTAAAGAAAAAAGAAAATTTTTCCACGTCTCTCAAAGTGCATTTTAAAAGTATGCAAATTCTCGCCAACATCCAATCAAAATCACTTACTGTAAACGATTGATGATAGCTCTACGTCGCCACCAGATTACATCTCGATATCATTTTTTTTCTAATCACATCTTTTTTTGCTCCAATTCCTAATTTTAAAACTTTTATAAAATTATTATCATCGCCACTATTTGAGCATTTTATAAATTATAATTAAAAGCACCAAAGTGGAAGAAAATTTAATGTTTCAAACCATCTTGCTAATTTTCTCCAACTGAATTTAATTTTCATTTATAACATTAAGGGTTTGTTTCAATTACTATAAGGAGCAAAAAGGGTGGAAATTTGATGCGACTTTTCTTTTGAACAATGTTTGGATTGTTTTAAGTACGCTCTTACGGTTTCGACGTAAACGAAAAAAAATTTCATTCAATTTCCTAATGTTACCAGAAAAATGAGAAGAAAACTACAAAGACATTTTTTAAAAATCAATCTATATGGAACCACCCTGTACATTTTTGAATATTTTAAAAACTCGTAAAATTAGGTCATTAATGAACTATTGGGTTTAGTGCCCTTCTTCTTCATGGCTTCCTTGAGCTCGCCCTTACATTAAATAAATGGTTTTGGATAAATAAACAAATAGATAAAACTCCCAAGCTTTATAATAATTCTTATAACTGTTTTACAGTACAGTAAAAATTAAAAATAACAACAAATTGAAACAATTTCTTATTACAATAAATACAATATACGTAGAGGTATGCATAATTTACACAATTCAACTAGAATTAAACTGTAAAAATTAATTTAATACATTTATTGTGTCTTCTTATCTTCTATAGCAGCTACATTCTTTGTTACATCTTCCACTTTAGCTTGTTCACCAGTATAACCAAACTCATTTCTTCTAGTAACATCCACACGATAAATCCAACGTTGATAAAGGAAAATAATAAAAACTATATCGTCTCGAAAACAACCTAATCTATACATTGTGGGCATTTTAATAACAAACGCAAACATATCGTCGATGAATGTGTTTAAAAATTTATAAGTTAACATACGCCATGGTAAATGAGCTACAGATTTTAATTTATAATTAATGAAAAGTTGCGGTGTCATCATTATAAAACCAAAAGTTAAAAGAAAACCGTACAACATACCAAGTACAAATGAATACCAACCTTTATGTTCTAAATACAACAAAGAATAAATACCGTAACCAGCTAATAAAGGAAAACATAACCAAGATAAGTACTTAAATGCGAGTTCGTCGTAACGCCTAGTGCTACTCTCAACGTAAGAACCTTTATCTTTAAATGTAATCCAACCGTTTACAAATTTAATATCGATAACCTTATTAATCTTCCACAACTCGATCCCTAAACCGACGAAGCAAGAAATTTTAATAACAGTATTCGTATCGTTATCCAAAACGTAAAGTAAAACAATCACTGATTGAAAAACTCCAAACAAAACCGATCTTACAGATAAACCTTCTAACGAATTACGATTATTCCAAAACTGAATATCATTTTTAAACGCTAACAATTCAAACACAGAATGAAGCATCGTAACTATAACAGTTATACCCAACAAATAAGGATTCGTTTCCAATAAAGTCTCCTTTAAAGTATCTTGTTCTTCATCGCTTTGTTCGTTTTCATTATCACCAAACAAATTCCATTTTTGTCTCGACATTTGAGCAGCATACAATTGCCATTTAAACAAACCTAAAGGTTGGAATGTAACTTGTAAACTCAACGACTCGTTTAAAGGTTTATAATCTTTAGCCATATTCCAAAAGTTGTTAGCAAACAAAATTGGCTTATACAGCTTCCCATCTTCGGTAAATTTAATATATTCGTCTAAAGGTGCCGCTACAGAACCGTAGGTCCAATGAGTAAAGTCAGTGACTAAATTTAACGTTAAATTTGGATGCCAATGTGCGACTACCTCACCATCAATAACAACAACATCTTCAGTTTCACCAGTGAGTAAATTCTTAGTTTCGCTCTTTTTAAGCTTTTTAAACTTGTTCAATTGAGTTGTAACGTAACTAATTTGATTCTGTCCGTAATTTTTTGCTTTAGGATCAGGACTTTCATTAAACTTGGTTAAATATGCGTGTACATACAACGAACCGTTGTTTTTTATGTGGTTAGTAAGTGGAATTTCACTTTCAAACGAATATGAACCGTCACCGTCTTCTCCAGAAGTCCAATCGCCGTACATTAAGTTTGGTTTAAACCAAAACAAATTTGACGGTTCAAAATTATTGTTAAATTCTTTTTCGGTAAGATACACGTGTAAAGAGATTCTAGTTCCGTTGTCGAACATGTTACGTGCCATCGAAGGTGACGCTGGACTTCCGGGTGCATTTGTTACTGTCGGTGTCGAACGTGATCGGAAAAATGATGTTATAAAATATATAATTAAAGCTCGGATGATTAAAGACTTTGTTATTGCGAAAAATGATTCTAATTTTGATGGTTGTCTGTTTAAAAGCTCTACCTAAAATCAGTGATTGATTAATAATGGTTAATTTTTAATTATACCGAACTTACGTTATTAATGGAATTTGGGTCATCAGAAGTCTCCAATTCTTGAGGTTCTGAATTATTTGCAACGATTTCACCATTACTAGCATTTTCATCGGCATTTTCACTCATCTTTTCTTATTTAAAAATCGTAGTCACACATCAATTAGTCACATTTATAAAGTAGGGACTTTATGATGATATTTGCTTACGTCATTGCGTAACAGAAAAATTTAAGTTGACAGCACTGTCACAAATAAATGTCAAAGTAAAGAAATCATGTGTTAAACAAACATAACCTTACTTTCTACAAAATATTTGTTTAAAATTACGTTTTTGAATTAAAAGATGTAATTTTTTCACAATGTTTACTCAAAAGCTTATTTATTTACCACAAAATTTGGCGAAACAAATAAAAACACCACATTTAGTGTACTTAAAATCGAGTTTTTCAAGTGTAGCACCACAAACTGTTCAAAAAGACCGTCTTTTAATTAGTTGTAAACGCAAAGAACACGACTTTTATGCAGGCCAAAAGTACGATAAATTTGACGAAATTGTTCTAGCATCCAAAGGATGGAACCACAGCAAATCAAAAGGAGATCACTTTGTTGTTTATCCAAATCCTGAAGCAAACGAAACTTTACCGAGTATTCCATTAAATGAAGTTGATTTAGATCAAAATATAAAAACATGTTTAAAGTCCCAAGATATTACTTCACTAACGGCGTTTCAAGTTCAAGCTCTTGAAACTTTCAAACAAAAAAAACATGCAATTTTAGCTGCCGAAACTGGATGTGGTAAAACTTTGGCTTATTTATTACCAATTATACAGGAGTTAATAGGTAATAATGCTGAAGAAATGAACACTCCTAAAGGTTTAATTTTAATGCCCAACAGAGAACTTGCTTATCAAGTTGGGGCAGTTGCTCAAATTTTAACTAAAAGTGTTAACTTAAATATGCATGTTGTTGTCGGTGGTAGGACTAAGAAACTAATGTCAAATCCACAATTTGGTCCGATCGATTTATTAATCGGTACACCGGGTGTCGTTAGTAAATTAAGTTCTGTAGGCGTGTATCGTTTAAAAGATGTACGGTTTACGGTTTTGGATGAAGCTGATACTTTAGTAGATGATAGTTTTATTGAACGAATTACCGGATTGATAAAGAGAGTCTCCCAGTCACAGTTAACTTTAGTTTCTGCCACATTACCTAAAACGCTTCCGCCAATATTGGAGCCTTATGAGCCTGATTTTAAGCATGTTATTTCCCCAATGTTGCACAAACCGTTATGGAATGTAACTCAACGCTTTTTAAGACTAATACGTTCAGCAAAACCTTCACACATCTTACAAATAGCTAAAACTGCAAAAGATCCATTGTTAATATTTACTAATCGAACTGCAACTTGTAATTGGTTAGCCAAGTTTTTGGAAGATAATGGTCTTAAGTGTGCTCATATACACGGTGACATGCATCATGCGGAACGAATTGAACAGTGGAATAATTTTATAAACGGGCCATTTAGTATTTTAATTGCTACAGATGTCGGTTCGAGAGGTTTAGATACAACACAAATTAAACACGTAGTTAATTACGATTTTCCAATTTATGCAACTGATTATGTGCATCGTGTTGGAAGAACAGGACGTTTAGGAAGTCCAGAATTTTGTAAAGTTACTAATTTTATATCGGGACCCGAAGAAGTTAGATTAGTGCAAAATGTTGAGGTAAGTTAATTGTTTTGTTGCTCAAAATGTATTAATTGAATGATCTTAGCTTGCAGTACGTACAAATGAAACTATCTCGAACATTGATGGTAATATTACTAGGATTCTACAGAAGAAAATTGCAAGAAAAGAAAGGGAGAAAGTGTAAAATTATATTTAACTTCATTTTTTTTACTTTAAGATATTTGAAATAAATTATTTATGTCTATGTGATAGTTTTTAAAGAGCCGGATGGATTTTGACCTTCTAAACCTCATGAAAGTGCTCTCGAGAGCATCTCAGCATTTTTAAGAAAGCTGGAAAGCTTCCTGGAAGACATTTACGTCTCCTAAGCAATGTTTGGTGAAGGGTCAATGCAACAATTAAATATAAAAACTGAAAATGCATTTATTGTGTAGAAAAACTTAAAAAATACTATTCCTTTTTTTGAAAACAGTCAGAATCATCACTACTTGTCTCATCTTCACTGTCTGTAGTAGCACTATCACTTTCACAAGCATTTACTATTCTATTAGTATTTATGTACAAGTCATCACTTGTAGCTTCTTCCTTTTGAACATCAAATGGAACAGGCCATACACCGTCCTTTTTGAATAATTTTACATGAACATTTGTCAAGACTCTAACCATTTCTGCCTTCACCTTATCGCCCTCTTCGATTGGTTCAATCAACACAAAATCACCTCGTTTAACCCAAATGTTTTTACGAAACTTGGTAGGCATGCTCACCAAAAAACTATCACCAATTGGAGTTACGACTTCGTGTAAATTATTACCACGACTTTTAACAATTTTCACAATTTGCTGATTTTCAGTAGGTAAGGCATAATCGTCTTCCAAAATCTCCTTGAGAACGTGTTTGCGTTTTGTTGCTCTTGACATTTCTGAAACAAACAAATAGTACAGTGAAATAGAGGAAATAATTAAGGAAAGCTGCACTTTTATTAGGTCATATATAGTTGAAAACCGCTGAGTACCCCTCGCTCCACCGTTTGCGTTGTCCACAATTTGGAATTAAAGATGGCCGATTTGACTAAATATGATTACGCTGTATCTCCGCACGTAACAATCCGATGAGTAATTCTTTTTTATCTTTGTCGAAAATGTGCAGGTAATAAAAAGTTAAAAGCCAATTTATCGAAATTATCTTTGTAGTACAAATCCAAATTCGTCATCTTTCATTCAAAATTAAAGACAACGCAAGAGGTCAGGACTCAGCAGTTTCTAAGTATTTAATGACCTAAGAATTCGTCCTTGAAAAATTCGGCTTTCCCTAATTACTTCCTCTATTTTTATTTATTTGAGTATTTCCATAGTAGTTCAAAGACAATTTCGATAAATCGGTCCCTAACTTTATTCCCTGTACATTTTTGAAAAAAATACAGAGATAAAAAACAACGGATGTGGCCATACGAGGAACTTTTTCCTGTTGTCCGAGATAGAAATAGAACCTAAAACTTCTGCGTGTAAGCAGAATTTTTAGGTATCAACTAGCTAAAATCTATTTTAATTTTTTTTTAAATTTGGCATAAATTGAAGCTCAAAATATACATTATTTTATATCTTCAGAAAGCTAATTTTACGAGCCTTCAAAATATTGACAAATATACAGGGTGTTCCATTTAAATTAAGAAATTTGATCCTTAAACCGTTAAACCGGAAGTCAAAATATAAAGTGTTTGGTATCGTGTAAAAGGTAATTTTACGAGCTTTTAAACTATGTAAAAATGTATAGGGTGTTCCTAAAAATTTTTATATTTTTGTAATTTCCGGTTTAACCGGAAGCGTTTTGTTAACCGAAAATATTGTCAATTAATAGATATTCATGAGATTGGTACATATATCCATTTTCAAGTTGTAATTTCTATTACAATAGAAATTAGACATTTTTGAAGTTTTGCCATTCAAAAAATCATTACTCCAAAACGCCTCGAGAGATTTTGATAAAAATTTATATTTCGATAGAGAATTACGTTTTCTGCAACATATCCAAAAATGAAAAAATATGGCAGAGGAAATTTTGAGAAAATCCATTTCAAAATTTTGTTCTACTTCGGCCTCTTAAAGGTAGGCAATTTTAAAGCAATTTTGAAAATCTACTTGTTTAGGACGAAAGCCCTATATTTTGGCTGAACAATGCCGTTTTGAAATTTTTATAATAATAATTACCGGCCAAGTTATAAGGGAAAAACCATTACATGGGACAATCGTTCTATTGGCCGCCATTTTGAATAAAATTTGAAATTTTTTTTTTCAATTGGGGCTCACATGTACTATCTTATTATAGCCAAGTAGAAATGAATTTGGCCCAAATATAATTGGGCCAAATTCGCGGAGATACAGTGTAATGGTGTAATCGTATTTAGTCAAATCACCCATCTTTAATTTCAAATTGTGGACAACGCAAGCGGTGAAGCGAAGAGGACTCAGTGGTTTCCAGTTATATATGACTTACGAATTTAAGAATTCGTGTTATTTGACTGTACTAAAAGGATTAGTAACTATTTTATTGTGAGTAGAATTGTAACAAACTACGTTTAAAAAATTAAATCACCTATTTGTGCTCATTCCACCACTTTTTGTTCCCATTCGCTTTTTCGATAGCTTCATAAATGTCCAAAGATTCCCCATTTGGAACCCCATACCCTTTATCCAACCCATGAGGATTTGAAGGTGTTTTGCAATTTTGTTTTGCGTCTTTTCGCAAAACAGTATCGACTTCAACAGACGAAAAAAACGCTATCGATTGAGGCAGATCCCCCAAACCCAATTTAACAGAACAAAAAGACCTAGTTAATAAATTCGTCACGTGCATCGCTAAAGCAGTTTGATATTTACATTCTTCCGGTACCAAATAACGTATTTCATCGTGAAAACTTAAACAAAATCGCGCTTTATCTTGCATCAACCATCTCATACACACTAACATTAGGTGAAGAAAATCAACAGCTCCGCTTTGTACGACCCAATTAACACGAGTCGGTAAAAATCGATCGCTAGGCATAGCTTTGGGTTCTAGAGCACGACTCAAGCGACAACCGAGAAAAGGAGTTACCGGCTCAGGACTATCAGCTATATCTTCCAAACGATTGAACATAGCAGATTCCGTTCCACCAACCCATTTAGGCCTAAAAAACATATCTTCGACTCTTTTACCGTGCAACTTGGCTATTTCAAACGCCGGCCACCTTTGATACGGTTGATCGGGTAAATCTAACAAATATTCAGGACGTAAACGAAAAATACGTTTCCCTTTGGTCAAATGAAACATTTTAGTAGCTTTACTTCTAGCTTCACTTTCGGACATTGTAGGATTAAATTGTTTTAGTAATTGTTCAGCAAAATTTTGTCCGGCACCGTAAATTCTCGCGTAGTTTATAACTTTAGCGTGCTCTCTCGAAATACCGATTGCTTTAGCTGTAACGCTATGCATGTCCGTTCCGTCGTTTTTATTTCCGCTCAAAGTCATCCAACCGAATGGAGTAGCTCCGTGCATTTTTGCCAAAGAAGCGTCTCCTATTACAGAAGCGATCCACAATTCTTGTGAGTCTACATCCGCCCCAACTATATTATATCCTGGTGGAGCTTGTATCATTGCTCGTAATTCAGATCCTACTCTTTCTGCGTGGGCATTAGACGCAGTCATCCAAGTCGGTTCGACAGCTCTACGAGTTAAAGTACCACTAACAACAACTTGAGGTACAATCGCGCCATATTTAACCGAATCATGTCGAAGGTGTTTGGGTAAATCATCTTCTTCCAACCAAACGACCATTTGTTCCATTACACGTTCTCGATTATTCCGCCAGTAAGAGAGCATTTTTGATATGGATAAAACTTTTTCTGCACTTTCAGTATCGCCGGCTAATACGCTTTCGGAAAATTTATTGAGGAAATCTTTTGCTAATGGGTTTCCAACTCGATGAGAAGCACCGTCTTTGTGTGGTAATTTCAAGAACCAACAACAATCTTCCAAGACGGTATTACTCCAAACACCTGAGCCTTTATAAACACCGTCAGTTTTATCCTTTTTCACTCTGGAATAATATTCCAATTTCGATAAATTTTCTTGAACTGCTGCATCAATTTTTAAGTCAATTTTTGTTGTTTCAAATGGTTTGTTGATCAAAACGGGACATTTTTGTACAAGTTGTTTTAGAGGAAGTTTCGCTTTATTTTCAGTTTTGTTTGTAAATGGTACCAATAAACCCCAACCGAGACCTGTGATAAAGTGCAAAGGATACCCTTCCCAGGTTAATCCTAAAAGTTTTGGCGTTACTCTCATTCCTGTACTGATTAAATGAGGACCCGGTACCCAATCTGAAGATGAATCAGGTTTCGTACATAACTTTCTATACCAGTTTGGATAACCAGGCAGTAAAGTTTTTACAGCTGGAAGCAAATCTTGCGTTTCTTCAAGATATTTAAACTTTTCGTCTAGCTCATCTACTTCTTCATCTTCATGTATTTCATCTACAGCTTTAGTTTTGGTTTTACTTCTCGTTTTTTTCAATTTAATTTCTTTGACTTCCCAATCTTGATCCCACATCCAAATATCTTCTTTATATTTTTCTTCATGAAGAAGCTGGCACGCACGATCGGCTCGATTTGCCAACATCAATCTACCTTCAATGTCTAAATCTTCGTAAGCTTGATTTGAATTTTCCACGTACCTTTCCCAATTTGTATTAACGGGAAGATACGCTGTACTCAACTCGAGCATTCCAGCAAAAGTTACAGGGTGGGGAAAACGTTCTAAAAATAATGGAAACAATTTTTTTAAAACATCGTACGTTGCTTGAACGTCCTTGGCACAATAATTCATCACAGTTTGAAACTCCTGTCGAATATCAAATAAATTTCCCTCTACAAACATATCTCGAGTCTCTTTTGATAATTCTGCCTGACAATAAAGTTTATAAACTTCACTTAAACTATTTAAAGAGCTATGCTTTTTCCAAAACTCGTCCTCTACACTTTCCTCGCCCGATTTTAAAACGGCTCTTTGATAACTAGTTAAACCACTCACACAAATATGTAAAGACATTGTATCGATAAACCTCGTTCCAGTACGCTCGACCCAATACTGTTCTTTAATTCTAGCCCTATCGTAAGAAACGTTGTGCCCGATAACAACTTTTGGTCTTAAACATTTCTCGTTTAAATCAACACCGATGTCATTAGTTGAACTCTCAAGTGGTACAAGTACTTCTTGAGAATATTGATGAGTTGTAACTGGTTTACTTGAGCCATCTAGCAGTGCACGACTGACCCACCCATACCAAGCATTTTTACTTACAGCCGTTGCTAACGTCGGTGATTTACCTACAGGAACGCACACTTCGACATCAAATACAACACAATCTTCTAAAGGATAATCTACTACCTCGGGTTCACAGTTTGGAGCATAACGTGTCCAACCACCTTGTAGAAGCCACTTAGTAGGCAGCGAAGGAATATCATTTAACAGTTCCAAGACAAGATCACGATAAGGTTTCGCTTGTTCTTCACCGATACTTCTAAAATGTTTGATTAAATTGTCTCGAAGTGGTGGTATTTTAAACTTAACATCCGGGATATAACTTTCCTTGTTTTGAACCATATTATGTTTAGCTAATTCTTTTCGACAGTTTGTAACGATCGAAGAATTAATATCATCACCACAGATGTCTTTAAAAACTTGTTTGTAAAGGTTATCGGAAAGTAACTGTATGTCGACTTGATTTATTCGAGGTTTTTGAAAAGTTTTCTTTCGATCGTGCTTTGGTGAATATATCCTTTTAACTACATTTGGAACGATTTCCTTCGAGTTTGTGTTGCTAATTTTACGTAAAATCACTGTCTGGGACTGTTTAGAACACACAGAGTACACATTTGAAAACATTACGAATGGCGCAACAAAAATTACTATTTTTAGGTTATATTTGTTATACCTCTAAACGCATCTTCAAAAACTTAACAAACTTTTTGTAATAAATTTAATTACTTACTTAATTGTAATTAACTCGGAATTTTCTCATAAATGAAGAAATACAACATTTAACACTACATAACCTCACAAAAACGGGATTTAATTGACATTGACATTTAGTAGTTTCAGTGTTGCCAAATTTGAATAATAATAATTATAATTTTTATTAATAATGTATAATACAAACTATTGTGCGAAATTTGCTTATTTGTTCTTAATTTGCAAAAATTTAAATTATGTAATAGATAATATTTACACCCTAGCTTTTTTGCTTATTATTTTTTTTTGTCCATTAACCTTAAAAATTGTAGAGCTCCGGATGACATTTGCATACAAGAGGATTTTATTTAATTTAAATAAGAACAATAATTTAGCTGCTTTTAAGTTTAAGAAAAATGTGAGCGATTTAAAAAAGAAAATTGTATAATTAAAATCAATGGTAAAAAAATTATATGGTTTAATTTCTACTTTTTTATAGCTCTATGAATGATGTAATTTTAGGAGTAAACAAATACTTTCCATTTCTTCTCAACAAAGTTACCTCCATTACGTCAAGTACTTATTACTTTTTATTCAAGTATGTAAATTAAACTCATCTCCATAATTTATGAAAATGAAACCCGAAGCTCCAGCTGTGAATCCTATTGTATATTTGGACATAAAAATAGGTGAAGAGAAAGGTTAAAGCGTATGTAAGTTGATGCTTTACATCTTATTATTCAAAATTATTTCAGCTGGTCGTGTTGTAATAGAATTGTTTAAAAATGTAGTACCGAGAACTGCAGAAAATTTTAGAGCACTCTGTACCGGTGAGAGAGGAATCGGTGTGTTGGGTAAACCGTTACACTATCGAGGAACATCTTTCCATAGAGGTTAGTACATAAACTATATAAGTTGGCTTTATTAAATGACAATTTTTGGCGTTTCTATCAAAATTTTAGTTAAGTAATGCATATTTAAATAACAAAAATGACCTGTAACTGCTGTGGATGTTGTACTAAACCTCTACACACAGATTCAAACGATTTGCAAGACCAGCCTAGTCAAGATGCCATATCATCTTCGTCAAATGATGGCATGACTTGTAATTGTAATAAGTGTTCTAAGAAAGTTAGAGGTAGATTTGGTTTAGCGTGGTTAGTCGAAACTCCCGGTTGTAAATATGAAGAACCGACTGGTTGGCAAATCGAGTATATCGATACTCCTTCGAGAGTATTGCAAAAATGTCAAAACATGATAACTTGGGTTAATTCTCCACCAATGGATTGCTCTTCTGAGGGAGTAATCGAACGTTATAGCCAAGACTCAAATAATAAAGAACAAATGAGGTTTACTGCTCGTAGTGGAAGTTCATCCGACTCAGAATATTGTGACTGTTTTGAGCAAGGTTATAAAAATTTAAATCGCGAAGAAATCTGTAAGTGTGGTAAACTAATCCGTAATAATAATAATAATAATAAGTACTCGCAAGAATCAAAGCCGATCTCTAAAAGCGACAGTAACCAAAGAGATTCAAATCCTAGGAGCCCGAGCAGTAACCGATATTGTATGAGAAGAAGAAAAAGTCGCAGTAAAAGTTCTGTTAGAAGTGGTGGTATTAATGGTAGTTCTAAAACATGTAGCCAAAATGCAGAACAGTCACCTAAAATATGTTTTTGCGGTATTCGACGACGATCGACTAAGCGTGGTTCAGTTTCTGATCAAGGAACTACTACCTCTAAACATAATGGGTTTAGTTCTCGGCGAACTTCGAGTCGAACTAACAGCAATTCAAACCTCAATTCAAACTTCAATGCAGAAAAAAAGGCCGAACCAAAAAGACCTCCTCAGTGTTGTAATTGTAATCAACAACAGTTTCAAGCAAGAGATTCGTTCGAAAAGCTTAGTCGAGTGTGTGTACGCAACAATCAGCTACGCGACTTGGAAACAAATAAATGTTGTTGTTGTTCTACTCCCAAAGCTGATATTTGTGACGTTTCATCCTGTCCAATTAAATCCGATAAGAAAGTGGGAACAAAAAATAGTTTCAGCAATAGTCTCACTCCACGTTCAAAAAATTCAGGTGCAGACGATCATAAACAAAGACGTTACAATAGAAGTGGAAGAAGAAAAAGAAGCTAGTGTATCTCATTTAACTATTCTTTTGAGCAATTTTTTTCACTGTACCATAGCTAATTTTATACAATAAATTAACTTTATTGTTTCTTTTAACTTTTTCGATAAATCTATACAAATATCGAATAAAAATCGATAAAAATATACAGGGTGTTCTATTTAAATTAAGGAATTTGATGTTTCCGGTTAAACCGGAAATCTAAATATAAAGTGTTTGGTATCGTGTAATAGCTAATTTTACCAGCTTCAAAATGTTTAAAAATATACTTCCTAAAAATTTTGATATTTTTTTAATTTCCGGTTGAACCGGAAGCGTTTTGTTAACCGAAAATATTGTCAAATTATAGATATTCATGGGATTGATACAAATATTCATTTTCAAGTTTTCATTTTTATTACAAAAGAAATTAGAGATTTTTGAAGTTTTGACATTCAAAAAATCATTACTCCAAAACGGCTCTAGCGATTTTAATAAAAATTAATATTTGGATCGAGAATTACGTTGTCTGTAACATATCCCAAAAAGAAAAAATATGGCAGACGAAATTTTGAGAAAACCCATTTCAAAATTTTGACCTACTTTGGCCACTTAAAGGTAGGCAATTTTGAAACAATATTGAAAATCGACTTGTTTAGGACGAAAGCCCTATATTTTGGCTGTACAATGCCGTTTTGAAATTTTTATAATAATAATTACCGGTCAAGTTATATAGACTAGGACTGTTATCGGAAAAAACGTATCCTTAACCATACAAGCGGCATTTCATATAACATTTTGGTAACCGATGTTTTCCCAGTATTTCAACTCTGATGAATACGAAAATTGCGGTTATCAAAGCGAAATCTTAACCGGAAGCGTGATATTCAAGATGACACCCAAGATGTCAACTTTGTTATTTTTGATGGAATCATTATGGACAATTAAGACAAATATTTTTATTGGTTCGGATAGCTAATTTTATACTCTACAATTTTCATTAGAGGTATAACTATCTTCAGATCACTCCTTAAGGAGCTACAGTCGGAAGAAGCATCGTGAAATTGGAACAAAATCCCAGTATCGAAATGCTAGAGGAATTTCATATAACATTTTGGTAACCGATGTTTTCCCAATATTTCGACCCCCTGAATCCAAAAATTGCGGTTACCACAGTGAAATTTAAACCGGAAGCGCGATATTCAAGATGGCGACTAGGTTGTCTGCTTTATTAATTAAGATTTATTTGGATGGAAGAATTATTATTGAAACTTGGACAACTGTTTTGATTGAATTAGATATACAAGGTTCTCTACAATTATTATTAAATGTAAAAGTACCGTAAGATTGCTTATTAAGGAGCGAAAGCCAGCTAAAGACATCGTGTGCGTAAAAATCGTCGTAATATACATGTTTGCTCTTTTTATTTATTTTGATGGATTAATTATTATGGCAATTAAGACAAATATTTATGTTAGCTCGGATAGATAATTTTATGGTCTACAAAAAATTACAGTAAAATCACTCTTTAAGGGTCTAGAGAGTCGGGAGAAGCACCGTGTGTTGTCAAAACAGAAGACGCAATATCCTCTTTATGATCGACTTTTATGGACTTGATTTGCTCTGATCATGTTTTAACAGATACATCCTGGCTGGATACTGGGAAAGCTACCTCGCTGAACTCACCAAGATGCTTCCATATACTGCTTTATGTATTAAGACGGTTTATACAACACTGGTGCTTTTATCGACTCTAGCTCTTTTAGGAGTGATCTGAAGATAATTCTACCTCTAATAAAAATTGTAGAGTATAAAATTATCTATCCCAACCAATGACAATATTTGTCCTAATTGTTCATAATTATTTTATCAAAAATAACAAAGCAGACATCTTGGGCGTCATCTTGAATATCACGATCCTGATTAAGATTTTGCTTTGATAACCGCAATTTTCGTATTCAGTAGGGTTGAAATATTGGGAAAACATCGGTTACCAAAATGTTATATGAAATGCCGCTTGCATAAAATACTTTAACTTTTGCGCCTAGTCTAATAAGGGAAAAACCACAAAATGGGACAATCGTTCTATGGGCCGCCATTTAGAATTAAACAATTTAAAATTTTAACTTTTTCCAATCCAACAAAAAGTTGTTATAATCGAGAAAAAAAATTTTTTTTCTTGAAGTTCTCGAGGTTTTGAGTCACCCTGATTCCAAAAATCGAAAAAAAAATTTTTCAATTTTTTGAACCAAAATGACTGTATGTATGTGTGTCCGGAACTATGTGGGGCAAAAACTACTGAACCGATTTTGATGAAATTTAATTTTAGTCACTTTAAAATTATTTCATCGGCAAACTAAGCTTTTATAAGAAATCTATACAGGGTGTCCAAAAATATGGTGGTTATTTTGGGCGCATATTTGCAAATTTGGGCCAAATTCAATTTTACTTGGCTATAAGATAGTACATGTGAGCCCTAATTGAAAAAAAAAATTTTTAATTTTTTTATTCAAAATGGCGACCCAGAGAACGATTGTCCCATTTTGTGGTTTTTCCCTTATAACTTGGCCATTAATTATTATTATAAAAATTTCAAAATGGCATTGTACAGCCAAAATATACGGCTTTCGTCCTAATCTAGTCGATTTTCAAAATTGTTTTAAAATTGCCTACCTTTAAGGGGTCAAAGTAGGTCAAAATTGTGAAATGGATTTTCTCAAAATTCCCTCTGTCATATTTTTTCTTTTTTGAATATGTTACAGACAACGTAATTATCTATCGAAATATAAATTTTTATCAAAATCGCTCGAGCCGTTTTGGAGTAATGATTTTTGGAATGTCAAAACTTCAAAAATCTTTAATTTTTTTTGTAATGAAAATGGAAACTTGAAAATGGATATATGTATCAATCCCATGAATATCTATCATTTGACACTATTTTCGTTTAACAAAACGCTTCCGGTTAAACCGGAAATTACAAAAATATTAAAATTTTTTGGAACACCCTGTATATTTTTAAATATTTTGAAAGCTCGTACAATTAGCTGTTACACGATACTAAACACTTTATATTTTGACTTCCGGTTTAACCGGAAATGGAATCAAAATTCTTAATTTAAATGGAACATCCTGTATATTTTTCAATATTTTGAAAGCTTGTAAAATTAGCTTTCTTAAGATATAAAATAATGTATATTTTGAACTTCAATTTAAGCCAAATTTTACAAAAAAGTGAAATTTTTGAAACAGTTTATAATATAGGATTATTTTTCTAAGATTGCGATTTTGAAGTTTCATAATGACAGCGCAGGGTTGCCACATACCAACAAATCAAGCTAAAAAACATTGAATTTCAAAGAAATTAAATTGTAATGTGACAACTCTGTGCAGGGATACCAAATTAAAATAGTCCTTAACTGCATTGTATTTTCACATTTCTAACTAACTTTAGGTTTGCTCCGGTAAGTGCCAAAATCGCAATCTTAGAAAAATAATCCTATACCTAAAAATTTTGATCACATACAAGTCCCAGGTTCAATTCCGGACTGAAGCAGTTTTAAAAGAAAACTTTTTTTTAATTTAAAAAAATTTTTTTTTTTAATATGTAGGTAATTTACATTAACATAAAAATAAATTTAATAATAAAAACAAAGGATGTGACCATACAAAGTACTTTTTCCTGTCCGTAAAATATTATAATTTTATATTTTTTTTTATTAAAATTTAATTTGATATTTTCTAAATGAAAGTTTTAAACTATAAGCTTTTAAAGAAGTACACAAAAAAATACAACAGGAAAAAGTTCCTCGTATGGCCACATCCGTTGTTTTGTTTTCAATTGGGGCTCTTTTGGCTCTCTCACAGCTTTCAAAAGTTGTGTGGTGCCAACCAATTTTGTGGTTTTTCTCTTATAACTTGGCCGGTAATTATTATTATAAAAATTTCGAAACGGCATTGTACAGCCAAAATATAGGGCTTTCGTCTTAAACAAGTCGATTTTCAATATTGTTTCAAAATTGCCTACCTTTAAGGGGCCAAAGTAGGTCAAAATTTTGAAATGAATTTTTTAAAAATTTCGTCTGCCATATTTTTTCTTTTTTGGATATGTTACAGACAACGTATTTCTCTATCGAAATATAAATTTTTATCAAAATCGCTCGAGCCGTTTTGGAGTAACGATTTTTTGAATGTCGAAACTTTATAAATCTCTAATTTCTTTTGTAATAAAAATGCAAACTTGAAAATGGGTATATTTATCAATCCCATGAATATCTATTCTTTGACACTATTTTCGGTTAACAAAACGCTTCTTGTTAAACCAGAAATTATAAAAATATCAAAAAATTTAGGAACACGCTGTATATTTTAAAATATCTTGAAAGCTCGGAAAATTAGCTTTCTGATGATATTGAATTAAATTTTAATGAATAATTAAAATACCCAATTACAAGATTTGACGGGCGGGAAAAAGTTCCTCGTATGGCCACATCCGTTGTTTTTACAAAATATTTTGGGGGTGACGGTCATTGAGTAATTAACATGATGATGAAGTAGTAGTAGGTAGAAATACTTGATAAATTAAATATTTTCAGTGGTTCCTCAGTTTATGGCGCAAGGAGGTGATATTACCAAAGACAATGGCACTGGAGGCGAAAGCATATACGGGCGAAAGTTTGACGACGAAAATTTTATTTTGAAGGTAACACAATGAAAATTTCTAGTATTTAAAATTAATATCAAATTTAGCATGAAGAAGGAAGATTAGGAATGGCAAACGCAGGCCCGAATACAAACAGTTCCCAGTTTTACATAACGACCGTACCTTGTTCACATTTGGACAATCTAAATGTCGTTTTTGGACAAGTTACAAAAGGCTTAAACATAATACGCGAAATGAATGACATTCCACGAATCGACGACGTTCCAATTCAAGTAAATTCGCACTCAATTACAACATTAACGATTTTATACTTTAAATAAATTTTAGAAATGCGTGATTGAAAATTGTGGAGAATTAAAATTAAACGAACCGTGGAATATAAATGAAAATGACGGTACAGCTGACGTATATCCACCTTGGCCGGATGATTGGGATGTGGATTTAAATGATGCAAACAATTCAAAATTTGAGCAAGCAATTTCCAACATTAAAGATTCAGGAAACTTCTTTTTTAACTACCAAAATTACGTCGATTCAAATAGAAAATATAAGAAAGCTTTACGCTACATTCACTTTTATTGCTCGAAAAGTCATAATTATAACAAAAAATTGATTAACGAAACAAAAATACACGTCCTTTTAAATTTAGCTGCAGTTTGTTTAAAAAAGAGTTTGTTTCGTGATGCAAAGCAGTGTTGTGATCAGGTAAACGTGTTCAGTAAGATAATTTTTGTGCTTAACGAGTTTCTTACAGGCATTAGCTATCGATTCGAAAAATGGTAAGGCCCTTTACAGGAGAGCTCAAGCGAAAATGGGACTTAAAGAGTACGATAAAGCGTTAGTGGATTTTCGAACTGCTCTTAAATTGTGTCCAAAAGATAAGCACATTCAGAAAGAATTAAATAGTGCAAAACTAACAAAATTGAGTTACTTACAAGAGGAAAAAGAAATTTTTACAAAAATGTTTCAATAGTTTGTAACATTCTTTATTTTAAAAAGCAACGTAAGCTGTACATTGACAAAATGCGATATAAAATTGTGATTTTTTTTATTATTATATTGTAACACAGTACTTTTAATATTTGTGAAGTAAAAAAAATGAAAATATTTTGTTCATTTTTATAAAAAACTTATTTTAAATTTGAAGTTGAGTTTAAAAAACTTTTTTAATTCGTATTAAGGCAAATGTTACAGATACATCGTCAATTATAAAACTTCGTATAGATTTGTTTGTTTCATAAGTATTTATAATATTTTTTCTGTTCTATTTCAATTAAAATCGTCTCGCTTATTAAGTACTGCTAAAAAGGCGTCTTATTGACGCTCTAAATAAATAAATGTCAGTACGTTAAAGCCTAGACCTTTTTCTCAAATACTCGATTTGTAGTTTGCTACGCTTAAAACTATTAAATTAACACAATGTAACACAAAGTTTTAAAAAATTGTGATTTAATCTATACGAAGTTATTTTAAACACCAGCAAAAAGCATGTGTCGCATTTACTTATTCTACATTCCTATAGTTATTAAATAAATAAACTTAACAGTGCAATAAACAAAAAAAAGTAACATAATCTAATATCAGAGACTAAATTCAAAGAGTTGCCCGACATTGTACACTTTTAGCTTAAATAATAAGATCTGAATATCACTAAAGTAAAAAAAATTCTAATTTGAAGTTTCTTCACATAAATTTGAGGTAACTTGATGTTCCACAATCGATTCTTCCGTTACTTCGTCTGCTACATCTGTTGTAGTTTCAGAAACCGTCTTCATCATATCATCAACTAAAGTACCAGCATATTCCTTTAGTTCAAAATTACCGACACCTGTTGAGTTTGTCTGTTTTACACGTTGATTCACTGGCAGTGGAAGAGATGATGGACGATTTTGTTTTTGGAATGGAAAGAGTTTTGCCCCATCCCCCTAAAGAAAAATTACCACTAAGAGGCGAGACTCGTGAGTTATCCCAATTTACTTACTTGAGGAGTGTGAACTGCGCTTATTTCCGTTTGAGTCGCAATAGCGTTATCTTGTAATTGTTGATTGACTCCAGGGACTTGACTGAGAGCAGACATACATCTAATGATATCCTGCATTGACCCTTGGAGCTGTTGAATCTAAACAAACCCCAAATTAACGTTTTAAAATGAGGCTGATTCATTGACTTACTTGTGAATGCAACATTGTGCACGTGTGGGCGAGATCTTTAACAACTTCATTGTTATCGACAGAAGCTGAGTTTAAAGCATTAATTCCGCTTGTATCACCATCCGGTTGCAAAGTAGATACTTTTTTCCACAACGCATTAATTGCCTGCATTTGTAACATTTGAATTCGCCTTTCGCTCTCCAAAGCCACTTTTGTTGATTCCATATCAGTAGCAAGTTTTCTATAACAATAAATAATTTATTTTTGCTAACAATTAAAAAAACAACGGATGTGGCCATACGAGGAACTTTTTCCGTCCGTCAAATCTTGTAATTTTATATTATTTTTTATTAAAATTTAATTTATTATCTTATAAATAAAATACATTAAAAAGTGCACTAAAGAAACGTTTGGGTATTGAAGTTAGGCGTGAAAACAGTTCCTGGTATGGCCGTATCCGTTGTTTAGTATTAAATTTATTTTTATGTTAATATAAATTTTGTTCGTTTGAGATCGAACCTGGGACTTCTGTGTGTGTGTAAGCAATATTTTTAGATACAGTCACGTGCATATCTTTTGGCCACCCCGGCAATACGTTAGCACGAATTGTGGGTGCAACCATCATAACACCAACACAGTTTGTTGATTTACTACGTGTTGGCAAATAAAGTTACGCCTCAGTTTAAGTAGGGGGGTGTTATTGATGGTTGAGCCCACAATTCGTGCTAGACGTATAGTCGGGGTGGCCAAAAGATATGCACGTGACTGTACCTATAATAAACTGGCTAAAATTGAATTTAATTTTTTTTAAATTTGGCATAAATTGAAGTTCAAAATATACATTATTTTATATTTTCAGAAAGCTAATTTTACGGGCTTTCAAAATATTGAAAAATATACAGGGTGTTCTATTTAAATTAAGAAATTTTATCAAATTTCCGGTTAAACTGGAAGTCAAAATATAAAGTGTTTGGTATCGTGTAATAGCTTATTTTACGAGCTTTCAAGGTATTAAAAAATATACAGGGTGTTTCTAAAATTTTTGATATTTTTGTAATTGCCGGTTTAACCGGAAGCGTTTTGTTAACCGAAAATATTGTTAAATAATAGATATTCATGGGATTGATTAAAGTATTCAATTTCAAGTTTTCATTTTTATTACCAAAGAAATTAGAGATTTTTGAAGTTTTGACATTCAGAAAATCATAACTCCGAATCCGCATCATACAAGTCTTTAAAAATTTAGAGTCAGATAGAGAATCACGTTGTCTATAACATATCAAAATCTGTATAAATCGGCCGGACCAGTTTTTGAGAAAATCTATATCAAAATTTTGACCTACTTTGGCCCCTTAAAGGTAGGCAATTTTGAAACAATTTTCAAAATCGACTTCTTTAGGCCTAAACCCTATATTTTGGCTGTACAAGGCCGTTTTTAAATTTTTATAATAATAATTACCAATCAAGTTATAAGGGAAAAACCAAAAAATGGGACAATCGTTCTATTGGCCGCCATTTTGAATAAAAAAATTTGAAATTTTTTATTTCAATTGGGGCTCACGTGTTTTATCTTGCCAAGTAGAAATGAATTTGGCCCAAATTTGCAAATATGCGCCCAAAATAATTACCTTATTTGTGGACACCCTGTATATATTTCTTATTAAAGCTATTTTTGCCGATAAAATAATTTTAAAGTAGTTAAAATCAAATTTCATCAAAATCGGTTCAGTAGTTTTTGCTCGGGGGGGGGGGTCATCCATCCATACATCCTGACATTTTGGTTAAAAAATCGATAATTTTTTTTTTTGCATTTCTGGACTGATAACGTCGAGAAATGAAAAAAAATATATTTTTTCTTCAAACGTCAGAAAAAGTCGCCTTTGTGTCACTCAATAGGTAACGGTGAAGTTTAACTTTCCCGCCGAGGCAGGGAAAATTGTCAGAAAAGTAATTTTTGTCTGTCTAGGAGGGAAAAGTAAAATCTTAACCGCACATTATTTTTATTTTTAACGTAAAAAATGTTTTTTAAGCATTTGTAATGTAAACAATTTAATGTTTTTTAAATTTTCCTTTATAATTAGTTCGTTGCTTTTAATAAGTAGCTTTTTTTACAAATTTAAGTTAATTTTAAAAAATATTTGACAATTGAACTACAAGTAATTGACAAGAGATGGTGCTCTTTCAAAAATCAAAATTTTCAGTTTTACGCTTTACGTTTGCAGAAAAAATTTAATGTTTTATACGGAGTCAAAGTAGTTTTGTGTGACTCGCCTGTATTGCCAGACTCGCTCGCTTACGCTCGCTCTTCAGCCAAACACAGTCTTGTCACACAAAACGTCACTTTGTCTCCTTATAAAACAAATAACTATTTTTCTCGATTCTAGTTAGAAAACAAAAAACTTTTTTTGCATTTTTGGAATCAGGGGGGACTCAACGTAGAGAAATGCAAAAAAAATTTTATTATTTTTTTTTTCTCAATTTCAACTTTTTCTTGGATTGGAAAAATTTAAAAATCGAAAAATTTTTTTTTGCATTTTTGAAATCGGGACTCAAACCGTTGAGAAATGCAAAAAGAAATTGTGTTACTATTTTTTTTCTGGATTATTACTTTTTCTTGCATTGGAAAGCTAAAAATCGAAAAATTTTTTTTTGCATTTTGGAATCAGGGTGACTCAAAACGTCGAGAAATGCAAAAAAAAATTTTCAGTAGTTTTTGCTCGGGGGGGGTTCATCCATCCATACATCCTGACGATCCTGACATTTTGGTTAAAAACATCGATAATTTTTTTTTGCATTTTTGGACTCAATACGTTTTGAGAAATGCAAAAAAAAAATTTATTATTTTTTATTTCTCAATTTTAACTTTTTCTTGGATTGGAAAAATTTAAAAATCGAAAAATTTTTTTTGCATTTTGGAATCAAGAGGACCCAAAACGTCGAGAAATGCAAAAAAATATTTTTATTATTTTTTTTTCTCGATTTTAACAACTTTTTCTTGGATTGGAAGAAGTTAATAAGCTTACTGAATGTATTGATTTGCACGCTGATCTTGTAGTCCACGAAATAAGTCTTGAACATATTTATTTTTATTTCTCGTGTGATAGCCTCTCCACATCTTTTGTATATAAACCGCAGCTTGTTCGATTTTATCTTCTCCGCTACTATTACTATTTAATTCGACATCCTTTTGCTGCCTTCTTTCTTCAGCTTTCATTTGAATTGTTTGTAATTTCGAAACGCAAATTTCCGAATCATCTTCGCTACTAGGTGATTTTTTCATGGCAGTCGGTCTCTCAACTTTAGCCTTAGGTTCGATTTTAGGACTGTTACTTAAAAAATTAACGTTTAACTTAAATACAAACCAGCTTATGCAACTTACTGTGTATTTTGATTTGTTTTTCTGTGTTGAATTGGCGATTGAGTGTTTTTTTTGTTGTTAGTATCTGTTAGAGTTTTAGATTTAACTGTAGCAATTCGTGATGGTTTTGGTGAACGTACAGGTTGTACAACTTTAGGGGAATTGACGCGATGATTGACTATTGTGACCGATGGAGTTGTGGGAGTGTTGATACGGTTCATTAAGGGTGAAGGTCTATAGTCGGGACTCATTAAAGATTCAGGCACCGGAACTAATTTCGATAAAGCTTGCAAAGGACTGCTAACTTCTGCAAAATAACCGTTTAAAATTTTAACTTCCACCACCAACAGTTTACCTTCTAAACATTTATCCAAAACTCCATTTTGATGTTGCTCATTAATGTAGTCATGTTTAGGGGTGATTGTTTGACTTAGTAATGTAGGATCTAAACTTTGACTCATGAGAGGCGAATTTACCATGGAACTAGATGTATAACAACTTGTAGACATTCGATCAGGCGATTTTGAACGATTACTCAATCTTGAAGCTACAATTTTAAAATAAACTTTAGCAAAAAACAAACAAAATATTTACAAAGGCACCTTGATATTACAATTTTTTACAACTTACAATTTAATCTTGGTGAATTTCTTGGACCAGCTTTTCTTCTGTACGTCGAAATGGAACTGCTATCGGCTAAATTAAAATATTTCTCATCAACTTTGTTAAAATAGAAAATTGAAAACTCACAGTTACTTTCCTGATCTCTCAATTGTTGTTGATGATGTTGAGCTTTACTTAAAATTAATCTCAACTTTCTGTCTTCTTCAGTTTCAAGAGCTTCACCAGTTATAGGACATACAGTGGCTAAATATTGCCTTAACTCTTGCTGATCACCAACACGAAAATGTCTTCCACGTCCTTGTGAATACAACCATTCTGCCCTCAAACTAATTTACACATTATTTTAAATCAATTCGCAATAAAGTAATACAATACCTTTCGATTGCATCAACTAAATAACCATCGATTACTTTCACGTTCATGCACCAATTAATTATAAAAGGACGGTAATCGAATCCCCTTATTTATATTAAGGAAAAATAATCTAAAAATAAATATCTTATTAACAAAAAAAAAGGATACATAACATTTCCGGTCATGTTAACACAAGGATTATCAGTTATAGATATGCTGTACAAATTGGTGAGATTGACAAGCTGAGATATTTCATTTAAGTCTGTTAAATTGTTAGAAGCCAATGTTAAAGTGACCAAATTAACAGGTAAGTAACGTTCACACTGACGTAAGTGACCAATTTTATTACCATGAAGTAAAAGCTCCTAAAAACGTACAAAAATTTACATTAAAACAAACAAATTATGATAGGCGCACCTTAAGGCTTTTCAGAAATGATATATCTGTAATATGAGTAATGCTATTTTCGGACAAGTCGAGATTTTCCAAGTTAACATTAGTATTAAGGTGTTCGATGGTCTGTAATACAGTTAATTAAGCAAACGCACAAACAAATAAAGCACCAACTCCACCTTTATGTTATTTCCAGCCAAGCACAAGCATTTCAAATTTACAAGTTCTTTAAGCCCCTCGATTGTTAAAATACCATTACACGCCAAATTTAAAGTATGAAGCGAATGCAATCGACATACGCCATACATACGCAACAACTGATTTCGAACTGCAGATAACTATGAGACAAAAAGTTACAAACAAATCGAACCGTTACAAAACACATACTTTTTGTACTTTTGTATATGAATCAATGTTATCCAATCTCTGCAACTCATTATCATCAAGTATTAGAGTTACAACTTGAGCTTCGTTTGAAACGGGTTTACTTAATTTTTTAAGTTTTTTAGCTGATAAATCTAAAGTTTCAAGAAAGTTCTCTAAAAAAAGGTAGGTTATGTTGTTAATTTATGTTATAAAATAGGTTTAGAAGAAACATGTAACTGAAAATAAAAACGTACCCATTTCTTGTTCACATTAATTTCATTGTAATTTAAAACTTAAAACCAAATTTGCAATAAAATGCAATAAACAATAATTGATGTTTTTGACGTTTTGACATTTGTGCTGTTTGAGTAATACACCGATAGATGGCAGAACGTAAGAGATTAGGGATATAAATTATCTTTGGATTTGTTTTTAATTATATTTCCGATTATATTCTTAACTCTTTTTTCAAATTGATTCAAATTTAAATCATTTGTACTTGATTTATACCGTTTAATCGTGTATAATAGGCATCTAGGCATCCCACAACTCGTACAAGTCAAGCGGGTTGCATATAGTGAAGGGGCAAAGTTGTTACAATTTTTAAATAAATAAAATTATAAACTAATTTCGGGTATTGTAGTAATAAAAATCAATTAAATAAAAGCTAATGGGCATAAACTTTCTACAAATACACAAATCTTCAGTGCCGTTTTGCTTGAATTTTAGTATTTTTATTTCATATATTTTAGTTACTTTAAGCTTTAAGGTTGGTACGATTGTTGTTAGTAATATTATGTTGATATGAGTAGATTGTTGCAGATAAATTAATTAATTTCTCGAAATGCCAAGAAAGAAATAATTTGAGTTATATTATTTTGAATTAGTTTTTAAAATGAATTTTAAATAATTAAGTTTTAAAAAAAAAAGTGTTATATAACACACATCTGGTTGTGACAGGTGCCAGTTTATATGCAAGTGTCAAAGTGCACCAGAGTGAATATCAGCTGAGAGATATTTCACCTCCATCTAAGCTCCCCTCGAGGCTCTGTTTGTCAACAAAATTTTAGTTTATTTCGAAAATAAAATCGTCAAACTGGAGCGTTTACCAGAATATCTCCGCGATACCGTGGATTGGTTTATGGGGTAAGTTTTTAATTTCTAACAGTTATCAGTGCGTTATCTAATGAATTTTTCTTTTTAAAATCTTATCGCCCACCTATTATTACTTTAGAAACACAAGGTCGCTTCAATTACTCAATCCAATATCACTAATTCATTTTATGAGGTTTCATTTTTACGAGAATAGAACTCAGTCATTAATTTAATAATGAGTTATTTTTATTACTCAAACGTCTCCGAGTAAGTGTAAGTTTGTCTTCGATGAGATAAAATGTGGTTCGGTAGGGCTGTAGGAATAGTGAAATCTGATCGAACTTTACCATTGGACGTTGATCAGACAATTAGTTGCTTTTGCAGGTCATTAAAACTTGAGTATTTTATATTCTATTTTTAATTTCAATAATCGACTCCAATAAAATTAGATTATTGATTAGTTAAACTTAACTGTCAAATTTTGATGCATTTTGTTTACAATTTGAATGGCTCTTGTCATTTTATTGAAAGTGTTACCAAGTGTTACGTTCAAAGAATTTTTAAAGTGACACATTGGCTTTTACAGAAAAGCTCGACGTAAAGAAAAAGATGGTGCAGATGCAGGAGGTTCTTCTACGGACTCGAAATTATATTTAGAAGCGGCAGTACTTGAAAGAAAGTTACCCGAATTGGATATGCGCCTTTTAGTTGATTTACCACCCGGTTTAGATTATAACGAATGGCTTGCGTCGCATAGTAAGTTTTAGAATTTGGGAAAGTTTAGTTTTAATTTAATTTGTTTTTTAGCTATGGCTCTTTTTAATAATATCAATTTAGTATTTGGAGCTATTACAGAATATTGCACATCAACTGTTTGTCCAGACATGGTGGGACCAGGGCAGAGGTTTGTTACAATTTGTAGAAATTTAAATTTTTAATTGTTGATTTTAAAGGATGTATTTGTGGTTTGATGAAAAAGGTAAAAAGACTAAAGTAGCGGCACCACAATATGTAGACTATGTAATGACATTTACACAAAATACTCTTAATGACGAAAATGTATTTCCAACAAAATACGCTAATGAATTTCCATCGTCATTTGAATCGATAGTAAGAAAAATGTTTCGATTAATATTTCACGTGATAGCACATTTATATTATGCCCATTTCAAAGAAGTATGGATGTTAGGCTTGCACGCACATCTAAATCTTACATTTATACATTTCACCGCTTTTCACCGCCGCTTTAATTTAATTGAATCCAAAGAAACCGAAGTTTTGCGTGACTTAGAAATAGCGCTACATTTATGTGATGAGAGTAATCAGGAAATTATTTCGACTGCAAGCAGCGATAATACAGAAATTGACGGTGGTGCTAAAGTTCATTGTACCGACGATGTGGCGGGAGGTATACTTTTTGTTTTAAATTTAAAACTTTAATTCATTTAGATTTTTTTAGGTGAATCGAAATCATAGTTTGTTAAATGAAAACTATAATACTCGAATGTGAGTTTATATGGGTGATAGCAGCAAGATCATGACAGGTTCAAAATATTGTTAAAAGCACTTGAAGCTCATTTTTTAAGGAGTTTATAGTGTGCGTTTGTGTGTATGGTCTTAAATGTCTCTCTCTACTATCTCGTTAATACCACACTGTAAATTCTTCCAAAAATGAACCTTTAGAGATAGCTTGCATGTGATTCTAAACACGATAGTAACTTTCCTGTTTTTTTTTTAATTTTTAATTGTATTTATAATAATTTTATTTAAAAAAAACACTGATGTACCTTCGACACAATTAGGTTTGTACTTAGTAATTTAAAATAAATTTTAATTGGATAACGATTTTCAAATGAATGTCGTTTTAAAACTCAGCTTTTAGAATTGATTAGATCTGTCAATTAATTTTTAATAGAAAAAACAAATAGATTTGAAAATAAAGGAAAGTATTTGGAATATTTTTAAAAATTTAAATACGAATCGCTTGCAAAAAATTTTAATTCTTCAAAACTCTGCTTTAATAAAATTGCATTAATTAAAATAAAACGGTGTTTTGAAAATTGTGATCACACAATAATAAAGCAGATCCAACATTTCAATTTCACCTTGTACAGTGTTGACGTTCCTTAATTATGAAAGCTACCAATTGTATATAAAATATTGTAAAATGATTTTAGTTTGTTGTTTACTTTAGTATGTAATGTTATAATCTAATAGCATTTGTTGAAAAATAAAAAAATAAATTACATGATGTTATAATTTGGATTTTATTCATTTTACTAATTCTTTCCTTCTCAAATACAAAATCATAATTATGTTCGAATTGTCTCACCTTGGAGACTGTCTCATGGACGTAGAAGCGTCTATTTCAACACTCATCTCGTGAACTATGAAGCAGATCTCATTATGACGTTTTCTTAAAATTTTAACAAGCTTATGGGCGTTTGCACCGCTTAGAAATTAACTGACAGATAGTTTATGTGGGAGATAAGTTGTCAAAAACCTTGAACCTGCATCTAACTAGAATAAATCCAATAAATGATGGATTAATTTTCTGCAAAGTTTTATTTTTTGAAGCAAATAAATTATACTTTTACAACTTAACTGTCAGTTTGTTAATATGTAAACGGTGCAAACTCCCATTTATGTTTGTTTGCACCGCTTACAGATAAACTGACAGTTTAAGTGACAGATAAGTTTTCAAAAACCTTGAACCTCCATCTAACTAGAATAAATCCAATAAGTGATGGAATAATTTTCTACAAAGGTACCTTCTACTTATGACCTTTTGCACCGATTTTAGTTTAAGTGGCAAATAAATCATATTTTGACAACTTATCTGCCAGTTAAACTATCTGTCAGTTAATATGTAAACTGTGCAAACTCCCATTTATGTTCGATTGCACCGCTTACAGATAAACTGACAGATAGTTTATGTGGCAGATAAGTTGTCAAAAACCTTGAACCTCCATCTAACTAGAATAAATCCAATAAGTGATGGAATAATTTTCTACAAAGGTACCTTCTACTTATGACCTTTTGCACCGATTTTAGTTTATGAAGCAAATAAATTATACTTTTACAACTTAACTGCCAGTTAAACTATCTGTCAGTTACTATGTAAACGGTGTAAACCCCCTATGTTCGTTTGCACCACTTACAGATAAACTGACAGTTTAAGTGGCAGATAAGTTGTCAAAAACCTTAAACCTCCATCTAACTGTAGAATAAATCCAATAAATGATGGATTAATTTTCTACAAAGGTACCCTCTACTTATGACCTTTTGCACCGATTTTAGTTTATGAAGCAAATAAATTATACTTTTACAACTTAACTGCCAGTTAAACTATCTGCCAGTTACTATGTAAACGGTGTAAACCCCCTATGTTCGTTTGCACCACTTACAGATAAACTGACAGTTTAAGTGGCAGATAAGTTGTCAAAAACCTTAAACCTCCATCTAACTGTAGAATAAATCCAATAAATGATGGATTAATTTTCTACAAAGGTACCCTCTACTTATGACCTTTTGCAACGATTTTAGTTTAAGTGGCTAATAAATTATATTTTTACAACTTATCTGCCAGTTAAACTATCTGTCAGTTAATATGTGAACGGTGCAAACTCCTATTTATGTTCGTTTGCACCGCTTATAGATAAACTGACAGTTTAAGTGACAGATAAGTTATCAAAAACCTTAAACCTGCATATCTAACTTTAGAATAAATCCAATAAATGATGGATTAATTTTCTACAAAGGTACTGAAGGAGATGAGTTTCCTTACTGTTTAGTAGAGTAGCGTAGTAGTAAAACACATCTTTAATAATAATAATAATCATTTAATTAACTGTACTCACATAACGAACTTTATAACTGCGTAACTTGAAGTAACTCAAACTGCATAACTACCCTTGGTCGGGTGGTGAGTGGTTTTTTATTCAAAAGCCACCCTGGTGCTGAGAGCTTCAACTCCCGGGTGGGCGGCGTTAAAGTAAATGGCGCGAGATTTAAATTATGTGTCACCACAGTACCTTCTACTTATGACCTTTTGCACCGATTTTAGTTTATGAAGCAAATAAATTATACTTTTACAACTTAACTGCCAGTTAAACTATCTGTCAGTTAATATGTGAACGGTGCAAACTCCCATTTATGTTCGTTTGCACCGCTTACAGATAAACTGACAGTTTAAGTGGCAGATAAGTTGTCAAAAACCTTAAACCTCCATCTAACTGTAGAATAAATCCAATAAATGATGGATTAATTTTCTACAAAGGTACCCTCTACTTATGACCTTTTGCAACGATTTTAGTTTAAGTGGCTAATAAATTATATTTTTACAACTTATCTGCCAGTTAAACTATCTGTCAGTTAATATGTGAACGGTGCAAACTCCTATTTATGTTCGTTTGCACCGCTTACAGATAAACTGACAGATAGTTTATGTGGCAGATAAGTTGTCAAAAACCTTGAACCTCCATCTAACTAGAATAAATCCAATAAGTGATGGAATAATTTTCTACAAAGCTACCTTCTACTTATGACCTTTTGCACCGATTTTAGTTTATGTGGCAAATAAATAATATTTTTACAACGTACAGCCGGCCAACATTACACGCCGTTTAATTTACACGGCGTGTAATGTTGGTTGCTTTTTAAAATTGTCAGGGGGTGGCCAAAAACTTTTTGGTCGGCTGTACCTAACTGCCAGATAAACTATCTGTCAGTTAAACTGCAAGCGGTATAAACGGGCATTAGTGAATCTTTGCAACAGCCATTGGGAGTAAATAAGTAAAATGTAGGCACTAACTAAGCTATAATTATATAAATAAGTAAATAGAGCATTACAATTTTAGTAATAATTAAATATAACTTAAATAAATATAAAACTGTTTTAAACTTAAATTGTTATGGACAAGGACAATTACTGGAAACAGCCTTCAATTCATATTGCGTTCCTTTTTCTTCGTTATCACATTTTATGCGTTTTTCTTTACGAATTTCAAATAATCTTATCGATTTACATATAACCGATATTTCTCTTATAAAATAACCAATACCTTCAGCTATTGGATCACATAAATCGCGTATTGATGTAGCGATATTATAGAAAAATATTAAAGGTGGTTGTATAATGGCATTAAAAAGAACTGCCAAAAATGGCTTGAGAAAAAAATCTGCTAAAGTTTGAAAAAGTCCAATTGTTAGAGGTCTTAAAATGCTCTGTAATAAAAATCTGAAAAAAATATTTACTTTGAAATAATTAAATATGAGGAAATTGAGATTTAGGTACCTTAAAAATTGTAAAATAAAAGTTGTAATAAAAGCAAAAATAATATAAATGGAACCAAATAGTTCGGCCCAAAATTTTGAAGCATAATTTTCTGCTTTTTCGCCCAAAACTTCCGTTAATATGATGGGACAAGATTCGGTTGTTCGGTAATAACTGAAAGTAGCAATTTTTTAAAAGGCTTTCTTTCTCTTCGTCTATATATGCCCCATGTGGTTTAAATTGTTCCTTTGAGAACATCGATGGACGGTGGATAACTAGCTTACAAACTCTAAAAAGCCTTTGGGGAACATCAAAAGTTGTATGCTCCCAAACCACCCTTCTTGTAGAATTATGACAGAAGGAGAGGAGTGACACCTATTCTGACCAAGTCGGGCCAAAAGTTCGCCAAGATATGGAAGAGCACATGTTCAGCAGTCTCGTCTTCCAAATGTCATTTGAGGGTGTCTGCTATCCCCATCAGTGCGTGGTGATGCATCTTAAATGTGCAATATAGGACTTATTCTTTGGGAGACAGTTATTATAACCGAATTTACAATTTCTTCGGGGCCGCAGAAGGAGGACTATTTAAACTTTCTCTATCCAGCTCATTGGCTTTTTTATTGGGCGAATTTGGCCGATAGTTCAGTTGGCTTACAGCTCCATCACTGAGCGTTTCGTGTTATGGCGAGGATAAGAGCTAGAAGAAGCGATCACTCAACTGTTCTATCGGCTGAATTCGTCCATTATTCTTGTTGGAGACGTTACCGTAATGGTGGTCTTAAACTAACGACAGCTGGAAGCCCATATCACATCGTCAGTGATAGACAGAATCGAGAGGTTCTCACACGTTTATTCGAATGAACACCACGAGAAGGCCATCAGCCCTCAGCCCCAGGAATGAGGAAAACGGTAATGAGGAGAACATCTTGTAACGATGGGATATAGCAAGAAATTGAGGTGAGGAGCCTATCAAACGAAGATGCTTTGGACGGAAGGTAATGGCGTATTGACACAGAAAGGCAGCGACTGGCTGATGACGTGTGCATGAACTAATTTTATTATTTTTCCACTAAAGGGCCCTCTCAAAGCCCACGTAGGGCTCTTTGAAGTATTAACAATATTTGAGCTTTTGTAATAACTGAGATGAACGTTGTACGTAACTTTTCAGATCTTTTGATACGTTGTCCAAATAACTTTTTAGAATGAGTGCGCAAATTCTCAACCGACCATCAATTTGTTCAAGGTTTTGCCGGAACACCTAGGAGCTAATAACAATAACTTACGCTGCATTTCCATGATCGAAATAATACACATCGACGCGAGCAGCATCTTTATCATTTTTATACGAAATTTGGGCATTTTCTTGTAAACTGTTGTAATAGGGCGCTTGGCGAAACTTATCACTTCCACCAACATTTGAATGATAAGAACACTGATTATAAAGCCCACCTTGTGACTTGCTATTGTGTTTTTGTTGGCTACCTTTCGGATGAGGACACGAACATTTGCTTCTTCCATATTTGGTGCTGGTATTCGTACCAATGTTGGTGTGTAATGGTTTGTAATCTTCTTGTACACGATCAAAGACAAATCTCTAAAATTATAATCAATTACAAAAATTAGAAACACATGTTAGGTAAACTCACTTGAGGAAAACTTCCATTGCTTTGTTGCCTAATATTTATTTCATAAAGTTCTTTAGCTTTAAACCCTTTTTTTGGAGTTTTGAATTTTTGAATTAAATTTGATAATCTCTTATTTTTATTAAATCCATTAGGTCTTTTGTTTTGTGCCGTACAATTTTTTTGTGGAATAAAGTTTGGCGCATATTCAACCGAATGTGAGCACATACATTCTGGATTCATGCAAAGAACTGCAGGAGGTAGAATTGCTGGTACACATAATGGTTTATTTGTAATTATTTCTTGTTGTGGGGGGAATGGGGGGTTATTAATCATCGAATAATGTTCAGATTCCATTTGTGAAGTCGATATTGCAGATACTTCAGATATGTCTCGAGGAGAATTGTACATTGAACTTTGTTCTTTATTTTTAGTGACTTGGGTGTACTAAAATAGTAGATTGTTTTATTAGGAGTAAAAATGTCACTTTTTTTAGGGTAGTCAGTAGGGGTTGTCAGACGAAACGAAGTTGAGTACTTTCCCTCTTAGGGAAAACAAGCCCATCAATGAGATTTTCGAGACATAAAGGCTCAGAATGAGTTTTTAAAACTCTTTACAAGACTCCTGTAAAGCTTGCAAGTTTTTTTATACGATTTTCACATCCAACAATTACAGATATCATCAGATAAAGGAATCCTGGGAATACAGAACTTTTCCTCTTAGGGAGAACAAGCCCATCAATGACAATTTCGAGACATAAAGGCTCAGAATGAATTTTTAAAACTCTTTACAAGACTCATGTAAGGCTTGGAAGTTTATATATGATTTTCACATCCAACAATTGCAGATATCATCAGATAAAGTAACCCTGGGAATGCAGAACTTTCCCTCTTAGGAAAAACAAGCCCATCAATGACATTTTTGAGACAAAAAGGATCAGAACGAATTTAAACTTTGTACAAGACTCCTGTAAGGCTTGGGAGTCTTTTATATGATTTTTACATCCAACAATTACAGATATCATCAGATAAAGTGACCCTGGAAATACAGAACTTTTCCTCTTAGGGAGAACAAGTCCATCAATGACAATTTCGAGACATAAGGCTCAGAATGAATTTTTAAAACTCTTTACAAGACTCATGTAAGGCTTGGAAGTTTATATATGATTTTCACATCCAACAATTGCAGATATCATCAGATAAAGTAACCCTGGGAATGCAGAACTTTCCCTCTTAGGGAAAACAAGCCCATCAATGACATTTTTGAGACAAAAAGGATCAGAACGAATTTAAACTTTGTACAAGACTCCTGTAAGATTTGGAAGTCTTTTATATGATTTTTACATCCAACAATTACAGATATCATCAGATAAAGTGACCCTGGGAATACAGAACTTTTCCTCTTAGGGAGAACAAGTCCATCAATGACAATTTCGAGATATAAAGGCTCAGAATGAATTTTTAAAACTCTTTACAAGACTCATGTAAGGCTTGGAAGTTTATATATGATTTTCACATCCAAAAATTGCAGATATCATCAGATAAAGTAACCCTGGGAATGCAGAACTTTCCCTCTTAGGGAAAACAAGCCCATCAATGACATTTTTGAGACAAAAAGGATCAGAACGAATTTAAACTTTGTACAAGACTCCTGTAAGGCTTGGGAGTCTTTTATATGATTTTTACATCCAACAATTACAGATATCATCAGATAAAGTGACCCTGGGAATACAGAACTTTTCCTCTTAGGGAGAACAAGTCCATCAATGACAATTTCGAGACATAAAGGCTCAGAATGAATTTTTAAAACTCTTTATAAGACTCATGTAAGGCTTGGAAGTTTATATATGATTTTCACATCCAACAATTGCAGATATCATCAGATAAAGTAACCCTGGGAATGCAGAACTTTCCCTCTTAGGGAAAACAAGCGCATCAATGACATTTTTGAGACAAAAAGGATCAGAACGAATTTAAACTTTGTACAAGACTCCTGTAAGGCTTGGGAGTCTTTTATATGATTTTTACATCCAACAATTACAGATATCATCAGATACAAGATACAGACTTTGTACAAGACTCCTGTAAGATTTGGAAGTCTTTTATATGATTTTTACATCCAACAATTACAGATATCATCAGATAAAGTGACCCTGGGAATACAGAACTTTTCCTCTTAGGGAGAACAAGCTTATCAATGACATTTTTGAGACATAAAGGCTCAGAATGAATTTTTAAAACTCTTTACAAGACTCCTGTAAAGCTTGCAAGTTTTTTATATGATTTTCACATCCAACAATTACAGATGTCATCAGATAAAGTGACCCTGGAAATACAGAACTTTCCCTCTTAGGGAAAACAAGCCCATCAATGACATTTTTGAGACAAAAAGGATCAGAACGAATTTAAATTTTGTACAAGACTCCTGTAAGGCTTTGGAGTCTTTTATATGATTTTTACCTCCAACAATTACAGATATCATCAGATAAAGTAACCCTGGGAATACAGAACTTTTCCTCTTAGGGAGAAGAAGCCCATCAATGACATTTTTGAGAAAAAAAGGGTCGGAACGAATTTTTAAATTTTGTACAAACCTCCTGTAAAGATTGGAAGTCTTTTATATGATTTTGACATCCAAAATTACAGATATAATCCGATAAAGTGACCCTGAGAGTTTTATAAAATAGAACCAACCCCATATGAGACTGTAATACAAACCTTTAAAACAGAACTAACGTAAGACCTGCCAGAATAATGTGAATCATCATTCTCTATATTAGTAGTATCAAAAGTTGCACTCGAACTCGGCGTTTGCATAACATCTATGTTATTTATAACGTTTGTCATATCCTTTTTAATTTGTTGCAAGTTGGGAAAATCTTCTAAATTTCTTTGAGATCCATTCTCTATTAAGTTGGGTGTTTATAATTAGAATTATTATTGTTTGGGATGTTACCTGATGCGAGAAAACTTGCAGAAGTAACATTCGTACCCTTTCTATCTGTACGATCGTCAAATGATTTCATATTTTAATGTGCGACATTTTTGTAGTAAAAATTCTGTATAAATTAACTAAATGACAGTTGTCATTATATTTATTTGTCAAGCTATAGGTACTCAAGTCTTACATCATTTCATTAATACGATAGCGAAAATATTTAGAAAATTAATACATATACACGATATATATAAAATTTACGTAATATAGTAAAAAATGTGTGATATGTTACAACAGTAGCAAAAGCTCTAACAACATTAAAAATTGAAACAAAACAGTGATAGCAACAGAGAGGTAATCCTAAATGCTCCCATTTCTTTAGACACAAATTCTTATTCAAAATAGCAACTTCTTCAATTAGGAAGATTTTAAGATGATTCAATTAAAGACTTTGTTTGAAGTTGCGATTTTGATACTTTCAAAATAACTAGAAATATCACTTTGTTGCTGTTAAAAAAAGAGTTAAGTACACCTTATTGTTACTTATTACTTTTTGACTAGAATAAAACGACAGTTTAGCATGCCAATAAAGCACAAAATTTTAAAAAAAGTAATTAAAACGCGTGCAGCAGAATGGAATGCCAAAGTAGTATTTTTATAATTAGAAAAATTGTGCTTTATTTTCACATTCTCTCACTTTATTTAAATACCTATTTAGTACAGGAAAAATATTTAATTTACGTTATAAATAACAAAATTAGATCCAGTCTAAAATTTCTCTTTACTTAAATTTTCTCCAATCGTCCAATTTTGTTCTTTATAAACTATATTTTTCCTGTACTACATACAGTAAAGCAAAACAACCACTTGTTTTACTACATCTGTATAAATTTTTTTGTACAGCTTATACGTATTGAAAATTATCCTTATGACGTAAAAGAGGTTGGTGTTCCACACTTTTATCCAAATCAAAACTGGTCATCCAATCTTTAATAATTGGTTTAACAAAACCAAAACAACTGCATTCAAAAAAGTCTGCTATATTTAACAAAGGACTTCTCGAAAACGGACTTTTTCCAGCATTACTTATAAAATGATTATAACGGCCACGATTCATACGCTCGTTTGTAGTCATACCCAAGCAAGAAACCTGAAACTAAGTTTTAAAAAAAAATCTTAAAAAAAAGTGTGATTTTTACCTGGTAAACCTGGCATATTAAAAGCATAAATACCCAAGCGAGATGCAACATCGAATTAGCTGCAACCCATGCGACCCAAGGATCACAACGTCCAACTTTAATTAATACTTCAAAAAATCCCTCATTGGAAGGGTGGATTCGACACTGATCTCTCCAAAACTGCATCGACCCATATAACATTTGACTACACATTAAAATTAAACAAGCCAAAAATCCAATGAAATACTTATGATTTTTTGCACCTAAAACAACTCACTCAAATTATTCTTTTTACAAACACAATGTAATTTTATACCTATGCAATTTGCGACCCATGGGCAATGATGATCAAACCTCGCAACACATCTATTACAAACTGAACAATGTTTTGAGCGTAAAGGTCTTTTAACTAAACAAGCAGAACAAAAACTAGACGGTTCAAATCCACTCGGACCTCTTTCGGCTAATTCTATAATTGTCTAAAATTATAATAAGTTAATTAAACAAATTAAACGTTTTAAATATTTTACCCTAAAGCGCAAATCTTGTGTAGCTACTACAACACCAGGATCTCCTAACCATGACTTTAGAAAACAATACCATAAAGCACCAGAACTCGATAAAAATATTGCTGTAGTAATAAACGGAGTGTGAGGCATTATGTAAAATACCCAAGTAACGTACATCCAAATTTTTGTAGCTAAATAAATACTAAGAGGTAATAAAGCCATTAATCTATCGTCGTATAATAATTGACCGGCAAAATGTATGACTACGTATAAACAAACTAAAAGGAACATTTTTATTAAAATTAAGGAGTTTGCGCCTAAAATTAAACCGGCTACATAAAATGATAAAAATGGTGTACCAACCATACACCACCATCTCACTCTCTGCAACAAAATTTTAATAAAATAAAACTTAATAAAGAAAAAGGGAAATATTACTTTGTCTTTAGTAATGCGCTTTATAATATTGCTAGAACGATTTGAAATTACTGCTTCTCTAAGTTTTTCTGCCACTTTAGAACCGATCCAAACTGATCCGACATAATTTTGTAACATAGAAACTGGAGTGTCACCTCGATGATTAGGAATATCCAAACTTGCTTGTGCCTAAAATGAATTTGTTACACAAATAAAAGAAAAAAATTAAATAACCAACTTGTAATATCAACGTAGATATGGCAGTAGTATTTCTAGCTAAAATAGCCCAATGTAACGCTGTGTTTCCTTGAGTACTATCGGTTAATTTCGTTGAAGCTCCCAAAGTTAATAAAAGCCTAGTAGGATCCAAACTACATACTTTCCAACAAGACCACATGAGAGGCGTCATACCGCCCCTATCTTGTAAATCAGGACTTACTCCACGTGCGACAAAATACGCCACAAGTGCAGTATGACCAAACTGAGCTGCCAAGTGAATACAAGAACAACCTTCTGCATCGCGTAAAGTTGGATCGGCACCTGCGTTCATCAATAAAACAACGGCATCAAGATGACCTTGTCTAGTAGCCCAATGCAAAGGAGTGGCATCCAATTCACCACCGACAGCATCAACTTCAGATCCTTTATCGACAAAATAACGCATGATTTCTTTACGATTATTTATTGCTGCCCAATGTAAAAGTGTAACCGTTTCGCTGTCTCGTTGATTGACATTGTAGCCGGCATCTACCAGCTCTTTAACTCGTGAAAAAGCCCCATACTGAAAAACATTAAATTATGATGTCTAAATACGATTTTAAGGAAAAACTCACTTGTGTAGCTTTAACTATATCGAAACCACTATAATCCTGCTCTACAGGAACTGGAGGTTCTCGAGAAATTAAACTTTGACAATCTTTATCACCTTCAACACATCCACCAGCACTAGCAGCAGCAGCACCACACGCATTTTGATACATATTTACCTTTAAACGAAAGGCGTTTTTATGTAAATAGATTACATCAAAATAATAACTAATTACAAAAAAATATTAATACAGGTTAATATTAATATATTTGACCTTCGGAAATTAAAGCATCGAACAAACTTACATCGATTTTTTAGGTGTATAACCAACGTAAACGTAAGAAATTTTGAAATTTCATATACAGGGTGATACGTTAAATTAACAGTTTTTACTTTTTATAAAGCGATTAAGAAAGATTTGCGGTGTAATTTACTTTAAAAAGTTCTTTGAACGATTAATTTCAAAACTTGACTTTTGATTTTTAGGTTATTTGTCAACTTTTGTGTTTTTAGTTGTTTTTTGTGACGTTGGTGGCACTACATGTAATAAATTTTTGGCGGTGAATTTGTTAGATTTTTGTGCTAGTAATCGTTTAATTATCTTTCTATTTTATTTGTTTAATTTAATTTAATTAAAATGGGTGATAAACGAAAAAATAACGCTCAATCAAGTTTTAGTAAAAAATTTAAGTAAGTTTTAAAGAATTTTGTTAAAACTAACCTCACTTTTCAAATTTTTAAATTCAAACTCTTTTAGAAACGACACAAATTTTCGTCCTTCACTACCAGTTATAGACCCAAACGCTACTGAACTCACTTTTCACCAGTTAGAACTCGATCATTATGTCGGTAAACCTTATCCAGGAATGCCCGGAGCTCAAACCGGACCCGTACCAGTTATGCGTATGTTTGGTGTTACTAAAGCAGGTAATAGTGTTTGCTGTCACATCCATGGCTTTTCTCCGTATTTTTACGTGTCCTTGCCAAAAACGTTCGTACAAGCCAACTGCCATTCTTTCAGGGTAAGTTTGTCCAATTGTCAACTTAAAAGCGTTCAAGAATTGCTTTTAGGCTAGTTTAAATAGTGCCGTAGTAGCCGATATGCGTTCAAATAAAGAAAATTTAACTGAAGCAGTTTTAATGATTGAAATAGTTCGTGGCAAGTCGTTGGTTGAGTATACAGGTGACGAAGACTTAAATTTTGCTAAAATAACAGTTGCACTACCGCGATTAATTGCACCTGCTAAACGTTTATTAGAAAATGGCAATTTTATTCCTGGACATTATTTTAGTCCCTATGAATCTAACGTTGATATTGATACACGGTAAGCATAATTTCCAATTTTTGCACCTTATGAACTTAATTTTAGTTTTATGGTCGATACAAAAGTTTTGGGATGCTCTTGGATCGAATTACCAGCTGGAAAGTGGTTTCATAGATCAATGAAACCAGCTCTTTCAATTACATCTCGTTGTCAACTAGAAGTGGACGTTTCGTGGAAAGATTTTATAGCACACGCTCCAGAGGGTGAATGGGCACGTGTGGCACCGTTTAGATTGCATAGTTTTGATATCGAATGTGCCGGACGAAAAGGAATTTTTCCTGAACCCAACGTCGATCCTGTAATTCAAATTGCAAATGTGATTAAGCTTTATGGAGCAGACGATACTTTGACTAGAAATGTTTTTACTTTGAATACTTGTGCTCCAATTGGACATGCCGAAGTTCGTAGTTTTCAAACTGAAGTGGAAATGTTGGAAGCTTGGGCTGAATTTGTGCGAGAAATGGATCCGGATGTTTTTACCGGATATAATATTAATAATTTTGATTTTCCTTACCTTTTGGATCGTGCAAAACATTTAAAATTGAAGAACTTTGATTATTTAGGAAGAATTTTAGATATTAGGTTAATGCAATTGGCTTTTTATAATGAACTTATGTTAATGGTTTTTTGTTTTAAGGTCTGCTGTTAAAGAAACCATAACTCAAACCAAAGTAGGTAGACGAGCGTTCAAATCAGTTAATTTTGAAGGACGTGTCGCTTATGATATGCTTACTGTTATGAAAAGAGATTTTAAACTTAGGTCATACACTCTAAACAATGTCTCTAATGAAATTTTAGGTGAACAAAAGGAAGATGTGCATTACAGCATAATTACAGATTTACAAAATGGTGATGAACAAACTCGTCGTAGGTTTGTATTTAAAATAAGAACTCGAAGGCTCTAAAGTGAAACTTTTTATCTTAGACTCGCTGTTTACTGCATAAAAGATGCCGACTTACCCTTAAGGCTATTAGATCATGTGAAAAGTTTTACAAATGACATAGAAATGGCTCGTGTTACAGGTGTACCTGTAACTAGTTTATTAACTAAGGGTGAACAAGTTAAAGTCGTTGCACAATTATTACGCCATGTAAACATTTTAATTAGTCATACATTAGGCACTAACCATAATTAACAATTTCAGAGTCAAGACGCTGGTTATTTCATGCCTGCTCATCAACAAGGAGTAAGTTCAGAACAATACGAAGGAGCAACAGTCATCGAACCTGTACGTGGCTATTACACGGACCCTATAGCGACACTCGATTTTAGTTCTTTATATCCTAGCATTATGATTGCACATAATTTGTGTTACACAACTCTAGTGCGTCCGAATATGAAAGATAAATTAGGTTTAACGCCCGATCAAATAACTTTTACACCGTCGCAAAATTATTTTGTTAAGTCCACTGTTCGACAAGGATTGTTGCCTCAAATTTTGGAACAATTATTAGCCGCAAGAAAACGAGCAAAAGTTGCTCTTAAAGATGAAAAAGATCCTGTAATGAGAGCTGTATTGGATGGTAAACAATTGGCTTTGAAAATATCCGCAAATTCGGTGTACGGATTTACTGGAGCTCAAGTAGGAAAATTACCTTGTTTGGAAATATCTGGAGTAAGTAAGGCTTTTGTAAAAGAATCGCAATTAAATTACATTTTTTAGAGTGTCACAGCTTACGGTCGTAGTATGATTGAACAAACACGCTTGGAAGTGGAACAACATTATTGTATTGAAAATGGATACGAAAGGGATGCTAAAGTTATTTATGGTGATACCGATTCGGTGATGGTAAACTTCCAAGTAAAAACGTTAGAACGTAGCATGGAATTAGGACGCGAAGCTGCTGAATTAATTAGTACCAAATTTGTTAAGCCAATTAAGTTGGAGTTCGAAAAGGTGAATTTTCAAATTAACATTTGTGGTTTTTATCGATTTGTTTATTTCTAGGTGTATTATCCATACTTATTAATCAATAAAAAGCGATATGCTGGTTTATATTTTACCCGAACAGATAAATATGATAAGATGGATTGTAAGGGTATTGAAACGGTGAGAAGAGATAATTGTACACTTGTTGTAGACGTCATTAACACTTGTTTGCAAAAGCTGTTGATTAACAAGTAAGTTAATTCCCAAGTTAGTATGGCAAAAATAGAATTTTAACTTTTTCCAATCCAAGAAAAAGTTGTAATCGAGAAAAAAAATATTTTTTTTTCATTTCTCGACGTTTTGAGCCAAATTTGGATTCCAATAATCCAAAATAAAATTTTTCATTTTTTTGAACTGAAATGTCCATCTGTCTGTTATAGTTGTGGGGCAAAAACTATGAACCAATTTTGATGAAATTTCGTTTTAGCCACTTTAAAATTATTTCATCGGCAAACTAAGCTTTTATAAGAAATCTATACAGGGTGTCCAAAAATAAGATAGTACATGAAAAAAAATTTCAAATTATTTTATTCAAAATGGCGGCCAATAGAACGATTGTCCCATTTTGTGGTTTTTCTCTTATAACTTGGCCGGTAATTATTATTATAAAAATATAAAAACGGCATTGTACAGCCAAAATATAGCGCTCTCGACCTAATCAAGTCGATTTTCAAAATTGTTTTAAAATTGCCTACCTTTAAGGGGCCAAAGTATGTAAAAATTTTAAAATGGTTTTTCTCAAAATTTCCTCTGCCATATTTTTTCTTTTTTGGATATGTTACAGACAACGTAATTTTCTATCGAAATATAAATTTTTATCAAAATCGCTCGAGCCGTTTTGGAGTAATGATTTTTTGAATGTCAAAACTTCAAAAATCTCTAATTTCTTTTATAATAAAAATGAAAACTTGAAAATAGATATATTTATCAATCCCATGAATATCTATTATTTGACACTATTTTCGGTTAACAAAACGCTTCCAGTTAAACCGGAAATTACAAAAATATCAAAATTTTTAGGAACACCCTGTATATTTTTAAATATTTTAAAAGCTCATAAAATTAGCTATTACACGATACCAAACACTTTATATTTTGAAAAAATATGAAAAAAAATATTCAAAATTTTAGAGAAAAAGCTCAATAAATTTTTTATTTGAAAATTTACTTCTAATATTCTTGCATTTTTGGAATCTCAAAACGTCGGGAAATTTTTATTATTGTTATTTTTTTTCTCAATTATTACAACAGTTAAAAATATGATTTTTAAATAAAATTTGATGTAGGGACCCCGATGGTGCTGTAGCATATGCAAAACAAGTTATATCCGATTTACTTCAAAATAACGTCGATATATCGCAATTAGTGATTACAAAGGAGTTAACAAAAGACGATTATACTGCTAAACAAGCCCACGTTGAGCTTGCAAAGAAAATGACAAAACGTGATCCTGGAAATGCACCAAAATTGGGCGACCGTGTACCTTATGTAATTACTGCTGCTGCCAAAAATACTCCTGCTTTCCAAAAAGCTGAGGTAAACCCAAAACTTAATAGTATCACATAATCAAATTTGATTGTTGTAGGATCCAATTTATGTGTTAGAAAATAACATTCCAATTGATGCAAAATATTATTTAGAAAATCAATTGTCGAAGCCGTTACTGAGAATTTTCCAACCAATCCTAGGTGATAGTGCTGATTCCATTTTATTACGTAAGCATTTTGCCTCCATATTAGATTATGTTTGACTGATTTTTATGCAGGAGGCGAACATACAAGAACAAAGACTGTAGTAACTTCAAAAGTAAGTGCTTTAGCAGCATTCACACGTAAAAAAGAAACATGTCTTGGTTGTCGTTCTGTTTTACCCAATGGTTATGAAAAAGAAGCATTGTGCGCTTACTGTAAGCCGAAAGAATCAGAATTGTACCAACAAGAGTTGTGCCATCGTAAACTTTTAGAAGATCGATTTTCTTCCCTTTTTACAGAATGTCAACGTTGCATGGGGTCTTTACATGAAGAAATTTTATGTACAAGTCGCGATTGTCCTATTTTTTACATACGTAAAAAAGTACAAATGGAGCTGGAAACAAATCAGAGTCGGATCGTTAGGTTTGGCGAACCAATTGTTGAGGAAGAATTTTAATTTTGTATTTATTATTAAAATGTAAGATATAAATTTTCTATTAATAGTATACAAATGCGTTTTCTTCTTTAACTTATAATAAGACATAAATAATACAAAATACCTTACCAATTTATTAATTGGTCGAATCTTAGTACATAACAATAAAAAAACTATACACAAACAAGTTAAACGGGAATGATTCAAAACATACAAGCAAAATTTTTGCGTTCTTAGGTAAATTAATACTTAATAACCGTTTGAAAATGTTTGAAAAATTGGTGCAAATTTCACAAGACTAGTAAATTAAATTAATGAACGAAATGTTATTTTTTATTTTGTAACGCATTTGCCAACCAGTCCATAGCTTGATCTAAACCTTCACCTTTAGTAGCTGAAGTTTTGAAAATTTGAAAAGTTCTATTTTTAAGTGCTTCGAGACCTAAAGCTTGATGTACTTCAGCTACACTCATACAACCAGCCATATCTTGTTTATTCGCTAACACAACTAAAATTGCATCTTGCAGCTCATCTTCCTACAAGTTAAATTATAATTTTCCGAGTCACACTTTACAAATAATTTACCCTAAGCATGTGAAAGAGCTCATCTTTCGATATTCCTATTCTTTCTTTATCGGCTGAATCGACCACATAAATAATCGCATCCGTGTTACTGTAATAACATCTCCAATATGGTCTAAAAGAAGTACTTATTAAGCTTTTGATCGTATTAAAAAGATATGTTTACCTTATGCTTGTTTGACCACCCAAATCCCAAACTTGAAATTTCAAATTTTTATATTGCACTTGCTCGACGTTGAAACCGATTGTAGGAATTGTGGTAACAACTTCGCCAACTTGCAATCTATATAATATGGTTGTTTTACCGGCACCATCTAAACCTAAAATTAATATTCGCATTTCGCGGGAACCAAAAAGGCCCCTAAAATAGCTTAACAAACCACCTAAAACATAACCTATAAATAGTACGCAAGAACTTTATATAAAAAGACGTACCCATTATTAGATTTATTTAAATTTAATAAAAATTGCACTAGAAATTCATTGTTTCATTTTTTAATTAATGTAAATAGTATTTAATGTAAGAAACCGCTTGACGTGTACATCTGTCACTTGGCACGTTTAATACCAACTGTTAAAAAAATAAAAAATTAAAAGTAACTAGAATTTTGAAAAATTTTAATTTTTTTCAAAAAATGAATTTAAGTCGTTTTTTTAACTTATAAACTAATTACTTTAATGGTAAATTGTTTAAAATAATTATTTTGAAAAGTAGCGTTCGAGCGCACTTTTAAAATTGTGTCTACCTTTTGTTATTACTTGAATTAATTCACTAAAGGAAACCTGTTCCGTTTAAAAAATCCATGAGCGCATCTTAATAAAGTGATTGTAATATTTTAGGTTTAATTGCTTGAATTTCCAAATATTTTCGTTAAGAATAATCTAGTTTTAGCTAGTAATTTTTTGTGACGTAGTTAAGGGTGTTTTTTCATAATTTTTCAAAGTTTAATTTGGAAGTTTTACCTTTAAAAACGGCGCTTATGATAATGGTATGTTTACTACAACAATCAACAAGTGTGTGCGTAAGCGTGTTGTCAATTTATTAAGTAATATTTCCTATTTTAAATGAAAATTAAATGGATAAACATTAATAATGTATAATTTACAATTAGTGCAGTTATAAAAGTTGAAAAAAACAATGCAAGATTGTTTAATTATCGTCTAAAAATTTCGTAAAGAAATTATAATGGAATGCAGTGGCCCAAACAGGTGAGGAATGAGCCTGAAGGGATTTAAAGATCATTGGAATGCTATACGCACAACATAACAAGTGACATGGCCCACCAAAATGGCTTGACGTCCTCTTCAGGCTGGGAGCCACTCGGTGGGACTAAATCAGAGTCTCCCGAACAACAACAATGGATAGGGGTTGATCATCTTTCGGGACCACTTAATCCACTTTGCATTACAGATGCTAATCACGAAATATTACGTCCTAAACCTAGAAGGTGAGACACTTTTTTTTGCATTGTCAAATTATTTAAAACTGTAATTTAATTGGATCAATCTTTTAAAGTTTTAAATTAAGTTTTTGCCTTTCTACTAAATAAGTAAAGATTTTTGAATGTCCGAAAATGTTTCGTTACCAATATAGTTATCTTTCACAAAATAGAAATTTTTTTCATCCCTTAATTTAAACTAAAATTAAAACCATTCCTCCAGTCTATAATTAATAATTGAAAACCTCATGGTCTATGTCTAGGGATACAAAGGTACCCATTGCAATGGTCTAATACTGGTGGTGATTTAGAAGATAAATAAATAATTTCTTTGGTTACATTATGTCAAGCAGAGAGTTTGATTAATAATTAACGTTTGTATGAGTAATGACCCTTTCAATTTTTTGAATAATTAAAAATGCGCCAAAATTCTGTTAAAAACAATTGTTTTTTAGATGGTCATGAATAGATAAAAAATCTCCGGATGATGACATCATTGGATTCGTCTTCACAATACATGCTCAAAAATGTACTTTCTATCTTTCCCATGTTCAAAGACAAAAGAAAAGAATTAACATCAATTTCGTTACTTAAATCTATAAAATATTATTGTCGCTACTATAAAGCTCTTGATTAACTAAAGTAAGCGATTCTTTTCTTATACCTGTCCGGTGCTTGTAACTGTTTTAAAAGGGAGCTACAGATTAAAGCGAACTCTGAATTACGAAAAGGGTGAACTTGCAAGTGGTTAGATGAACGTAAATTGTTGATTTAAACTAGAGTCTGGGTTTGGTTGGTTAGGACAATGATTAGCACAAAATAGCTTCCATGGTTCTTTCAGTTTTTGGGTCTTTCAGTCTTTTAAAAATAGTTAATTTTGGTCAACTTGCCTTGCTCCGATAATAGTTGTCAGATCTTCTTTAGACATTAAATCAGTGACGTATTTATGAAGAAATGGGCACAAAGAGCCTGGAGTTGCTGCGCTCCGGGATGGTCAGCTGTTGGCTCGGCTGTTCCTGTTGGTGAGCAACGCGACACCACGGTTGTACTGTATTGTACTCAGGGGTCGATTTGCTTCTAAGCCTTACAGAACTGCGACCAGTGTTGATCTTTTGTTCATAACCCTAACTCGTATTGTCACGGAATCGTGACGTCCTGGAGAGTTCCAGGTTGTACAGTTGCTACTTTATCCGTATGTCACGTAATAATAATAATGTTTTACTCAGACCTGGTATTCTTACATTTGACAAGTCTGACTTTCCCAACTACTCCATCACGACCAACTACTCATAACTGCCCATTGACGGCTAACTCCCGATGAGCTCGACCATCAACTGACTTCCTAGTAACCTATTTATTAAGTGCGCTGGTATTTATGTTCTCAGGAATTCAATTTTGCCTAGAATGTCCCTGAGAAGTTTGCTTTTCACTTCTTCAGGCGTCAAATGAGCCCCCCTAAGTGTTTCAGCCTAAGCAGAGCCAATGCATCGCAATTGCAAAGAATGTGTTCGGCGGATTCCATCTCCAATTCACAGATTCTGCATATGTCACTATCCTCCATTCCCAGTTTCTTGAGGTGGTACCTCACTGGGCAGTGTTCACTAGACAGACCCGCGATGAGTCTGATTTCGTTCTTTGATAATAGAAGACGCTTTTTAGCATTCGTGGTCGAGTACTCGATGAATTTCTTCGTCTGTCTTTGTCCTGGTGCGTTGTTCCAGTGAGAATTTTTGTTCTTAAGTACACTTAAGTTCGACTTTAAGTCGTGACTCCCTTACTCCCTTAGGGTTCCTCGCCCACTCAGTCCCGACTGATCGTCAAACTGTAACTCAGCTAGTTAGCAACTCGCTCTTGTGTACTCCCTTTTTACCATTTCTTGATTGTTTTGGGCTTTTTTCGCTTTATTTGCGAACTGCGACCAGTGTTGATCTTTTGTTCATAACCCTACTTATGTTTATGTTCTCAGGAATTCAATCTTACCAGCTAAGCATAGAATGTCCTTGAGAAGTTTACTTTTTACTTATTCGGGCGTCAGTTGAACCCGCTCTAAGTGTTTCAGCCTAAGCTGAGCCAGTGCATCGCGATTGCAGAGAACGTGTTCGGCGGATTCGATCTCCGATTTACAGAGTCACTATCCTCCAGTCCCAGTTTCTTGAGGTGGTACCTCACTGTGGGCAGTGTCCAATAAACAGACCCGTGATGGAATTGATTTTCTTCTTTGATAATAGAAGAAGCTTTTTAGCATTCGTGGTCGAGTACTTAATGAATTTCTTCGCCTGTCTTTGTCCTGGTGCGTTGTTCCAGTGAGAATTTTTGTTTTCAGTTTTCCAGTTTTGGATCTCCGCTCTTCTATAGTCCACAGAATGGTTCTGGTCTAATCGGGAGAACTTTTGAACCTGTTCTAGCTAATTAGCATCCAATGAAGGGCAACTTTGTTGTCCCTTGCTAGAATTTTGAGAGATTGTCTGCATTCCCAAGTGGACTCAAAGCTATTGGCTTTGAGTGCCTTTATCGCAGCTTAGCTGTCAGACATTATGTAGAGACACCACGGTTAACCGATATTTTCTTGGGAAGGAGCGTTTAGTGAAACTGCAGTACACCGCTCAATATGCCTTTTAGTGTTTTCCCTCTGCTGGATACCATTTTCTACCCAAAATTCCTAAATACGCCACTGCTCTAATATTGGACTTTATTTTTCTGCTTTTTGTATAAAATTTGTACGACCCCTCCTAACTTGGCTGCCTGAGTAGGACCTCATGGGTCCTACTTATGTTTGGAATGAAGGTGGTCTTCTTGATACCGTTTAGGGTAGAACAGTACATAAACGAAGAGTTTGAGGAGCATTAGAATGACTTACAAGATCCCCAATTACCCTTTGGGTTTGAGGCATATTTATAAAGCCCTCGAGAGCCTTCAAGGTTAAGTTTGTTTTTATTGAATGAACTTAGAAAGTATTTTCGTAATAAATAATGAATAATAAACTAATTGTATAAACAAACGTCTTCCATTATATTAATGTGTGATGTGAGAATTTAAATGAAAATATAAATGAAGAAAGAAAGTGCATTTATTTCATTGAAAGAAAGTGTGTGAATTTTTATTGTTAAAAATTCAGTAAAACGCGTAATTTTAATAATTCTTTTATTAAATTATTATAAAAAAAACTAAATTAGTAGTAGTATTTTTATGTACTTACCTACATAAATTGTTTTAATTTGGAAAAAAATAAATAAATCATATCAAGATGGAATTGAAAAGGGAAAAATGTTACTTTCATTTTGACCCTGGTACTTTATTGTAAGATGATTTTGAAAAGGAAATTCAAACAATGATGGGAAGTGGTTCAAATCTGCATCTTTTGATATTTTGATTAGCATTTTCTTTCATTTACAATATTGCTTTTGAGAAAGAATCACCTAATTGAAAAAAAAAATATGTGAATCACTTTCAATTTTTTTTTAAATTTTCAAAATAATTAAAATGAAGTGTTCCGATAATTGTGCGTGTATTTTGTGTCGTCAGTTGTGTGATCTTGATGATAGCTTTTCAAATGAAAATATCGAAGATAACTTCATTTTGGCCCAATCTCCTGGAATGGTTAAAAAATATGCGGATATTTTCGAAAATAAAAATTTTACTTATTTTGGTATGGAATCAAACCAAATAAAATCCAAAGATGATTATAGTGATGATAATTTTCAAGATGTAACTGAAGATAATAAACACAAATCTGTTATTTATATAAATGATACGAATAAAAAGGAAGATGATGAAGTTACTGATGAAAATTCCAATGTGCTCGTTAGTGAAATTCTCGACGAATTTATGAGTATAGATTCGACTGGTTGTAGTAATGTTATTAATGTGATATTCAGAAATACTTTTCCTTATGCAACACAAATTATAAGTGACGTGAATTCGTTTAATTTTGAAGATGAAGGTGACGAATTACCTTTGGGAATCGAAGCTGATGTGTTTAATAAAAATTATAGAAGAAGACAAAGGTATACTTTGATATTTTAAAGCACATTATAGGGATATTTGGAACATAGGCCACCCTTACTTAGAAATAATAAGTTTCTAAATTCTAAATAATAGCAACAGAGCTGTACTGGGAAAAGCTTTAGCTCCTCGAAGGATTATTTATGAAATAGATTATTAGTGACTTTTGTTATGCAAACGTACAGATAATCGAATTTTCTATAATTTTCATCTGAAATAATTTTTTCTCACGTCAATACTTCAGAAGATCTCAATATTTAAAGTTCAATTCACAATCGCTTCAATGAGAATGTTCCTCTAAGGATTATTTTAAGTGCGACTTACGAAATATATTATTAGTGACAAATTTTGTTACGTAAACTTATAGATAATTGAATATTCCATAATTTTCATCTGAAATAATTTTTTCTCAGTCAATATGTCAGAAGATATCAATATTTAAAGTTCAATTCACAAACGCTTCAATGAGAATGTTCTTCTAAGGATTATTTTAAGAGCGATTTACGAAATATATTATTAGTGACAAATTTTGTTACGTAAACTTATAGATAATTGAATATTCCATAATTTTCATCTGAAATAATTTTTTCTCAGTCAATACTTCAGAAGATATCAATATTTAAAGTTCAATTCACAAACGCTTCAATGAGAATGTTCTTCTAAGGATTATTTTAAGTGCGATTTACGAAATATATTATTAGTGACAAATTTTGTTACGTAAACTTATAGATAATTGAATATTCCATAATTTTCATCTGAAATAATTTTTTCTCAGTCAATACTTCAGAAGATATCAATATTTAAAGTTCAATTCACAAACGCTTCAATGAGAATGTTCTTCTAAGGATTATTTTAAGTGCGTTTTACGAAATATATTATTAGTGACAAATTTTGTTACGTAAACTTATAGATAATTGAGTATTCCATAATTTTCATTTGAAATAATTTTTGCTCAGTCAATACTTCAGAAGTTATCAATATTTAAAGTTCAATTCACAAACGCTTCAATGAGAATGTTCTTCTAAGGATTATTTTAAGTGCGATTTACGAAATATATTATTAGTGACAAATTTTGTTACGTAAACTTATAGATAATTGAATATTCCATAATTTTCATCTGAAATAATTTTTTCTCAGTCAATACTTCAGAAGTTATCAATATTTAAAGTTCAATTCACAAACGCTTCAATGAGAATGTTCCTCAAAGGATTATTTTAAGTGCGATTTACGAAATATATTATTAGTGACAAATTTTGTTACATAAACTTATAGATAATTGAATATTCCATAATTTTCATCTGAAATAATCTTTTCTCAGTCAATACGTCAGAAGATATCCATATTTAAAGTTCAATTCACAATCGCTTCAATGAGAATGTCTCTCTAAGGATTATTTTAAGTGCGATTTACGAAATATATTATTAGTGACAAATTTCGTTACGTAAACTTATAGATAATTGAATATTCCATAATTTTCATCTGAAATAATTTTTTCTCAGTCAATACGTCAGAAGATATCAATATTTAAAGTTCAATTCATAAACGCTTCAATGAGAATGTTCCTCGGAATGTTCATTTAACGATTATTTTAAGTGCGACTTACGAAATAGATTATTATAGTGAGAAATTTCGTTAGGTAAACTTATAGATAATTGAATATTCCATAATTTTCATCTGAAATAATTTTTTCTCAGTCAATACGTCAGAAGATATCAATATTTAAAGTTCAATTTATAAACGCTTCAATGAGAATGTTCCTCTAAGGATTATTTTAAGTGCGATTTACGAAATATATATTATTAGTAACAAATTTCGTTACGTAAACTTATACATAATTGAGTTTTGCATAATTTTCATCTGAAATAATTTTTTCTCGCGAAAATACTTCAGAAGATATCAATATTTAAAGTTCAATTCACAAACGCTTCAATGAGAATGTTCTTCTAAGGATTATTTTAAGTGCGATTTACGAAATATATTATTAGTGACAAATTTTGTTACGTAAACTTATAGATAATTGAATATTCCATAATTTTCATTTGAAATAATTTTTGCTCAGTCAATACTTCAGAAGTTATGAATATTTAAAGTTCAATTCACAAACGCTTCAATGAGAATGTTCCTCTAAGGATTATTTTAAGTGCTATTTACGAAATATATTATTAGTGACAAATTTTGTTACATAAACTTATTGATAATTGAATATTCCATAATTTTCATCTGAAATAATCTTTTCTCAGTCAATACGTCAGAAGATATCAATATTTAAAGTTCAATTCACAATCGCTTCAATGAGAATGTTTCTCTAAGGATTATTTTAAGTGCGATTTACGAAATATATTATTAGTGACAAATTTCGTTACGTAAACTTATAGATAATTGAATATTCCATAATTTTCATCTGAAATAATTTTTTCTCAGTCAATACGTCAGAAGATATCAATATTTAAAGTTCAATTCTTAAACGCTTCAATGAGAATGTTCCTCGGAATGTTCATTTAACGATTATTTTAAGTGCGACTTACGAAATAGATTATTATAGTGACAAATTTCGTTAGGTAAACTTATAGATAATTGAATATTCCATAATTTTCATCTGAAATAATTTTTTCTCAGTCAATACTTCAGAAGTTATGAATATTTAAAGTTCAATTCACAAACGCTTCAATGAGAATGTTCCTCTAAGGATTATTTTAAGTGCTATTTACGAAATATATTATTAGTGACAAATTTTGTTACATAAACTTATTGATAATTGAATATTCCATAATTTTCATCTGAAATAATCTTTTCTCAGTCAATACGTCAGAAGATATCAATATTTAAAGTTCAATTCACAATCGCTTCAATGAGAATGTTTCTCTAAGGATTATTTTAAGTGCGATTAACGAAATATATTATTAGTGACAAATTTCGTTACGTAAACTTATAGATAATTGAATATTCCATAATTTTCATCTGAAATAATTTTTTCTCAGTCAATACGTCAGAAGATATCAATATTTAAAGTTCAATTCTTAAACGCTTCAATGAGAATGTTCCTCGGAATGTTCATTTAACGATTATTTTAAGTGCGACTTACGAAATAGATTATTATAGTGACAAATTTCGTTAGGTAAACTTATAGATAATTGAATATTCCATAATTTTCATCTGAAATAATTTTTTCTCAGTCAATACTTCAGAAGTTATGAATATTTAAAGTTCAATTCACAAACGCTTCAATGAGAATGTTCCTCTAAGGATTATTTTAAGTGCGATTTACGAAATATATATTATTAGTGACAAATTTCGTTACGTAAACTTATACATAATTGAGTTTTGCATAATTTTCATCTGAAATAATTTTTTCTCGCGAAAATACTTCAGAAGATATCAATATTTAAAGTTCAATTCACAAACGCTTCAATGAGAATGTTCCTCTAAGGATTATTTTAAGTGCGATTTACGAAATATATATTATTAGTGACAAATTTCGTTACGTAAACTTATACATAATTGAGTTTTGCATAATTTTCATCTAAAAGAATTTTTTCTCGCGAAAATACTTCAGAAGATATCAATATTTAAAGTTCAATTCACAAACGCTTCAATGAGAATGTTCCTTTAAGGATTATTTTAAGTGCGACTTACGAAATAGATTATTAGTGACAAATTTCGTTACGTAAACTTATAGATAATTGAATATTCCATAATTTTCATCTGAAATAATTTTTTCTCAGTCAATATGTCAGAAGATATCAATATTTAAAGTTCAATTCACAAACGCTTTAATGAGAATGTTCCTCTAAGGATTATTTTAAGTGCGATTTACGAAATATATTATTAGTGACAAATTTTGTTACGTAAACTTATAGATAATTGAATATTCCATAATTTTCATTTGAAATAATTTTTGCTCAGTCAATACTTCAGAAGTTATCAATATTTAAAGTTCAATTCACAAACGCTTCAATGAGAATGTTCTTCTAAGGATTATTTTAAGTGCGATTTACGAAATATATTATTAGTGACAAATTTTGTTACGTAAACTTATAGATAATTGAATATTCCATAATTTCATCTGAAATAATTTTTTCTCAGTCAATACTTCAGTAGTTATCAATATTTAAAGTTCAGTTCACAAACGCTTCAATGAGAATGTTCTTCTAAGGATTATTTTAAGTGCGACTTACGAAATAGATTATTAGTGACAAATTTCGTTACGTAAACTTATAGATAATTGAATATTCCATAATTTTCATCTGAAATAATTTTTTCTCAGTCAATATGTCAGAAGATATCAATATTTAAAGTTCAATTCACAAACGCTTTAATGAGAATGTTCCTCTAAGGATTATTTTAAGTGCGATTTACGAAATATACTATTAGTGACAAATTTTGTTACGTAAACTTATACATAATTGAATATTCCATAATTTTCATCTGAAATAATCTTTTCTCAGTCAATACGTCAGAAGATATCAATATTTAAAGTTCAATTCACAATCGCTTCAATGAGAATGTTTCTCTAAGGATTATTTTAAGTGCGATTTACGAAATATATTATTAGTGACAAATTTCGTTACGTAAACTTATAGATAATTGAATATTCCATAATTTTCATCTGAAATAATTTTTTCTCAGTCAATACGTCAGAAGATATCAATATTTAAAGTTCAATTCATAAACGCTTCAATGAGAATGTTCCTCGGAATGTTCATTTAACGATTATTTTAAGTGCGACTTACGAAATAGATTATTATAGTGACAAATTTCGTTAGGTAAACTTATAGATAATTAAATATTCCATAATTTTCATCGGAAATAATTTTTTCTCAAGTCAATACTTCAGAAGATATCAATTTTCAAACCTCAACTCCCAAACGCTTTAATAAAATGCTCCTTAGGGGTTATATCGTATTAAGAATTATAACGAAAATTAGAAATTAAAGGACTGATAAGAAGTGATCTCATAAAATTATAACAATTTTAATAATAAAATAGGTTGCAATGGTAATGAACAATGATCTTCTTTTTATTATTAATTTTTTTATCGAAGAGAAAAAACTTTCTCAGAATCTCTTGCATTGTATTTGAATTTAATAAAATTATAGACCTTGATTAAGTTTGAATACACGATGTAGGTAATTCTAATTGAACACGATTGTACGAATAGAAATTTTTTTAAAACGATACTTTTCCAATAGATTATCGAGCAACTCGAGAACCGATCAAGTGTATCCACCATTGGATACAACAACAGAAAACAATTCGAACAAAGAAAATAAATCGCTTAGAGTAAACACACCAGCAAATGTCCAATTAAAATACACTTATACTGGTACATCACCAGCAGAGACGACGCAAAATACAGACAGAATGGTTTCTCCAAAACGCAAAGTTGAACATTTTCAACACCTTTACGTTGCCAATAACGTAAAAACGTCAACATTTAACGAACAAATCGATAAAAACAATTTAACAAATAATAAAAATAATTTGATGAACAATCACGATTTTAACACAAAATTTGCCAATTGCACTCACACTCCAATTAACATGGTACCAGAGAAGGACATTAGTTTAAATAAGGCTTTACCGGCCACCATTAGCGCTGTTGGAAGCTTAAAATTACCAAACACGTCACAAAACCCATCCAAATACAATGGAGAAGTATCAGGAAGCGATGACCATCGATTAGTCGCTTCGCGACCACATCATCACATTAGTGTTCAAGAGCTGAGACTACAGGTGGGCCTTTCTTCAATTTCTCATTGTTTCTCTTAAATTAAAAATTTTTAGCAACGAGCTCAACATTGCAACAGCTCATCAGACGAAAATCGTTCGTCTGGACACGCAAGTATGTCCGATACTGGCAACAGTTCACCAAGAGACGCCGAAACTTCCATTAACGACCGTTTAACAGCTGGAGTTATTCAAAAATCGACACGAAGTAGAACCGTTTCTCAACACACTAGATCCAGACATCGCGCAACACCAGCTAAAGTAACTCTTTCAAAATAATCAGCAGTTGAATAATTTAACAATTTTTAGCTTCAAGTGCCGTGGACAGGAGGTGGTGGGCTCGAAGACATAAAATTAGCACTACAACAATTAACGATGAGATCGCACACTTCGACGTCGACTTATTCCAGTGTGAGCGCTGGATCTGAAAGTTCAGAACCGGCAATTAGACGTTTGATACGCCATTCTTCTTTAGAAACTATAAACACAAATATAACTAATGCGGATGAATTTGTTTGGGTGGATTCTCACAACAGGTGAGCAACTATAAAAAGCCTCTTTTGTCTTATTAAAAAATAAATTTTAGGCTAGTCGAGCTTCAACACTTACCATGGACTAACCATTGCATTTTGAGAGTTTTACAAACTGGACGTTGCCGCGAATTTATGCCACGCGTTAGCGTCGAAACGATACCCAGGTTGTCGTATCTTTTGCAAAGAGCCTTAGTTAGGCTTAGTAGGGAGACTCAAAGGCTAGCATCAAATTTGGGCATTTGCACCAAGCACGACATTATGGTATCGTTTCGCATCATTTTATGCCCACCACTATCGGATTCGTGCATCAAAGCTTGCCAACGAGCAGCAGCAATGTTAGCCATGTCAGGTGATGGCACTTTACGACAAAGTAAATCGACACGAGCTGGATTACAACTTCACGTTGGACGGTTCCATCGTTGGATGACCGATGTTAAATTAGCCAGATTTATACACGAGTAAGTATAGTCTTGGTCTTAAAGACCAATATTTAGGTACACTTTTACCTAACCAAAACCATACCCAACCAAGATGGTCTTGTAGTCTCGCGAATATACAGGGTGATTTTTTAAGTGGTAGGTTCTAACAATCGTAAGAGTTATAAACATTGGTTAAATTAACAAAAAGTTGCATTTTTTGATGACTTTTAAGAATCCCTTAGAAAATTTCCAAATTCAAAACAGTTTCCGAGATAACGTAGAAAAATTGAAAATTGGCAATTTCGTTTTTCGTCTGTAGTTTCAAAAGGGCTTAATTTAGAAAAAAAAATTTTCAGAAAAATTTGTCAGGAGATCAAAAAAGCTATCAAACGATACCAAACTCGACTTTTTATCACATCGACGCTAGGCGTCGCGACGTTCAACTTCTTATTTTCTTATGGTGGACTTAAATTTTTCAGTGATAAAAAGGCGAGTTTGCTATCGTTTGATAGCTTTTTTGTTATCCTAAAAGTTTTCTGAAGAATTTTGTTTCTAAAGTAAGCCATTTTGAAACCATAGTCGAAAAACGAAATTACCAATTTTCAGTTTTTCTGCTGTATCTCGGAAACCATTTTGAATTTTGAAACTTTCTAAAAATATTCTTAAAGGTCATCAAAACATGCAACTTTTTGCTAATTTAACCAATCTCGTAACTCTTACGGTTTCCGAGATCCCAATGTTAGTACTTACCACTTAAAAAAGTCACTATATAGTCTAAATTAACTTATTTTTAGGTACGCTGCCGTTTACCTCTGTGCGGGTCTCGAAAATTTACTCGAAGAAATTTTACTTCAATGTCTACCTAGCGACTCGGACGTCACACTTACTGCAACTCTTTTAGAGCACGGCATTGCCAATAATGGCGATTTGTGGGGTTTACTTCAACCGTACGCTCATTTAAACGCCGGTCGTATCGCTTCAGGTTTGTCTTTCTAAACTCAAAAAATAATTGCTAACTAAACCATTTTCAGGCGCTTTAGCTTTACCACGTTGGGCTTCTGTTTCGAGTGTAAATTCAGGACGCGATTCCGGGCGTGGATCGGGACCACCGGAACCGTCTTTAATGACGACGTGCGTTGGCTCTTTGAGCGAATTACAAGAACTTATTGGACGCATGCAACCGCGTATACCTTTGTGTCCTCAAGCTGTACGTGCTCTATTTTACTTTATGAGGTGTTCTCAATTAGAACACGGCGAACAAGGCGGTAGTGCCGTTCAAGAATTGTGTTACGAAAGAGCCTACGTTGTTTTACCGCCGTTAGTGGAGTGGCTACGTGTGGCAGCCGCTCATGGTGAGCATCGCTTTGCAGCAATTTTAGATCGAGACGATATAATGCAAGCTGCACGATTACTCTTACCAGGAGTCGACTGTCCCGTTAGAACTCTCGGCGAAGAAGCAATACGCATTAGACGTTTCACAGGAACCGAAGAAGATCACGTCGAAGCTTCAAGACAAATTCAAGTTGAGTTGGCTTTTAGATTAATGTTGACCGGTAGATTAGAGCTAATTCAACAAGCAATACCACTATTGCCATCGACTCATTTGAATACTTTTAATCTTCAAGGTCATACAGCTCTTATGCTGGCTACTCTTATGCACGACGACGTAACTTTGTCTGTAAGTACAGCTAAAATAAAACTTGAGGAGTGGTAGGGATAAGTTTGCGCAGATTTGGCCACGCCCCTTTAATAATTTAAATACGTTGGTGGAGATAAATACCAATTTAGGTATCTGCGCATTCCTACCGCTCGTCAGCATAAAAAATTATTGCAGTAATGTGTCAAAAAGTTCCAATATGAGTTTTATGAATATTTTGTAGGCTTTGCTGGACGCAGGTGCTTCTGTTGATGTCGAAACACCAGCTTCTAGTCCAATGTTTGCTGCTGTAAACGGCGAGACGCAGCACTGGACGGCTCTGACGTATGCAGCTTCCAGAGGCCACGTTAGATGCGCTCGTATACTTTTAGAGCACGGTGCTAATGTCGAAGGAGGAGCCCAGTTAAGTGAAGATAGATGTACTTTAACACCTCTACAGGTTTAAGCAATTATTAGAAAAAATCCAAAAAAGTAATTCAATTTTTTAAAGGTTGCTTGTGGAAGTGGAAATTTAGACATGGTTTCGTTGCTATTAATTCATGGAGCCAATCCATTTTTATCCACACAGTTAAAGGATACGTTATGTTATTCAGCTTCGTCTCAAAGAGGGTGTTTTTGTCCAATGTCAGTTGCTGCGGCTCACGGTCAAAGAGCAATTTTACAAAAATTAGTAGCTCAACCTACTACATCTGTAAACAAAGACGTGCTTTCACTCGAAGAGATGCTTGCTGAAGGTATTAAATTTCACAATTTTTTAAAAACTATTTATCGGTGTTTTTTAAAGGGACTGGAACTAAAGAAGCACGTACAAGTCCATCCAGTTTATCGACACAATTTAGTAAGACGCAAATTAAAGCGTTGCAAGAAGCAATGTATCATAGTGCAGAAAATAACCATTTGGATATAACTGTTGAAATACGTAGTTTGGGCATTCCTTGGACTCTTCATTGTTGGATGCACTCGTTGGGTGCTGCTCACGAGGCTCGTCTCGATTGTGTCATAGATCAACTATTACAAGATTTTTTGCAAGTTTGTCCCGACGATTATAGTTCACAGTTTGTTCAAGAGTGTTTACCTCTTCTTTTTAATATATTTCGTTATAGTAAGAAAGAGGGAACTACACTTTTATTAGCAGATATTTTTTCGACTTGTTTCGGTTGGGAACCAATTAAAGCAATTCGAGATTGTATATTAACAGGGGTTTCCGGATCGAGGATAGACCCAAAATATGTAAACAATCCAGAATTAAGCGACGTTACATTTCGTGTAGAAGGAAGACTGTTTTATGCACATAAAATTGTGCTCGTTACTGCGAGCCCTCGACTTAGAGCTATGCTCAGTTCGAAATTATGTGACGGGGGTACACCGACTGTTCAAATTAATGATATTCGTTATCACATCTTTCAGGTGAGTCTTTTTCTATTACTCCATCAAATAAAAATAAATTTTTACGCCTTGATGTAGGCAACCCGTTATACACGTCTAGTAAACAAGTTGCCTATCTACTTTATATTTTTAAACGAATTAAATTCTTTTTGTTTTAGATTGTGATGCAATTTTTATACCAAGGTGGATGTAAAGACTTGGAGCCAGCTCCTGAAGATATTTTAGAGCTGATGGCTGCAGCTAATTTCTTCCAACTTGAAGGTTTATTGAGATATTGCGAAGGAAGGTGTTCAGCGATGTTAGCTTTAGATAACGTTGTTTCGATGTACATACACGCAAAAGTTTATAATGCGGTACAGCTTTTGGAATATTGTCAAAGTTTTTTGTTACAAAACATGGTAGCTTTATTAACTTACGACGATTCTGTCAAAAGATTATTGTTTGCTAAAAAATTGCCCAATCATGATGTACTCGGTGGTTTGTTGAATACACTACAAAATCGCATAAAGTTACGTAGGTCACAAAGTAGCACACCTAAAGTTTCACAAAATGGTAAAAGAAGTGCTAATAATTAAACTTATTGATTCAGTATTTATTAAAAAGTTAAGACTATAATAGTTCATATAATACGATTTTAATTGCTAGAAATCTTGCATTTAATTAGGTACTTCATTGTATGTTAATTAATTTAATTACAAGTAGATATAGCTTCAGAGACTCTTCTCCTATTGTAGCAGCTATACTTTAACTTTCATTATTTTTGTGTTTTGGTTTGTTCTTTCTAATATTAACTTTTACTTTCAAATTAATTAAATTCAATCGACTTTTAGTAAAAAATAATTTGTAAGTTTTACTACCGGGTCTCCTAACGGCGTGTGTATGGAATATTGTGTCTCTACACTATGGAAGTTATAAGAAAAGGAAATTGTTAAAGTTGTCCTACAGCTGCCATAATTTGGGCCAGTTTATGAATTTAATACACTAAAATCAGAGGATCACTCTGGACTAGTTTTATGTCCTTTAGGGCTACCTAATTCACTTATTAGACAACCAATAATCTATGAAGAGTCACATAGCTATCTGAATTTGTGCATTTTATTTTTTGTAACTAACAAGCACATAATCTTCCTTACGTGTACTGTTGGAACATCCGGTAGGTACTCCTATGCCTACTCAGTTACTTGAGAATGTTAAAGAATTTTTTAATTAATTAATTAGATTTTAAGCTTGTTATTAAATTGTTGATCTTTTAGATCTATATATTATTGCATTATAAAAATTTGCAGATAATTATTTATGCACACACTATTTATACATTTTATATTTTTATATTTATACGTATTGTAAAAAATAAGCATTATTTAATATAAGAAATTAATTGTGTTTTTGTTGTTTATTACAATTTAGATTAATAGTCCTTTAAAGTTTTAGACAGTTCAGTTACTAGTCCGAGCTACATATGGATCTAAAGACGGGAGGGGTGTGAAAAGACCCGTTTTTAGGGTTTTTGCCTATATTTAAAAAATGGTGGGTTCTAGGGCAAAAATTATTCTTAGTAAAATGAAAGCTTATAAAATTTTCAACAAAATTGTTCTAATTAATTTTTTTTATATTCCCTATAGTTTTAGAGATATCCGCCCGCAAAAATCATTTAACGTATGAAAAATACCTTTTCCCTCAAGTAAAATAGTAAATGAAAATTAAGTAATTTTTTTTCCCGTGAGTCCTTCACAACATCGGGTCCTGAAGCACGCGCTTCATGCGCTTAATGGATAATCCAGCCCTGGAGATAACACTTTCACGTAAAATATCAAGGGAACGATGCCATCTTGCATAAAGCTCATGGTGATCAATGTAAGTATAACGTAAGATGAAAGTAAAGGAGCAGTATAGCTATAGTCTGTGTTATAGTTTAGCTATAATTATGAGCACATGAAAGGGGTGGAATTTTATTTTATGAATGTGTTTGAATTATTCAGGAGGTAAAAATACTAAAAGACCTTGTTTCTAGCTACATACAACATGGTTAAGGGTGGGAGGGGGCGTAAAGGTCCCAGTTTCCTAGGGAAAAAATAAACACATGTGTGTAAACACACATTAAATTATTTTTATTATAGGTTCTGATAAGAGAGAATTTGAAGTACTTACCCATCAGTAGGACTGGCCCTATTCCACTTTCAATTCGATTTTTTTTCCAAAAATTAAACTTAACATTTTTCTATTAATATAACTGAAGATTCTGTCCGTCTTTCGTAGACGTACACAAAGGCTACTCGCTGGGGACGGTCATTCTTCGTATAGTTTGGTATGAGTTGTGGTGTACCGCAGGGTTCAATATTGGCTCCATTTTTGTTCTCTGTAATCATAAATTCCATTTCTCAATCTCTTCGCTACTGCTCGTATCTGGAATTACTTATTTATCTGTCGCTTACATCACCTATCATCAATATAGTTAATTGAAATTATTTCAATGTTGCTAAAAGGAGGTTCTTCTTCTAGGAGAGACAACAAACATTATTTCCCCTGTAGGTTGGGCTAAAATTTGTGCGAATTTAGAAATAAATAAATTAATCTCTTGAAATTTATTGTGTAAAAGGTTTAAATTATTTTTTACGGTTCATATCCAGAATTTGATATGTGATAGCACCACTGAATAATTTATTAAAAGGCAACATTTATTGTCAAACGTTTGGCTGTTTGGCATCGCGGCGAACGCGACTATCTCCACAGCTGGCTTGTACTCAACGCCACGAAAGCGCGGTGCAAAATATTGAAACAATATCTACAATTTTAACATTAATTTTTAGTTGAAATAAAAATATTTTCGCATTTTTATGTATAACTCGAATCAAGACGCATTTCGAGCTAAAAACTTCTTAAAAGTGCTATTAAATTATCAAATTTTTATCGCTCGTGCAGGTCCGTACTTGTAGCTTGCGCGCGAGCGGCTACCTGCACGCTTAGTCGAAAAACAAATTGCGCGAGCATATCGTGAATGGCGTGGTGTTCACGATAATTTGCTGTAAATCAATAAAAAATCGATATTTTTACACCTTTTAATTTAAAATAAATAAAATTAACGGAATAGTGTTGTAATTGTGATTGTTTTCTGGCTGCAGGTATTAATTAATTACGTGTATAATTTAATTTAACAAAATTGTGATTGTGCTTTGAAGAAAATTCGAGATGGAGCCAAGCTGGCCGTGACCTATCGTTTGGATATTTTTGCACTTTTGTTGTAAAGGTAAAATTATTTTTAAATTTTTTTTATCATAATCGTTTTATTCGAATTTTCTTTTCCAAAAATTCCCAAAAATTTTAATTTAAAATTTCAAAAACAAATTGTCAATTGTCTTTATTTTTGCTTTAGTAAAACAAAGATAGGTTTTTGCAAATTTTTAATAATTTATCAAAATATCCTCGGCGTCTACACGTTTATTTTCTTATCTACTATTTTGGTTATTATTTATTATGTTATTTTTTGAATTCTAAAACTAAACAAAATAAATTTAAGTATAAAGAAAGTTTTATTTAAACAATTTTATTTAAATTTAATTTATCGACGTTTTGAGAGGGTCTGCCATAGCCTGTTACTCTAGCCTGGATCATCGCATCGCCTGCTTAGCTTTTCTTAAACCCTTAAGGCCTGTCCAGACATAAGAAACAAGTAGCAACATTTATGTCGAGCTTTGTTGAACTTTGTTGAAGTGTGTCGCTGAAACACGCAACTTCGGTGTCCACACAAAGGAAACATTTTTGTAAAATTTTTAAACGTGTCGCTAATTATTATAGAGAACGTTGTGTCTACACATTTTGTAATATTGGTGTTTTAGAGCTTTCAGTAGTAAATAATATGTGGAGTGATGATTATGTATTAATAGCTGCAGCAGCTTCCATTGTCTTGAGTGGGAAAAAGCACAAGCGAAAAAAATGTTGGGTACGACCTTCCTTGCAAGAGAGAGCTTACGGAGGAGGTTTAAATATAATTTCAAGTTTGATAACTGACGATCAATTAACAAGTTGTCGAGGAGCAACTGATAATAAAGTGTCCACACATGAGCAATATAAGTCGCAAGTCGCACGTTGTTGACGCTTGTTACTCAAATTTCTTTGAAGTTTACCGCTCGATGAGCGAAACACGCTATAAGGAGAAACATTGTTTCACTCGACATAAACATTTAGAAACAAGAAGAAACAATTATCAACAAGTGGTGACTTGTTTCTAGAAACTGGTCATTGGCGACAAAAAGTTACTACTTGTTTCTTATGTCTGGACGACCCTTTACATTGAAGTATTCACATTGACGCACCGAACCTAGATTTCTTTGTTTTATTTATTTACATACCGGGTGACACAAGGGTTTGGAACACTCTTATAATAAGTTATTTCTCAACATATCAAAATGAAATTTAGTGTGGAATATATTCACATAAATTGCAATTGTTTTGACTACTTGTAAAAATTCTGACATTTCCGATTACGCCGGAAATGAAGTAAACTTTTGATTTTTAATGGAACACCATATATTTTTACTTTTTTGAAATCTACATTAAATTTTGAATATAGTAGCATCACAAAAATTAATTTTATAAGGAAAAAGAAAATTTTTTTTTCAAAAATTACGCAGGTTTCTAGAGTGCTGTGATGTGGTATAAAATCGTCGTTGAGAGGTACTTGTACTATGGAAATTACGTTTACACCACAAAAGCTGAAGGATGGTGTTGTGGAGCTTTCAGAAGGTAATTTGGTCACATTTCTTTCAATAACTTCATTTTTTCAAATGGCAACATATCGGAACAATTCTACCTCAGATAAACAACTTTTATTCTATGAATTAACTGTTTATGAAGCACTGGACCAGTGGTCTACAATATGTGTTTTGATGACAATAATTATAGTAATTTGAAGTTCATTTCTTACAACTTTTACAGGTGCTCATTTTAAACTTTGTCAAAGGGGGTTTTGAAGACCCCTTTTGAGTTGCTATCTAACATCTTTCTAAGGAGTGTTTTACATGGACTAAATGTCGTACTAATTTGTACTATTGAATCAACTTTAGGTGCAGAAGCACGGGAATCTATGCTTTAACGTCGTGCGTAGAAATATCAACGCAAATATCATTAAAGCTTAGCTTCCCGGGCTTCTACTCTTTGAGTTGATTCAGTACTAACAAGTAAGGCTGGCAAAAAAATGGATAATCGAAAATCGATTAATCGAATATCATAATAATCGATTCTTTGAAAAACCGATTAATCGATTAATCGCAAATAATCGATTAATCGCGAAGAATCGATTAATCGAAGAATCGATAAAAAATTAATCGAAGAATCGATTAACCGATGAATAATTAATCGAAGAATCGATTAATAAATAAGATAAAGATAAGAAAGAATGACAGATAAATACTTTTTTTCGTTGTAAAATTACACAGATGTTTCGAAAATAGCGCCTAAAATTAAAAAATGTGTTTTCATAACGTTCGTCTTTGAACGCACTATTTGCTAAAGAACAGAAAAAATTTTTCTTCGCTAATCTATAGGTATATGTACTTTGGACTTTATTTTCCACTAATTAGTTTCATTATTATTTAAAAAAATTATTTAAGTATTTTCAAATAAATTACCCTGTTAAAATTGTATTGTAACGCACGCGGCACAAAATTTTGAAGTGAGAAAGTAATATTCCCGTAGGATTTTTCTATAAAGTTAAAATTTTGAACTCATTTATTTTAGGTTTTGTACAAAAAAGTACCAGTCGTGTATCTAAAATACACATTTTTTATTAAATTAAGTATCACATTTGAAAAACATAATATAAAATAGATAATAAAATATAAATATGCCGTAAATTTATGACATCTTTAGAAATTGTGGGTCCCAAAAGAAGACGAAAGTCTGTCCCTGTTATAAAAATGAATACAAAAGGGTCAACAATGGTTGTTATTTTTTTTCAAATTCTAAAAATAGAGTCTCTAATCTTTAACTGTGAATAGTGGTTGAATGGTTTCGATTTTGGAAGTTTGAATATTCTATTTTATGGTATAGGAGATAATACTTCACTACAATAATTCATTTTAGGCATACGTAGCGTAGTAGCAAAAAAAAGGTTTTATGAGAGGATCTGAGAATCGAATGCTTGTAAAAATTTTAAAAAAAGGACCGAAGGTCCAAGGTGGGGCATCGTAAAAGCGTCTTTTGAGAGAAAACTCTCAAAATTCTCGATCAACAGTAAAAGATATGGTCATTTTGTCGTCAACAAAACGAATTGTATACTATTCCCATTTTTTTATTTTTTAGTTTTAATTATGTCAATGGCATTTTACAATATTGTATGTATACGCACTATTTATATGACAGCAATCCTCAACTAGAGTAAAGCATCCAATAAAACTTGCCGCGTCAAGAAACATCTGGGTTGCTTGTCTGATATTTAGGTATTTTTCATTTTCAATTTTGAATTTTTTTGCAAACTTTTGATAAAGCGGTAAAGTATGCTTTAAATTATCCATCTATGCATTTAATTTAATTTAATTTTCAACAATAAAAATTCTTTGCTGCAGTTCAAACTAATTTTTGAGAGAAAGTCCAGACTTGCTATTATAGCTTCAGGGGCCCGGGACGCTGTAGCGCTCAGCACCCCTTGCCAGTCCAGTCCGCATCTGACGGTCCTATAAAAACAGACTCGTGCAACTTTTATAACTGCAATTCATTTTGAAAGATTTACAATAAGTTTAAATTTTTTTAATTTTAAATTTACAATCATTTCAAGTGGCAAATATTAACATTTGATTAAATTTAAAAAATCTGTTTTTCGATTAATCGATTTTACGATTCTTCGGTTTTACGATTCTTCGATTAATCGAAGAATCGAAAAAACGGTTATTAAAATTCAAATAATCGCGATTTTCGAAGAATCGATTAATCGATTAATCGATTAATCAAAAACTTTTGCCAGCCTTACTAACAAGTAAGTACGACATTTAGTCCATGTAAAACGGCCCTAAGATTGTGTGACAATCTGTGTGATGTACATTCCTACTCCTACTACAGTATATGCATTATGCAGATACCTCTCGGTATATAATAGTGATGGATAAACCTCCTATATCTGTTCCTATTTATTTACATATTATTCAGTTGCAAAAATAATGCTAATGTGCAGTAGATTATTACACGTTTTACGGTTTTCTACTTTTTTATATGTCGCAACACAGTACAGATGGAGTAGGACGTTCTAACGATCTGAAAATAATTTATTAATTTAAAATAACATAATTTGAATAAAACAAACCTGTATCAACGTTTTCGAATTTATTTCAACCATTCCACCCAAAGCACTCATTCTAATCTCTTTTTGAGCGTCATGAATCTTCAATTGGGTAGCTTTTTTCAATTGGTTAAAGTGATTTCCATACCATTTCGAATTATATATGGCATTTGCAATTTTAGGTGCCTTAGCAAAAAACATGTAAAATGTAAATAATTAAAACATAAAAGTTTCTTACTTCTTCGATCATGTATGTGGCTGGAATACAATATAAAGCCGATTGACAAAGATTGATATACATTAGCAGGACCATAAAAAGTTTCCTCATAAAGACGGTACTAAAAATAAATTACAATTAACACAGATAGTGTAGTCAACGAACCAAAAATTATCCTGATTTTCGGACTTTTTTTGTAACAGCGAGTTTTTTTCCTTAATCGTTCGAACATTCCTGTGAGTTTGTGTATAAAATGTCTCCACTCAATTTTGACCGGAAGGCCCTTATTCTTCGACTTTAGGGTAAAAGTTTGACTTTTTCAAGTTTCTGTTTCCCTATTTTTTGAATAACTTCGCTTGTATTCGTCGGATCGGGACCAAAAAATTTTCCTTTTGTTTGTAAATGAATCTCTCTTTAAAACTGCCTGAATTAAAATTATTTATATTAATTTCCTAACCCAAAAAAAATTCAAAACTGTCGTCATTGGTCGGTTGTGGTTTTTCCTAGAGAACTTGAGTTTTAATTAATGTTATGGTATGAAACTTTAGGAAGTTGCAGCTGATAAAGTAACAAACCCATATTGCCAGTTTGGTCCAAAAATATTAAGAGCAAGGGCTAAAATTTGCATTTTGGTTCAAATTTTCTTTTTCATATTTGTTGTGAGCAATTGGTGGTATCCCAATAATTCTTGTCTTGAAATGTAGGAAATTTAATGATCTTTCAGATGAAAACAAAAACAATAACATCAGACCATTTTTTCTTCCGTTTTCTTTGAAGATAAAAAGAAAATCTTTTAACTGTTTGTCTACAAAACCAATTTTAGTGGTCGAAATTTAATTCTTCTTTTACGTATTTTTGAAAATTAATCATAAAGAACTCCTATAAACTATTTTTGAACATTAAAACTGGTTTTAAAGTCAACCATTTCGACCACTAAAATTGGTTTTGTGGATAAATAGTTGAAAAATTTTATTTTTCTTTTCAACGAAATCGGAAGAAAACGTGGTCTAATGTGATTGTCTTTGGTTTCATCTGAAAGAGCATTAAATTTCCAACATTTCAAGGGAAGAATTATTACGATACCACCAATTGCTCACAACAAATATAAATTAGAAAATTTGAACCAAAATGCAAATTTTAGTCTTTGTTCTCAATATTTTTGGACTCTGCAATATATGGAATTTGCAATATGGATTTGTTACTATATCAGCTACAACTTCCTAAAGTTTCATACCGTAATATTAATTATTACTCGAGTTCTCAATAAAAAACTACGGCTCACTAATGACGGCAGTTTTGAATTTTTTTTGGGTTAGGAAATTAATATAGATTATTTTAACCCAGGCAGTTTTAAAGAGAGATTCATTACAAACAAAAGAAAAATTTTTTGGTCCCGATCCGATCAATACAAGCGAAGTTATTAAAAAAATAGTGAAACGTAAAATTGAAAAAGGCAAAATTTTACACTAAAGTCGAAAAATAAGGGCCTTCCGGTCAAAATTAGGTGGAGACATTTTATACACAAACTCACAGGAATGGTTTCGACCGATTAAGGAAAAAAACTCGCTGTTACAAAAAAAGTTCGAAAATCAGGATAAATTTTGGTTACACAGAGTTTAACAAAAATAAATAAATAAATAAAGTTAGTATACCTTTCCATTGCTGCATACATGTATGTACAACATGAAAGAGCTATTGTTAGATATTGGGACAAATAATATATTATAGAAAAACAATTTCTTATGTCTCGTATGTACCTTAAACAAAAATAATAATTAAATGTGAGATTAAGGTCATTATCGATTACATAGAAAAAGGAGAAATGAAAAGTCCTTTTTTTATGGAGCCTTTATAGTGGCTGTTTGTACTAAGGCTAAAGGCTAAGCAACGACTTAGGAGTTCGTCTAAATTGTTGATTTATTAATAAATCAAATGGAGGTAACCTATTTAGGCGATTCCTAAAAGTGTGTTCAGACTACATGATGCTATGAGAGATCATAGCAAAATAATAAGCTCAGTCATAGCAAAATAATAGGGAATTTTCAGAATAAAACTGTTAGTTATTTACCATATTTGAGGTAAATAACCAAATATGGTAAATAACCAACAGTTTTATTCTGAAAATTCTCTATTATTTTGCTATGACTGAGCTTATTATTTTGCTGTAGTGTCTGAACACACTTTAAGTCGTTGATGCTTAGCCGTTAGTACAAACGGCCATAAATCTCTATACGACTTATGTTGTTAATTAGTGAATTCGTAAAACTTTTATATTAAAAACCCTTTTACCTTAACAAGAATTTATGATGTTCGGAGTAAAGTTTGAATTTATCAACAAAATCTTGCAATTCTTTTTTCGAGTTAATATTTTCGACATCCAATCTTTCAAAATGATCATATACAATTCTAAACTGCGCTACAACTTCATAACAAAGTCCTATAAAAAGACAGTCAAGAGCGACCGTCGCAGTAGCACCTCCAACTAGTGATATAATATTAGAAAGCCAAATAATAAAGTATGTTAGAGGTTCGACGGAAATATACAAAGTACCATAGGCTAACGTTCTTTTGAAAATAGCAATAAGAAGCAAAAATACGTATAAAACAACAATCTGACCAACAAAGGCTCTCTGCATGAAACTGACAGTATTTAAAATCCACGATACGTTCTTTTTTGTAGCCGTTGAACAATTGTTGGTATTCCAAAAGTTTTTTCGTTTTTCAAAAAGATTTAAAAATTGAGCTTTATAATACATACACACAGATAATTTAACGAAAACCTGAAAAAATATATTAAATATTTAGGTTAAGGCTCGTCTACACACACAGGTTTGCTTTGCGACCTGCACAGAGCAAACTGAAAAGTGTGCACATCGTTCAGGCGGCCTGCACAGGCCAAATCGTGGCCTGAGCAGGCCGTCTGCACATGCAAACCGGAAAGCAAGCCTGTGTGTGTAGACGAGCCTTTAGACTCATATGTTAAATTCAGGTCCATGTCGCTGGCCCCCCTTTTTGAATTTGGACTCGAAAGTGGGTGCAATCGTTTGTGCTTCGTTTGTGCTTGTTTGTGCTTTTAATCCCGTCGTTTGTGCTTTCACCGTTTCAGACCGTTTGTGCTTTCTCTGAAACGGAGAACCCACTTTCGAGTTCGGGGGGTGGGGTAGCGACATGGACCTGTTAAATTCGCTCAATTGCCGAAACAAACCAGCAATCGGTAATGGTAAATCGCCGAATAGAGATGTTATTTCGGCCAACTGTGCAAGATCCTAGTATTCTACAGCCGATTATTTTATTCTCTCGGTTGTGATATCTGGTCTCGTATCTGGTAGACATGACGACATGACATACTAAATTAATTTTAGAAATTTAAGTGATTTGAAATGCTATTCTCCAATACAGCTTAACTGACAAGGCTTTAGGCTAAGTTTGAAAAGGCCATCTTATCTGAGAATTATGCAATTTGAACTAATCAATCGCCGAAATAGCCGGAATCGCTTAACAGCGCTTTGCACAGTTCGCGAATTTGTGTTCAATTGCCATGCAACAACTTAATTAGGTAAATTGCTCATTTATTTCGGCCAGTGACAGAATTTGTCGATTGAGTCGCTTACGTTAAACCACGAACTGTGAAATTGTAAGTTATCGGTAAGTCCGTCAATACCTTCCGAGTAAAAATAATTTAGAGTTGAAACAAATAAATTAATAGCCACCGATAATTCTGTAATAATATGTATGACAGTGGTTTTTCTATTTGGATTTCGTGTTAAATAACCATAAATGTTCATGACCTTTAGAGGAAATTCCACTAGATCTTTCATTTTTCTGAACCTCTTCTTAAATTTCTGTAATAGTAAAATATTGATTGTAGAATTTGGTTATAAGAACCCTAATGTTAATTTTCGCAGGATAACGAGACGAGATACCTAAAAATAATATATAAAAGCATAGAGAATATTTTAAATGGATTTTGATGAAAAAATAATTACCTTTTGAAATCGGATGAGAAATCCGACAATAATCACTTATGTTTAGTGTTTTGTCGACTACTGTAAGTGGTGAGCTCGAAACAGTATCAACGATTAAAAATTTAAATATGTAAAGGACGAATACATCCCCGCCCAATAAACTTCGTAATAAATCTTTTTCTATTAATTTATTTATTTAGTTTATTGAGTATAGTGTAGTCAACGAAGCAAAATTTATCCTGATTTTCGGACTTTTTTTGTAACAGCGAGTATTTTTCCTTAATCGGTCGAAACCATTGATCTGCTATATTCGTCGAAACCATTCATGTGAGTTTGTGTATAAAATGTCAACTCAATTTTGACCGGAAGGGCCTTATTCTTCGACTTTAGTGTAAAAGTTTGACTTTTTCAAGTTTCCGTTTCACTATTTTTTGAATAACTTCGCTTGTATTGGTCGGATCGAGACCAAAAAATTTTGCTTTTATTTGTAATGAATCTTTCTTTAAAACTGCATGGGTTAAAATTATTTATATTAATATCCTAACCCAAAAAAAATTCAAAACGGTCGTCATTGGTCGGTTGTAGTTTTTTCTAGAGAACTTGAGTTTTAATTAATGTTATGGTATGAAACTCTAGGAAGTTGCAACTGATATAGTAACAAATCCATATTACAAGTTGAGTCCAAAAATATTAAGAACAACGGCTAAAATTTGCATTTTGGTTCAAATTTTCTTTTTCATATTTGTTGTGAACAATTGGTGGTATCCCAATAATTCTTCTCTTGAAATGTAGGAAATTTAATGCTCTTTCAGATGAAAACTAAATCAATCACATCAGACCATTTTTTCTTCCGATTTCTTTGAAGATAAATAGAAAATCTTTTAACTGTTTGTCTACAAAAGCAATTTTAGTGGTCGAAATTTAATTCTTCTTTTATGTATTTTTGAAAATTAATCATAAAGAACTCCTATAAACTATTTTTGAACATTAAAACTGGTTTTAAAGTCAACCATTTCGACCACTAAAATTGGTTTTGTGGGTAAATAGTTGAAAAATTTTATTTTTCTTTTCAACGAAATCGGTAGAAAACGTGGTCTAATGTGATTGTCTTTGGTTTTATCTGAAAGAGCATTAAATTTTCAACATTTCAAGGGAAGAATTATTACGATACCACCAATTGCTCACAACAAATATAAATTAGAAAATTTGAACCAAAATGCAAATTTTAGTCTTTGTTCTCAATATTTTTGGACCCAATTTGCAATATGGATTTGTTACTATATCAGCTACAACTTCCTAAAGTTTCATACCGTAATATTAATTATTACTCGAGTTCTCTATAAAAAACTACGACTCACTAATGACGGCAGTTTTGAATTTTTTTTGGGTTAGGAAATTAATATAGATTATTTTAACCCAGGCGGTTTTAAAGAGAGATTTATTGCAAACAAAAGGAAAATTTTATGGTCCCGATCCGACCAATACAAGCGAAGTTATTCAAAAAATAGTGAAACGGAAACTTGAAAAAGTCAAACTTTTATACTAAAGTCGAAGAATAAGGCCCTCCGGACAAAATTGAGTTGAGACATTTTATACACAAACTCACAGGAATGGTTTCGACCGATTAAGGAAAAAAACTTGCTGTTACAAAAAAAGTCCGAAAATCAGGATAAATTTTGCTTCGTTGACTACACTAGTAGGTAGTAGGGCTGCTATCGCGGCCCTGAACCGCCACAGAATAACTTCAAAGCTGGTCTCGGACTGCATAGCAGCACTAAACGACATTTCGACGAATAATGCTCTTGAAATCTGCTGGATCAAAGGGCATCAAGGTAACGAAGGCAATGCGAGGGCAGATGAGCTGGCAAGGCAGGGCTCGGACTCCTACCCGATTGGGCCGGAACCGTCCCTGACTCTGGCGGTCAGCACTCTCAATAGTCTTATAAAACAAAAAACATTAACCTCACATAAACATATGTGGGCGAAAGGAACGGGCTGTAGACAAGGCAAAGCAGCAATTGCTGCTCCTTCGATACGACGCGCAAAATACTACCTCAACCTGTCCCGATTACACCTGCGAGTACTCACGGGCATCGTTACAGGACATTGTAAGCTAAACAAACACCTTCACACTCTGGGACTGATCAATAGTCCTAGATGCAGAGGCTGTAATCAAGAAGATGAAACTTAAACACTTAAACACGTTAAGCTGTTGGTGCAGATTTTTAATCCACCCAATAAAAAACACGTGGATTATCGTAAATGCGCAGTAAGGTCCGAAAGAGACAGAGATATAAAAAAAGAAGTTATAAGAGCATAGTGGAGGAAATAGGATATAGCGTTTGGTTTATAGAAGTGGGGAGTGGGAGAAGTGGGATAGGGATTGGTTTAGAGAAATCGCAAGTGGCCTGTCACCATAGTTACCATGTGTTAAATATCAATTATTGTTACCATAGTTGTCATGTGTCAAATGTCAATCTGTCACCATAGTTACTGTCAATGTCAGAAAGGAAATATGTCACCCAACATATGTCAATGTCAATGTCATCTGACACCATTTGTCAATTTTATTTATCATTTCATATGTCAGGTAGAGTTATCTATTATTCCATCTGTCAACCCATCTGTCATCCCATATGTCGTTGCAGAGATTGGTTTAGAGAGATGAGTATTGGAGGAAATCTGTTACCATAGTTACTATATGTCAAATGTTAATATGTCACCCTAGAGGGAAATTCATATACGCGGAGTAAAAGTAGTTTTATGTGACTCGTCTGTATTGCCGGACTCGCTCGCTACGCTTGCTCATCAGCCAAACACAGTCTTGTAACACAAATTAGTACTTTCTCTAGTAATAAGACAAAGTACTATTTTCTAAAATAAAAATTGGGAAGCAGGAAATTACGAAAGTGTGATTTTACGTGTTAAATTCATATGGCCGAAAGGTCCGGTCACCACCCTGATAAATAAAACCTGGTACCTATGAAATTAAATAGGACAACATTTTGTACAATTTTAGGAAATTTTTATTTACTTTTTAAGAGTGATGTGATGACGTATTCTCTATTTCTTTAACTTGCACAATAATGTATAAATTTTCTAATCTTTTTTGAGTAAGAGTTAAAGCATTCTTAGTGTTTAATGAGTAAATTTGCTCAAATTAAATTTACATTCTTCTCATCAAACATTAATTTGGTCATACGATATACGTTCGATTTCCTGATAAGCTTATGACGAGTGTATAATGTACAAATATTATTGTAAACTAGAAACGATTTAAATAGGTAAGAGTGGATACATCCCCCGCCCCGCCCTTGTCATTAAATATTTTTGTCTATTAATTTATTTATACAAATTTTCTTACTTTACCGACACGTGACTTGTGTTATAATACGCAATAAAAATAATTAATTTAAAAATAAATTTTCTAAATAAATATTTAATAATAATTAACAATAAATGTATGAACCACACTTATTACTATTTCCTATCTCCCTACTTTAACGTAGTTCGATCACATTGAATGACTGGGCACGTCATATCGTGCATTTAACAACAAACAATCATCGGTGTAGGTGTGGGCGCATTATAATAATTTTTGAAAATTTCATTTTTCTAACTCACTCGTATCTTCTAATACTTCGTCGAATCACGACGGGGATATACACTCGTATTTATTTATAGTTAAAAGAATTACATACAGGGTGTTTTTTTACAAATAACTTTATCATAAGCAGCATATAAATGATCACCTGGTCACACTTACAAACATTTTTTGTTGGGCCTATGGAACACCTCTTTTTGTTACAGTTCTTTTAATCCAAGGTGTCTGTTCTTCTTTTCTAATAGCTATAAATATACAGTGTGTTCTAAGATTTGAGAAATACGGACGATCTCACTTATTAGTGATTTTTAAAGTCCTAATGGAGCCTGAGGAAGATCTGGTGGATAGAAAATTTGATAGGGGTGGTTTTGCTTAGATTCTTCTGACAGTTCCAAAGAACAAAAATCGACCATAATATATTACCGAATATTATAGCAGAAAATAGCTGGGGTCCGTTTGGACCCTTGATGATATCGGATGTAATTATTTTAACTCAGTGTTACGAAAGTTGATAAAGAACAAAAACTTTGAGCTGATTCCTCATAGAAAGAAAAGCTTTTTGAAAGGTTTCAAGTGTGAATTGGAAATGTTTCAAATAAAGTAATTTGTTGGTGTAATACTACGTCGTTACGATAAAACCAATAATGAATCAAATAGTAATTTATATTATTGTTTTAACACTACACCACTTAAATATCTTAAAATAGATACCTATAATTTAAATATAATGATATAATTTAAATGTCAATATCAAAAGTTGCCTCAAAATTATGTAAGTCATGCTTTTTTTTACGGTTGATTTATCTCAAAGCAATGTTCATATCCAAAATTTGTTGTTTTTGTATAAAATCAATGATTCGTGTCTCACACGTGAAGCACTATTTAGAGCCTCATTTCGCTTTTAAAACAAAATGATAGAAAAAATATGGATGCAATTTGATTTAAGCGAGGTCCTGTTAAATCTAGCGTGTAATATTAAAAAAAAATTGGTTTACTTGATAATTATTAGAATAGGTAGTACGCATTATCACACAAAAAATTAAATTTAATTCGAAAAGTTTTGATACTGATGTGAAGACTTCTGAGAAGTGAGGTAGACAAAATGATTTTTGTTTACATGTTAATTTTCTCGTTACTAATTAATTTTTCAACTGTAAGTTTAGTTTTTTAATTATTTATAATTATGTTAAAAATTTAATATCTTATAGGCCGAAAGTCCACGTTGGGATTTAATGAGACAAAATCGATATACTGCAAGTGTACATCACGCTGATGTTGCTTATGTTAACAAAACGTATTTGGAAATAGAAAAGTTTGAATTTGTTAAATTTAATAGAACTTCTAAGCGGGTGTTCAATGGTTCCATGACTTTATTTAAAGAACTTGGAAATAATATAACAGTAAATATTTAATGAGGGAATGGGAACACCCGTCGTTAAGGCTAAACGATCCAAATTTGAAATGACATCGTGGAAGATTTTTTCAGAATCATTTTCTTAAAATAGTTTTAGAGAGAATTTTTAAAGATTGACATAGAAGGGGAAATTTGAGGAATATCAAGCTACGTTATCTTCTAAAAGTCTCTCTAGAACTACGTAATTCAGAAAAAAAATCTCTAAAGCATCAATAACCCAAAATGTATCGATTTAGCCCTTCACAGCGTGGACTGATCTGATCCTCCAAATTGTTGTGGTATTTCATTATTTTTTTAATTATTTATTTATTCTTTTAGATAAAATCACAATTTTTCAAATTACACGGAAACGAATACAAATTCTTTCCTTTTACTGCATCTTTTCAAGTTTGCGATGAATTGGCACGAAATTCGTTTAAACTGAAAGAGCTTTTGGCGACTTACACCAATCTTCATTTGTGTCCACAAAAACCGGTGCGAATTGTTTATTTAAAAATTAATAATTTAATTTTGTTCATTATTTTTAAGGGTCACTTATACGCAATTAACTACCATAGCGATCCTTCAAGATATCCACCTTTAATGCCCAGTGGAGATTATAAATTAAATTCAATTCTGTATCATAAAAGTGACACAGTCTTGGATATAAACGTATTTGGTTCAATAATTTATAACAATTAAAAAGTTCTTTGTATTTAAAAGAGCTATATGATTTTGAATGTTATAATAAATTACCTATAATCATCAATTACTTAATTGTCCCTAATCGTTTATTCTACAATAAACTGACTGCAGAAATCCATCGTTTGTGCTCACAAATTTATTTCTTTATTCAGTTTGATTCAATTAATTTATTATTTTTATATTTGAAGTGATGGATAGGCACCTTTCGGTGCGCGCACGTCGTGTTAGTTGCCTATCATAATTATCTTAGAATATAAAGATCCGGATGGAAGGTTAGCCACCTTTGCCTATAGGAGAAAGTGCGGCGGAAACAACATTTTGGAAAGCTATGGATGACTAATTCATTTCGTAGAGTTTACATTATCATTGGCTGTGATGATCTTTTCTTATAAGTGGGAGTATAAGCAACCATTTCTATTGTTGAAATAGACCGGAAATCGCTATATTTAGAATATCGCTAAATGGCTCTTTCTTGGTAGAGTGGGGGCTAGGTATTTCTTTATTCAACGATTTGAAGTGATGGGTAGGCAACCCTTTGTTCACTGATGTATTGTTGGTTATTATTTCTGTATTTAAAATTAATATTATCGGTCACTGCTAAGTAATTGCTTATTATTAAAAATTTTCTTAATATATATTTATGCTATGTTGAAGGGACCTATCATTGGCCATTTATTTCAATATTCAAAATTACATAACGTCGGTTAAATAAGAAAACCTCGTAAGCCCACTTTTTAACACGAATTACATTTTATGTAACCCCTGTTACACAATGACCATATTGTAATCTTAATGTGAGGTTTTGCTAAGTCCTATTAACTCTTTCGATATTGTAGATCTCAATGTGTCAAATCTATACTCGTAAGTATCACCACACAAACCTCGTAAAATGTAGGGGAAAGTGGGTGAATATCGACCACCTAGGGCATTTTTTGTATAAAATCTCTAAATTTGATTCAATAAATCTGAAATTTTTTTTATATGTTCAGTATACTTCCATGCTTCTTAGGATTATTGTAAAAATTGAACATATTAACACATTCTTCCAAAAATAAATGCAAAAGTCAAGCCAGAATTCGAGGGGTAAAATCGATCCGCTGGGTAAAATCGACCATTAGGTAGGATAATATCAAGATCGACGAAAGTATACAAAGTTACGCTTATTTATCGATTTTTTTTGAAGAACTTCAAAGCGCTGTAACTTGGTAGGCAAACAACTTTGGACTAATAGTGGGTGCGGTACACAAAAAAATGTAGCAAATTGGGGTAAAAGCAAAAAATTTGGTACACTTGATCTTTAAGACATTTTAATCGATTTGACCCGAAGTACACTAAAAAAACTCCGTTAGGGAGGGGGTTTTCACCTTTTTTTAATTTTTTTTTATTTTTACCTATAAAATCGCATAGATTTGTTACTTGATGGTGATAGGTGGACAAATAACTTGTTTTGGACATGGTCAAATCTTTACCCGATTCGTAGAACCAAGTTAAGTTTCTAATAAGGGTTTTCACCCCCTTTTTTGGTGAATTTGAAACAATTTCGCGAAAATAATATTTGGGCTTTTTTTTACAGGACACACGTGGTTTCTGAGAGTAGTTCACTCCTAAAAATATTTGCGATTACCAAAAGTAGAAAAGAGAACGTAAAAGAGGGGTTTCAACCCCCCTTTTTGGCAAAATTTCTTGACAAATTTAACTAGTTAGTGCTATATATGTCGTCAAAGTGTAATTGTCACTCTAAAGACATTGGTGATAGTATAATCGGTGTTAAATAGTCTCTTTACCTAGAAAGAGGGTGATTATGCACCTTTTTAGCCTTTTCCACCCCCATTTTCTGACATTAAGATTACAATCACGATTTTTACGATCGCAGCTGCGTTAGAAGGTGGCAGCTGGATGGTCACAGTATAACCGCTAATAAAGGGGGGGGTGCTCCCCTACCCCTAAATTTGGATTAAAAATTAGGGGGGAAACAAAAATTATTTCTAATACTCTTGATAAATTTAAACTAATACTAATTTCGGTAAGTGGTAATCCCGGTTCTACTTTTGCTTGTCACTACAACAAATAAAAATCATAATTATAGCATTATTGTTATTGTTCATTAGTCCGTAGCTACCTTTTATTACTGCATTCTCCTTGACATGTTTTACAGGCTGGGGTGCAAGGAAGGGTGTACCTGCGGCACGAGCAGCGCATTGACCCACACTCAGATCGGCACCTGCACCGATCTAGTGTCCTGAACGCTGTCCAGATCGGAGGTAGCGCAGACCAATATGGTGATAACGTTCCATCACCATTGTCATTTTTACACCATCCCCATTGATCCGCCAGGGGTTTTGTTGTGATTACAGGTTCTAATGGTCTTTCCCAAATCTCACCAGCTTGATACTTTGCTCGTTTGATGTGTTCTCTCAATGCTGCGGATGTGGGGGGTATCATAGTAATGGGCTTGTCTACACTTGCAAATAGTGACCGTCTAGCATCGTTCACGTTAGAGATATCACTGTTAGCGTTGTACAACAGAACAGTAAATCTCTCTAAAGCTTGAACGCTAGTGTCACGCAGACGCGCAGCTGATTGGGGTTCGGCAAGCCACTTACATCGAATAGTTGTGTAACCTACCTTTAGAAGTGAAGAAGGATGTTGAGTCACTACCGGTAAAGGCGTGGAAACCTCGCAACGCCATTGCTTTGTTATCACCTAAGCATGTAGCTATACTATGCACTGGAATGTATCTTTTGTATGTTCCAGAACCAAATAAAAACCACAACTCCTCAAGACCTAGGTCTTTTATTGTATGATAGTACGATATGGCAAGAACTATGACATCTGTATCTGAACATCTGACAAGAACAGACTTCGCTCCGTGTTCTGCCATATCTTTGACATGCAAGAGCATACGCCCATCTGCTTCTTCAATTTGAGAGCAGTCAATTTGGTTCAGGAGAGTTGATGATATTCCGTTTATAGAGCTCATGATAGTGTTGCCAACATTTGTCACAACATGGTGCTCTAGTATAGACTGAAGGAAGCGGGTAGCGAGGAAATAGAAGAGCTCGACCTTATTCTCAGAGTTTTTCAAGTAATCATCCCACTTTTTTGGTACAATACCTAGTGAGAAAACACAAAAGATGCTATCGCAAGCGCATAAAAGTATGTAAGACTCACCTTTGTTTGGAGCATCTTGCTGTCGTACTCCTGCACCTCTTCGGTCACGTGTCAAGGCTTTAATGCTGGATTTTGAGTAAAGATCCCAGGCAATGTCAATTCGTCTGGCTCCTACACTATTAGCAGTCTGCATTAGAAGTGGTATCAACTGTGCTGTGCAGTAGCCAGCAAGATTTTGCACCGCTGAATTTGGCTTTACAAGATGTACTAATGCAGCTCCATCAAATACAACTCCTTGGCAAGAGGAGGGTTTCATTTCACAAGCAGAGGATATCAATAATTTTTCTAATATGCTTACTAAGTCTGACTTACTTCCAGAGCGATTTTCACCGTTTATTGATATGGAGGGTGGACATAGTTGATTTTCGTGCCTAAAAAACTCATCCAAATCCAGGTCTCTTGCTTGGCTGATAATGAAAAGTCTCTGAAATAACTGAACATCTGCTTTTAGAACGGAGAGTGCATTTGTCACTGACTTCTTGGAAATCGTGAAAATTTTCATAGCATTTTTTTTAATTGGCTCATGAAAAGACGTATTGTTTGTCACCATACGGCGATCTTGCACGAAAGTGTTATAGAGAACTTTTCCTTTCTCGCATATAGCGCTAAGAGTGTCAACGCCTTCCAGGCCAGCAACAATTCCTGTGTCAGGAGCTATCAAGTCTTGCAGACAACCTTCGAAAGGATTTTGAGTTTCAAGAAAGCTATCTTTTACAGCTGCACAGTCAGCGACAAACTTCCGTTGGAAGCGTGGATATTGTTCATGATGTGCGATGGACTCCTCACCGTCTTGTGTATCATCAAAGTCTTCCAAAAGCTTGCTTAATTCTGGACCACCAATGGTGTAGCGTCGCAAGGAAGAAGGATCTTCCGTTAAGCCGATTGCACCACCTTTGCCTATTAATCTGGCATATCATGCTTTTATCCCTATTTTTTAATCCAAATTTAAGTGTGGGGGGACACCCCCTCCCTTTATTAGCGGTTATACTGTGACCATCCAGCGGCCACCTTCTAACGCAGCTGCGATCGTAAAAATCGTGATTGTAATCTTAATGTCAGAAAATGGGGGTGGAAAAGGCTAAAATGGTGCATAATCACCCTCTTTCTAGGTAAAGAGACTATTTAACACCGATTATACTATCACCAATGTCTTTAGAGTGACAATTACACTTTGACGACATATATAGCACTAACTAGTTAAATTTGTCAAGAAATTTTGCCAAAAAGGGGGGTTGAAACCCCTCTTTTACGTTCTCTTTTCTACTTTTGGTAATCGCAAATATTTTTAGGAGTGAACTACTCTCAGAAACCACGTGTGTGCTGTAAAAAGAGCCCAAACAATATTTTCGCGAAATTGTTTCAAATTCACCAAAAAAGGGGGTGAAAACCCTTATTAGAAACTTAACTTGATTCTACGAATCGGGTAAAAATTTGACCATGTCCAAAACAAGTTATTTGTCCACCTATCACCATCAAGTAACAAATCTATGCGATTTTATAGGTAAAAATAAAAAAAATTAAAAAGGGATGAAAACCCCTCCCTAACGGAGTTTTTTTAGTGTACTTCGGGTCAAATCGATTAAAATGTCTTAAAGATCAAGTGTGCCAAATTTTTTGCTTTTACCCCAATTTGCCACATTCTCTCAATTTTTCGGGCGTACCGCTTCCACTATAAGGTAAATTCGGTTTTATCACTCTATTTTGAGCTCACAAATCACCCACTTCAAGGAACGGAGGCTTATGCCGGACACCCTGTATACAAATCTTTCTTTTGTTTTTAATCTTAAGCTTCATATTTTATTGACTCGTAGGATTTTCCTAATTTTTAAGTATTTTGTGTAAAAAAAATTGTTCTTTTCAGGTAAAGTAAAAAAACAAAAAAAAAAGTTCTAAAAGTTCTAAAAAAATTAAAAATAAAATTTTAGAACTTTTTTTAGAACTTTTAGAACTTTTTTAAAAAATTGTTTTTGGAAAGATTGATATTTCTCCTTTAACATAAACTTTGAATTTTTGAGCATCCTTTAGTAGTTTTTGAGAAAAACAAATGGTAAAAGATGGTCAAAAAATCTCAAATTGTGGATTATCTCAAGAACAACTCGTAAAAAAATTTTTATTTTTTTATTTTTGAGCTTCAATATGAACACCCTTTCGATTAAGTACAGTTTAATCCATCAAAAAATGATCGATTCTAAATTTGTCGCCTTGTGTTATATAATTAGATTTTGTTTATTCATACGATGTTATTACAAGTTCAATTTTCTTAATTCTTATATTCTGTTTATAAATATTTTTATTGAAAACGTTTAGATTAGGTTTTTATTTTAGCAACCTTTCTTCTACTTAGAGGCTAGCCTAGGCTGGTTAATAAACTGATGAATCGACACTGCTGACTTCATTGGCAATTTGTAATTTTATTATCAGATTTTAGACTTCCTCTTCTTGTCTTGTACAAAAATGACAAATATTTTATTTTATTTCCAGGACTCACTGTAGAAGTGTGTCGGTCACGTTAGGAAACTCTCTGTAGTTTAGGACAATATTTACAACATAAATTTCATTTATTTTATTCATTATTTTGCTTTCAAGAGAATGGGGAACGAAATGAGACTTTATTTTAATTTTTAACAATTTTTATTCTATCAGTTAAACATGTAGCACTGATCACCTGATCACTGATCAGTGGGATATAATATGTGTTATTGTGACAGTTCATTCAACTGACACAATACTCAACAAGACACAACATTCAAAGTTCATTACTTCAACTTTTACAGGTGCTCATTTTGAACGACTTCTTGAACGATTAGGTAACTCGAGAATCTCGTTAGAGTTGCTTGTCTAATATTTAGTGTCAATTTGTGTGATTTATAATTCCACTACTATAATTACGTGAGAACTATATCTTGTCGAAATGTGTATTGATGGATAAACGATCTATATCAATAAGAGTTGCAAAAAATGTGCCAAATGTGTAGATTAGTGCACATTTTACGATTTGCTACTTTTTTAATCTTCGTAACACAGTGCAGATTGAGTACGACGCTCTAAAGATCTAAAAAGATTTTATTAATTTAAGAAAACATAATTTCAATAAACTACAAACCGCTATCAACGTTTTCGAATTTACTTCAACCAATCCACCCAAAGCAGTCATTCGAATATTCTGTTGAGCGTCATGAATCTTCAATTGAGTTGTTTTTTTCAATTTGTTCATATGTTTACCATACCAATTTGAATTATATATGGCATTTGCAATTTTCGGTGCCTTATAGAAAAAAAAGCATTTAAAATGTAAATTATTGAAACATAAAAGTTTATTACTTCGTCCGTCATGTATGTGGCCGCAATACAATACAAAACTGGTTCACAAAGACTGAAGTAAATTAGAAAGATCATAAACAGTTTCCTCGTCAAGACGGGACTAGAAACAAATTACAATACTTTTTTCAGTTGCTGGTTGACCAGAAAAGTCTTGATTAACTGTTTAATTTTATGGTTAAAAACCTTTGCATGGACAGGAGTTACAAATGTAAAGATTTAAATTTTAATTTTTGAATAACTCCGACGTTTTTAACCGATTTTGAAATGCTTCGATGCACTGATCAAATTTATGAGATTTTTTCGAAAATGCAATAAATAGTTATTTGTTTTATAAGGAGACAAAGTGACGTTTTGTGTGACAAGACTGTGTTTGGCTGAAGAGCGAGCGTAGCGAGCGAGTCAGGCAATACAGGCGAGTCACACAAAACTACTTTGACTCCGTATAAAACATTAAATTTTTTCTGCAAACGTAAAGCGTTAAACTGAAAATTTTGATTTTTGAAAGAGCACCATCTCTTGTCAATTACTTGTAGTTCAATTGTCAAATATTTTTTAAAATTAACTTAAATTTGTAAAAAAAGCTAATTATTAAAAGCAACGAACTAATTATAAAGGAAAATTTAAAAAACATTAAATTGTTTACATTACAAATGCTTAAAAAACATTTTTTACGTTAAAAATAAAAATAATGTGCGGTTAAGATTTTACTTTTCCCTCCTAGACAGACAAAAATTACTTTTCTGACAATTTTTCCTGCCTCGGCGGGAAAGTTAAACTTCACCGTTACCTATTGAGTGACACAAAGGCGACTTTTTCTGACGTTTGAAGAAAAAAGTTTTTTTTATTTAAAATTAGTTACTAAGTAAAATAAAATACAAATTGCAAAGAAAAAAAAGTATCAAAATAGTACTTTATTTTATTAGAAGAGAAAGTGACGTTTTGTGTGACAAGACTGTGTTTGACTGAAGAGCGAGCGTAGCGAGCGAGTCGGACAATACAGGCGAGGCACACAAAACTTATTTCACTCCGTATAAAACATTTTATTTTTTCTTCAAACGTAAAAAGTAAAACTCAAAATTAAAAATTTTGAAAAAAGCGCTATCTCTTGTCAATCACTTGTAGTTTAATTCTCAAATATTTTTTTAAATGAACTTAACTTATAAAAGAAAGGTAATTATTAAACGCAACAAACTAATTGTAAAGAAAAATTTTAAAAATATTAAATTTTTTACATTAGGGGACTTCCGGGTAAAATGGCATAGCGAGCTTCTTGAGTAACTGGCTTAAATTGTAGATGCAACTAAGCGTACTAAATTGCATAAAAATACAAATGAGTTAATGTTGACAATATCCGTTGATAAAAATCGTGTTTACTCCTTCAAAATGAATTTTTAGATGAATTCTGAAATTTTATTAATTTTTTTGTATTAACTGTAACGTCTGTATTATGAATAATTTATTTAAAATCTAAACTTCACAAGTATTTAGCATGCTTAATGAATCAATTCCTGCGCAAGTGGTTAAAGAAATATTAACCCAAAATAGTTTATTCGTATGTAAAAGACAACGTACGTATTCAGGGCAAAATTGCATACTACATAATTATCCACCTGACTTAGAAGAAGAATCTGAGGATCCATTTACTGTTGAAGATAGTGAAATTGCTTGTTTGTGCATTGTGCATTAGCATTGTGTATTAGTATAAGCTCAAGAGTGATAGTTGACTTCTAGAAGTCGGGTTCTTATATCTATTTTTACACTATACATATTGTGGTAGTGAATCTACAGTACTAACAACGACAAAGTCTTATCTCACACGCTTATTTTATAAGTAAATATTAAAAAAATAGCATACTTTTCCATTGCTACGTACATGTATGTACAACATGTAAGAGCTGATGTTAGGTATTGGGACAAATATATCGGAGAAAAACAATTTTGTATGTCTTGTATATACCTGAAACAAAAATAAAAATTAAATGTGAGATTGAGGTTTTTATATATCACATCGATGGATCCAAAAATTCTTTTTCTAGAACCTTTATTTCTCTGTAATTTATACTTGACGTTAAAGCTACGATATAACAAGCATCGTGTATGACTACTTAATGCGGCGTTTACATTTATCAAGTTACTTGAAGCAAGTCGACTTGAAGCCAGCGACTTGAAAGTGGTTGACAAATGTAAACAGTGTTTCAAGTAGTATCAAGTGAAGCTTGAATTCTAGTTTTCACTTGAATTCAATAGTCAAGTCAAGTAGACGACCGGTCTACTTTTCTTGAAACTTGAAATCATTTGCATTGTCATGCGTACAAATATGCGGCGTTTTATTTTGTTTACCGGATTGTAGTAAATAATAAAATGGCGCCAACTGAGATAACACAGAAAGCAGTCAGTCAGTGCAGTTATACCTCTTTTATGCAATATTTTGATTGAAAAATTATTTACGCCACTGCGTTTTCCTATTTTAATTTATTCATAATATTAAAGATTTAATAATTATATTTGGAGAATATTTACAAGTTTTTTTTTCCAATTATTTATTTATTTAATAATTTATTTATATAATTAAAAATAGAATAATAAGCTAATAATTAATAAATATTAAAGATTTAATGTTTTGGCCCTTTTTTTAAATTCTCACATGTGGTCTGTCGGCACTTCTCACTTCAGAAGCATTGTTAGTATTTTGCTTGCACATGGTCAATTAGTTTTTATTACACCTTTTATCATTGACCAACAAAAAGCTTATCTTTATTGTAAGATTTTGTTAATGAATTTGACGACCCTTTTTAATCCTTTCAAATGTACCTTTTCTACCTGTATTATTTCTAACATGCCTTTTATGTAAATTCTGTCTGTTCAGGTACTTTTTGTATGTGAATTGTTTGTGAATTTTTTTTTATTCTCCAACTTTATAACTATGCCAATTTAGACATATTATGTTCATACTAACTTTAATTATGTAGCCAAAGAATTCAGCTCCCGATTATTTGGATTTCGCGATTTTTCTTAACTCCTGGCTGATCATTATTTTTATCCATTTATTCATTTTAATTAACAATCAATAACAATTATAAAAAATAAAAAGTAAACTTGACGTCACTGCACTTGAGTCCACTAAACTTGACTGAACTGTGGCCGTTGCCACTACACAATTTGTACTCAAGTGGATACAAATGATTTCAAGTTTCAAGAAAAGTAGACGACCCGTCTACTTCACTTGACTATTGAATTCAAGTTAAAACTAGAATTCAAGCTTCACTTGATACTACTTGAAACACTGTTTACATTTGTCAACAACTTTCAAGTCGCTGGCTTCAAGTCAATTTGCTTCAAATAACTTGATAAATGTAAACGCCGCAAAAAAAACGTGAGTAGTGCCAACGAGTCAAGTGCAGTTGAATCAAGATTACTTTTGATTTGAGAGCTGTTAATTACAATTAATGAGTTTTAAAATTTAAATTTAATAAAAATAAATAAATAAAAAAAAAATTAAATTAAAAATAATGATGACATTATTAATTTTTTGAAAATTACCAGCATTTTGATATCCTGTGGGATACGTGATAAAAAACACATAGAGATAAAAACATCAAGGATTCCGCATTTAAAAAATTATTACTTAAATTAAATGAAGAGAATTTTAATGTCATAAATATAGACAATAATTTTTTAATTAATAAATTAATAATAATAATTTAAATAATTAATTATTTAATCATGTTCCACCAAGAGATAAGCGAGGAATCAATTCAAATTAAACTCTTTTTGTTATCTTCATTCTTTTCTCTAATTTATCTATCAATATATTGCATAAAATAAGTAACTGCACTGACTGGTTTCTGTGTTACCTCAGTTGGCGCCATTTTATTATTTACTAGAATCCAGTAAACAAAATAATTTCTTGAAAATGTGTCAACTCAAAATTCGCTTCAAGTCGCTGGCTTCAAATCGACTTGCTTCAAGTAACTTGATAAATGTAAACGCCGCATAAATTAAACGATCCATTCAAGTTACAGAATAGACTAAATCGTTGCTGTAACGTTCGTTGTGTAACAATATCGATAAAGGTAATAGAATAAAAAAATCATTTGCCCTTACGATAAGCAACGATTTAGGAGTTTGCAGCAAAATGTTTGCCTAAATTATTGATTTTTGATAAATGAAATGTTAGGAACATCTTTAGGGGATTCATAAGTTGTTGATGCTTAGCGTTTGTGCAAAGGGCCAAAAATCTTCATACGATTTAGTTGATTAGTTAATTCAACACTTTTATATCGTCCCCACTTTGCTAAACTCACGAATCTGCAAATTTAGCGAAATTGAGTTAAATAGTGGGTTTGAACGGTAGTTGACCAATGCACCTAAGGCTCACCAGACTAAATCTTTCAAAAACATTTTTTTTAACTCACTTATTAAATAACAGCTCATTTTTTTTTTATTTCATAGAGTAATTATTCAGGAATAGAAAGTTATTTTTAAATTCAAAAAAGATCTTTAATTGTGGCACAAATAATTCTTTTTATACAAATGAATGTACAAAATGTACAAAAAAAGTTCCGACTTCCAACACCCTTAACTTTTTGGATTTTTGTGCACAGCTAGGTAAACTGATGCCTTTAGGACATTTGATTTCGTACAACATGTAGTCGCGTTTCAAAAAGAAAGTTTAAGATCATTTATATGGAACCATGCAATTTGTAATTCACTACAGTATAGTTTATCCAATTTACAAGCAAGAAGTTGGCTTCTTGATTCTTATGTTCTCATATCCTTATGTTCTCGCACCCTACTGTGTTGGGTTCCAATAAAATATGAGTAAAATCTTCGAGAAAAGGGTAAAAATGAACTTATATGGCAAAAGCAGGTATATAAACCAAAAAACCCTTTTAATGCGTCCTGTAAAATAAATTTAAAAACATAAGAAATTTTAATATTTTGAGATAATTTGCACATTGAAAAGGGTTTATACCTGCAACTACCACACAAAGTTCATTTTTACCCTTCTCTGAAAGCTTTTACTCATCTTTTATTGCTACCCAGCACAGTATGGTGCTAATGAGATAATAAGGATCAAGAAGGCAACTTCACGTTAAAAAATCGGACAAAGTATAAACTAGCAAATCTGCATTTTAGGGCGTTAAAATTGAAACTTTTAAAATTTCTGATTAGAACCTTAGTACCTTAAAGTAGCATATTATATACGTATACTCAACATTATTCACAAATATTCATTATTATATAAGACATTATATTCAAAAATATCATAGAAACAATATAAAATGAATTTTACACCGATGAATTTTTGTTTTCCGTTTTTTAGCTCTGCTGTAAAATCGCGATTTTGCAGATTCGCGAGTTTACCAGAGTGGAGACGATATGCATTTAAAAACCTTTTACCTTAACAAGAATTTATGATGTTCGGAATAAAATTTGAATTCATCAACAAACTCTTCCAATTCTTCTTCAGAGTTAATATTTTCGACATCAAATTTTTCGAAATGATCCTGTAAAATTTTAAACTGCCCTATAACTTCATAACAAAGGCCTATAAAAAGACAGTCAAGAGCGACTGCAACAGTAGCTCCTCCAGCTACTGAAAAGAAATTGGCAACCCAAACAATACAATATATTAGAGGATGGACCGATATATAAAGTACTGCATAGGGTAACGTATTTTTTACAATAGCAAAACCAATAAAGAGAGCGAATACAACAACACACTCATAAACAAAGACTCTTTGAAGAAAACTGACAATGTTTAAAATCCAAGATATTCTTTTTTTTGTAGCCGTTGAACAATTGCTCGTATTCCAAAAGCTCTTTCGTTTTTCAAGGAGGTTAAAAAATTGAGCTTTATAATAAATACACGGAATTAACTTAGAGATGTTATATATACTGTAATTATCTCTAAAAGTGCTAATGACCCCTGTGTCGAAGCACAATAAATTTATAAAAAAAAAAAAAAAAAAAAAAAAGAAACCTGAAAAAATAAATTAAATATTTATGTTAGACCTAATTGCCAAATTCGCTCAACTACCGAAAGAAGCTGGCAATTGTAGGATTGAGCAATCGAAAATGGTAAATCGCCGAATTATCTATCAGTTCACGAACTGTGGTACTGCTGTACAGCCCATTATTTAACCTTTTTGGCTGTGATATACCTGTAAACATGGCAATATAAATTAATTTTGGAAAATTGAACAACCTTGAAATTCTAATACTCCACTACACACGATTCAAGTAAATACGAAAGTATCATTTCACATTTGCGCGCACACACTGTTGGGCTGCCTCAAGGCAAGTGCGAACGTGAATGGCCCGCATTTCACAGTTCGCGTACCGATACGAAATTTGTGTTCAGTTAACGAAACACCAACTTAATTCGGTGATTTGCTATTATCACTTGCTCATTTATTTCGACTACTGAGCAAATTTGGCCATCGCATCGCTTACGAGCAACCATGCACTATTACATCGTAAATTTTCAGTAAGCTCGTCAAGACCGTTTGAATAAAAATAATTTAAAGTTGAAACAATGAAAGTAAAAGTGAGCGATATTTCACAAATAATAAGTATCGTGGTGGTTTTCGCGTTTGGATTTGGTGTTAAATAACCAAAAATATTCATGACCTTTAGGGGAAATTCCACTAGGTCTTTCATTTTCAGCTACAATCTAAGCAGAACTTTAATTTTCGAAAATAACGAGAGGAGATATCTAAAAATATATAAAAACATAAAATAGTACATTGTTTTATTAGGATTAAAAGTGCAACTTCGTTTGGCAAGCAATTGTTGCATTTGCAAGGCGAAGCGAAGCGTAGTCGAACGGATGCAAAAATTAGCGCGACCAACAAAGACACTTTTAATCCGAATGGGATATACTGTTTTTTCTGCAACCAAAAGTACCACCGGATTCAAAATAATAAAATTAAGGTGAGAGGAATCACTAAACACTAATAAAATCGACTTTTCTTGATTTTTACCAAACAAAACATACTTTTTTTATTAGTAACAAAAAAGTGAACTTCAAGTAGGAGGTTGCAGAAAAAAATAATTTAAGCGGATTTTGATGAAAAAAGTATTACCTTTTGAAATCGGCTGAGTGGTTACTGATATAACAACGACACTTAGATTTAGACTGTTGACTATCTTCAACGGTGGTCGTTGAACAGCAACTTTGCCTCTTTTGATGGTTTTACTTTCCGGATTCTATAATAAATGAAGAAAATATTTGGTGGATAAAATGAGATACCCTCACATTAAATTGTGGTTAAATGGGTATCCCGTTTTACTCACACATTCATTGCGATTTTTATAACTTACCCTGTAAATATTAAGTTCAGCAATTTTATTGGTATCAGTCGATAAGTAAACATTTATTGGAAAAAATGAGCAATAACAGCAATAACTATAATGAAACCCAAAAATTACATTACAATTCGCTGTATTGTCAGTTTACATATAATTAGAAACAACAATGTCCCATTTTACTTACATATCCCATTTTAGACTACCTTCCCCTACTAGGTAGGTACAAAGTTTTAGACAAAAATATTAACATTTTAATTTTAAACTACCTTTTAAGTGAGGTGCAACATGACCCTAATTTAATATTAAAAAACTTTGAGCTGATAGTGCCTCTCGCGTCACTTCCGAAAGTATGAAAACCTTGTATGTATCGTTTATCTGCTTTATAAATATGTTTCTAACGAGTAAAAGTTGGAAAACTTTAAATGAGCTGCCTTTAAACATTTTTATGGGCACATTTAAATAATTATAGACCAAATTATGACCAAAAGGGTGACTTTCAACAACTGTGATAATGTTGCTCATTACACAATCGTATTAACTTATAATTAATTTAAGGTAGATTAATAAACTGATACCTATTGATTCACTTTTGGAATTATTGATAAGGTCAAACTAGTAATTATCAAAACTTTGATATTTCCCTAATGAAGATGGCGTATTTAAGAACCATATCGTTTTTTACTGTTTACCGAGTTTTTCTTCGCATCAAAAAAAGCAGATTACATAAATTTAGTTGTTCCATCACTTTTAATTCGACAGTTATGCTTATTTAACGATTTATGTTGAAGAATTTCAAAGCGCTGTAACTTGGTAGGCAAGCAAAAGGTACGTAACTACGGGAGGGCCAGGGTGGGCCAATTAGGGTGGGAAAATTTAGATTTTTACAGTGTAACTTGAATTCCACACAAAATATTTCTCCTGTAAAAAGTTTTATTGGGCATCATATTATGTATTTGGCCCACCCGAAAAATTGTATGGCCACCAAGTGCCCACCCTATTTTAGGAAGCTATAGTTACGTGCCTTGCAAGCAACTTTAGACTAAGGTAAATTCAGTTTTATTGTCCTATTTTGAGCTGAGCTATCATCCACTCCAAGGAACGGAGGCTTAGACAATATTTAAACACCCCCTCTCATAGTTTTAAGAAATTTCATTTATTTTATTCACTATTTTGCTTTCAAGATAATGGGTAACAAAATGACACTTTATTTTAATTTTAAACAATTTTTATACTATCAGTTAAAACATGAAGCACTGATCACCTGATCACAGATCAGTGATTTACAATATGTGTTATGGTGACAGTAGTCACTCCAAGTTCATTACTTAAACTTTCACAGGTGCTCTTCTTGAACGATTAACTCGAGGATCCCGTTTGAGTTGCTTGTCTAATATTTTGTTGCAATTTGTGTAATTTATAATTCCACTACTATAATTATGTATGCAGAGAACTATCATCTCTTGTCGACATCCTTGTGATGTGTGTTGATGGATAAACGACTTCTATCAGTAAGGGCTGCAAAAAGTGCCAATGTGTAGATTAGTGCACATTTTTACGATTTGCTACTTTTTTATATTTCGTAACACAGTGCAGATTGAGTATGACGCTCTAACGATCTAAAACGATTTTATTAATTTAAAAAATCATAATTTCAATAAATTACAAACATTTATCAACGTGTTCGAATTTACTTCAAGCATTCCACCCAAAGCAGTCATTCGAATAACCTGTTGAGCGTCATGAATCTTCAGTTGGGTTATTTTCTTCAATTTTATGTTTAATTGATGTTTAATTTAAATGCACAATATTTTGATTTTAAGTAATTTATCATGGAGAAAAAAAATAATGAATGTAAAATAACCTAATTTTTCTTAAAATTTAAAAATTTCGCAAAGTAATTGAAGACATATAAAATCCATATAGGATTACTATCTTCATGATGCATACTTTACTGTCCTAATACGCAAAATTCTTTTCGAGTTTTATTTTGAAAAAAAATTGTACTTTGAAATTCATAATTTTAAAAAAACATTTTTCTTAGAAAAATTTTTATTTTTAAAAGATTCTCAATTAATAAAGAAGAGATCTAAGGCCATAAATTTTATTTTGTAGAAAGCTTATAGTATATGTTTCAACAAGTCGTCATAAAAATTAACAATATTTAACGTTTGCACCAAAAAATGTTTAACACTATTAAGAAAGATCGAAATACGTAGTTTTTTTCCAAAATTAGTCATTACTCGCTTAGTTTTGAGAATTCAAGCTTTTTCTTGAACAAAAATAAAGGTAATACTCTAAAGGTTTTATATCTGCTAATCGCATCTTGATACAAAGTCTACTTTAGAAACGACATCAGATTGAACGATGAAGAAAATGAGCAAAAAATGTGTAGTTCACTGCAGTTATGCAATTTTACATGGGACACTGGGACAAAATTTTAAAATATCTTAAAATAGCCCTAACAACAAAAAATTACTACGTTTACGAAACTTTGGTTATAACTCCTATTTATAATGCAGTTTAGGAATCCGAAGAGTCCCTAATGAATAGAGAAGTGAAAACTAGTTTTTGGGTGCGTGGAATTTAGCAAAAATTTAGTTTCTTGAAAGTCGAAGGGTGAGGTGTCAATTTAGATTTTTTTTGCATGCATAGTCGAACAAAACCAACCATTGAAGAACAAAATATATTGTAATCTTGAAAATACAAGTACTACAGCGCATTTAGCAATACACCCGGGACTAAATCGCCAAAAGCTGAAAGCTTCGCTATTGTGTAGTACTTATATCCCATAGTATCATACTAAAAGCACAAAAGTAACACTCCCTTAATTGGGTTTGAATTTTTTAAATTGCACTTTTTATCATATTTTTGCATTTATCTCAAAAACTAGGTAGCAAACCTAAAATTATAGAGTCAAAAATTGAAGAGGAGAAAATTCATAAACTGCATTCTAAATGGGAGTTTCAACCAAAGCTTTGTGAACGTCCTAACTCTAATCCCTGAACTTTTTTGACGTGACGTTGAGGGATTTTGATAAAAAAATAATTACCTTTTGAAATTGAATGATTGGTCACTGATGTGAAAACGACAATTAGATTTAGACCGTTGACTATCTTCAACGATGGCCGTGGAGAAATCCGACAATAATCACTTGTTCGATGTTTTGTCGGCTACTGATGTCAGTTGTGAGTTAGAAACGATTTTAAATTTAAATAGGTAAAGGACGAATACATCCCCCTCCAAAGTATTATTAAATTAATTAATTTATTTAGTAGCTATTTACATTTAATTTCAAATATCACCTAGTTACTATGTGGACATAGGTCCAAAAATCGTTAGTTTTGTACCAAGGGTGTAAAATTATAAAATTTAACCCCTACGTGTGATAAACGTTGCCGATTGAAACGTTCACATTAGAGCCCGAAATCGAATTTTACGCCAGAATATGTTTTAAACTACCCAATATTTTAAATTTATCATAGTTGAATGCAGTTGTCAAGTTGACGTTTACTATAAAAATTTAATATCAAGATTTTCATTTTTATTTTTTGCTTGACTTAACTTAAAATTTTTAACTTAAAGGGCGGAAAGAATTGGTATAAAGAAGTCCACGTAAACTTCAATTTATCCTTTACCCTAACAATCCAATCTGATGCAATTCGTCGTCAAACAAAGAGAAGGTGACGATTTTTTCAGAACGTCATCAACTTTATCTCAAAAAGTAGATCGAGCCATCATTTTTAGTTTGTATCAGCGTTAATTCACAACGCTATTTTCTATGGGACCTATGGCGATTGCTGTAATTTAAAAAAATACCAAAATCAAGCTGATCTTATATAAACGAAAGCCCTTTTAATAGTTAAGGGTGAATTCAAAATATTCAATAATTACAGTAATTTTGCTACCATAATGACAGAAGGTCGTATGTAACAATTTTATGTAAATTGAATTTTAATCATTTTTGTCAAGATTTCTTATGTTCATTCTGACAGAACGTCGTAAGGGAAAAAATAATATTAATAAAAGTTTGTTTTTATGAAATGCATCTTATATACAGGGTGATTCAAAACTCGAGGCGAAAAATAAAATGTCATATTCAATGTCAAATTTTGAATGAAAAATCTAAAATAAATTTTTTTCCTAGCGGGTTTCGTTTCCCAGAAAATCGTTCTCAAAGTTTTCAGAAGAAGTTAATTTTTTGTATAAAAACGAGACAGGCCGTCCAAAAACAAAACACTGTCCACATTTAATTATAGTCTGATAATTGGTGGTAGTAAGTATGGTCAATTTTTTTAATAAAACTGCAGTTTTTTCTACTCTACTGTCAACGTTTCGCCCATTATTTTTTGGGCTTTGGGCTCAGATTAAACCAAGGTCAAAAAAAACAACCAACAATAATTTAATTATAGTGTTGATAATATTTGGAACAACTAGGTATTATAACTATTATTAAAATTAGTTGTTTTCAAAATTATAATTTTAAATTTGAAAAATTTTGATCTTTATGAGAAACTTTGGATCTTCATAGAAAACGTTGACATCGATTATCTCCGAAACCAAGCAAAAGTTCGAAAAAAAAATTATTACACATTTTCTGCTTAGAATTCGACTTGTAATATATGACATTTAATTTTCCTTTTTCAGCAGCGTGCCTTGTTTTTAGTACTTAAAGATCAAATTCTTCTGGAAGCTTTGAGATTAATTTTCTTGGAAACAAAACCCGATCGGAAAAAATTTTATTTTACATTTTCTGCTTAAAATTCGATGCTGATTACGACATTTTATTTTTCACCTCGAGTTCTGAATCACCCTGTATGTATAGAGAAGTTAAAACTAAATCGCGTTTTTCTTAAAACTTCCTTTCATTCACAAACGGCTTTTGTCATCAAGGTAACGATTTGTTGGTTTGTTAGGATAAAAAATAATTATTCAATTATAGTGTAGTCAACGAACCACAATTTATCCTGATATTCGGACTTTTTTTGTAACAGCGAGTTTTTAATCTTAATCGGTCGAAACCATTCCTGTGAGTTTGTGTATAAAATGTCTCAACTCAGTTTTGACTGGAAGGTCTTTATTCTTCGACTTTAGTGTAAAAGTTTGACCTTTTCAAGTTTCCGTTTTACTATTTTTTGAATAACTTCGCTTGTATTGGTCGGATCGGGACCAAAAAATTTTCCTTTCGTTTGTAATTAATCTCTCTTTAAAACTGCCTGAGTTAAAATTATTTATATTAATTTACTAACCCAAAAAAAATTCAAAACAGTCGTCGTTGATCGGTTGTAGTTTTTTCTAGAGAACTTGAGTTCTAATTAATGTTATGGTATGAAACTTTAGGAAGTTGCAGCTGATGTAGTAACAAATCCATATTACAAGTTGGGTCCTAAAATATTAAGAACAACGGCTAAAATTTGCATTTTAGTTCAAATTTTCTTTTTCATAATTGTTGTGAGCAATAGGCGGTATCGTAATAATTCTTCTCTTGAAATGTAGGAAATTTAATGCCCTTTCAGATGAAAACAAAAACAATCACATCAGACCATTGTTTCTTCCGATTTCTTTTAACTGTTTGTCTACAAAACCAATTTTAGTGGTCGAAATTTAATTCTTCTTTTACTTATTTTTGAAAATTAATCATAAAAAACTCCTATAAATTGTTTTTGAACATTAAAACTGGTTTTAAAGCTAACCATTTCGACCATTAAAACTGGTTTTGTGGGTAAATAGTTGAAAAATTTTATTTTTCTTTTCAACGAAATCGAAAGAAAACGTAGTCTAATGTGATTTCATCTGAAAGAGGAATAAATTTCCAACATTTCAAGGGGAGAATTATTACGATACCGCCTATTGCTCACAACAATTATGAATTAGAAAATTTGAACCAAAATGCAAATTTTAGTCTTTGTTCTCAATATTTTTGGACCCAATTTGCAATATGGATTTGTTACTATATCAGCTACAACTTCCTAAATTTTCATACCGTAATATTAATTATTACTCGAGTTCTCTATAAAAAACTACGACACACTAATGACGGCAGTTTTGAATTTTTTTTGGGTTAGGAAATTAATATAGATTATTTTAACACAGGCAGTTTTAAAGATAGATTCATTACAAACAAAAGGAAAATTTTTTGGTCCCGATCCGACCAATACAAGTGAAGTTATTCAAAAAATATTGAAACGGAAACTTGAAAAAGTCAAAATAGTACACTAAAGTCGAAAAATAGGGGCCTTCCGGTCAAAATTGGGTTGAGACATTTTATACACAAACTCACAGGAATGGTTTCGACCGATTAAGAAAAAAGCTCGCTGTTACAAAAAAAGTCCGAAAATGAGGATAAATTTTGGTTCGTTGACTACACTATAATAGTTTATCAAAACAAAAATATCTTAATAAATAGATAAATAAGAATCATAAAATTTTAATGTCAATATTAAACGTTTCCAAATAAAATGACGTGTAAGGCAATGGTCCACATAATAATAATTGGTCCAACCTTTCATTCGACTTTATTAAATATTAATTTTATTGATATTGAATAATCTTTGACAGAAAATAATTTTCAAGGAATTTTTGAAGATTTTGCTGTAATGGCGATCTCCAACTTCTTCACAATAGAGAACTATCAATTGACCTAAATAGAGAATGGAAATACTAATTAATACCTTTCAAATGAGGTTGTTAATTTGCAATTTAAAAACTTTAAGCTAATAGTGCATCTAGCATCATTTTTAGAATTATAACAACGTACTGACGTTTCAAGATTTTCCCAACGAAAAAAATTTCAAATTACACGTTTTAAACAATTTTTGTTTGATTTCCAAACTTTTTTTAAAGTTTAGGTCCTTAAGCAGCGTCACTTGCGTTTTCCACTTGTTAGTATTTTGTTTTAACTTTTTTTCGTGTAATTTTGGAACCCCAAATGTAGCTATTATTGTTAAATAACAACTTACTGAATTTTAGTTCTCTTTTGGCTCTTTTTACGAAACGCATTTTTCTAAATTGACAATAACTTGGTCAATATTTGTGTAAAACAAAAATCAGTATTTTAACGTGACTGATCTTATTAAAACCTTTTATTTCAAAAACAAAACATCCCGATTCATTAACTTGGAGGCCAAATGTGGATATTTTTGTATTTACGACTGCACTGGTTAAACGGCTAAATTTTTTTAGATTGTTTTTGTCTCAACTGAAAGGCAAAACATTTTTTTGTTCATGTATGTTATCAAAATATGTCCTGCATCTTTTAATTAAACACCAGAATAAAAAGAAGTAGTCAATGAACAAAATTAATCGTGGGTGCTTTGTAACTCCAGAAATTAGTTATGAAGTTATCGAAAATTGCGTCAAAATGGTTACAGTCATGAGTTTTCTTTTAATAAATTTGACACAAGACAAATAAAAGTGTATTAAAATGCATCCAAAGGAGGGAGTGGGTGAACGTGCCACACTGCAGTAGCAAATACGAAAATATCCACGTTTAAGGAAAAATATTCAAATGCCCCTGTAACGAATCGATTTTCGCCCTTAATTTTTTGTTAAATATTAAAATAATTTGAGTCACTGAAGTGATGTCATGGAGATTTTTGGGCAAAGTTAAAGTTCTATAAAGGAGGTGAGGATCAATAAATTAATTTTCTCAAGGAAAACTTAACAAAGCAGTCGCCAATATAACATGTTATGATGTCTGAATTTTAAAGAAATATAAATTAACGGATTTGGTGAAAATTGCTCGAGTTACCTGTGAAAGGTATTAATCATTTTTGTCGTTCAAAGCATTTGAGTTTTCTCAAACAAGTTAATAATTTGTTTACAGATGATCTGCATTCGAGAGTTCGATCGGAGAGAGAGAGAGCAGGAAGTTTACCATTCCAAATTTTACTTTTCACGGCTTTGACGATTTAAGGGTGTAATTTTAAGTAATTAACATACGTAGAGAAGGTGCTAAACTTTATTTTAACCTTCGCGACTCTGAGCACTATAGAGATTCTCTAAGAAGCTTTGACCTACGAGCTAGTCAGGATTATAAAGCATTCAGGGGTTATTTTGGTTTAGGTGTTAACCTTAAAACACCTTGGCGCCCAAACATCAATTTAATAAGAGTAAAATTAATAAGCAAAAGTTCCCAGTAAATAAGTTCCAGTGAGGTAGGTGTAGAGTTTTAGTTTTTTAAGTATTGGATGTTTCCAATTTCGAAGGCTCGAGATCGGTACGCTTCACTCCCTCTCATAGTTTTAAAAGATTTCATTTATTTTATTCATTTTTCTACTCTAAATAGAATGGGTAATAAAATGAGACTTTATTTTAATTTTAAACGACTTTTATTCTATTAGTTAACTATACATGAACCACTGACCAGTGGCCTACAATATGTGTTTTGGTGACAGTGGTCACTCCAAGTTCATTAATTACAACTTTTACAGCTTCTCATTTTGAACTACTTTTTGACTCGAGGATTCTGTTTGAGGTGCTCGTCTAAATTTTGTCTAATATTTTGTATCAATCTGTGTGATTTATAATTCTACTAATATAGATATATTATGTATGCAGAGGACTACCTCTCGTAGAAATCCTAGTGATGTGTAGTGATGGTTAAACGACCCATGTCTTCTCGTATTTATTAAATATTTAGTGTAAGTTGCAAAAATAGGAGTCAATGTGTAGATTAGTGCAGATTTTACGATTTCCTACTTTTTTAAATTTCGTAACACGGTGCAGATTGAATATGATGTTTTAAAGATCTAAAAAGATTATTTTAGATAAGAAGATGAAGTTAAAATAACATGATTTCAATAAACTACAAACCGCAATCAACGTTTTCGAATTTACTTGAACCATTCCACCCAAAGCGCTCATTCGGATTTCCTGTTGAGCGTCGTGAATCTTTAATTGTGTTGTTCTCTTCAAACTGTTGACATGTTTACCATACCAATTTGAATTATATATGGCGTTTGATATTTTCGATGCCTAGCACAAGAACATTGAGGTTTAAATTCAGGCGTGCATATAGTATGTATGTTATCCGCAAAATTTGTACGTATTTTATTACGGTGGCGCTGGTGACGGCACAGTCAAATAAGTTCAAACAGTTTCAAAAAATTACAGCTTTGGTGACAATTCAATTACATTTTGTAAAAGGAACTTGAGGAAATTTTTTTACTTTTTTAATAAATTGCAAGAAACGTGTTCTTTTTATCGTTTTTATGATATTAATCCAAAAACCACGTGATAGATTTTGAAGAAAATTAAGTACCTAATGTTGTAGTATTTATAGCAGTTGTAAGTTTTAGACAATATTTTAATATTTTTCTCAAAATTTTTGAACTTGTGGTTCAAAAAACGCAGTCTAAACTTAAACCTTAAAAAGTGTAAATAATAAAAGCATTTATAAATTTCTTACTTCTTCTGTCATATATGTGGCCGGAATACAATAAAGACCAAATTCAAAAGAAATGTTACAAATTAGGATCATCATAAAAATTTTCTTCATGAAGACGGGACTAAAAACAAATAATTATAATACAAGGTTTTGGTTAGAGTATGTCGTTATCAACACTATAGATATTTAGATAGATGCACAATTACAAAATATGACGAAAGTGGGATTCATAACACCCCTCGTATCTTTTTATCCTTAACTCTATCTTCTTCTTAGGCCGAATTCTACATTACAGATTTATCCTTAAGAATTACTTTTAGACCCAGTATAACAGTTTTAACAGTAGCGCGAACCGGTTTATACTGAGACTAAAATTAAATCCTAAGGATAAATGTGTAATGTACAATTCCGCCAAAGCCTCAATTTTACAATACACATTTAGTCTTCTTAAGGTTCGTCTTCACACCCAGGCTTGCCTTACGGTTTGCCTGTACCCCCTGAACAGACAAAACCGGCGGTCTGTACAGGCCAAACCGGAGCATTCAGGTGGTCTGTGCCTGTGTGTGAAGAGGAGCCTTTAAAGGCCACCTGAATGCTGTCCATACGCTCCGGTTTGGCCTGTGCAGGCGGCCTGCATAGGCCACTAGAATGCTCCGGTTTGGCTTGTACAGACCGCCTGAACGCTATGTCTACAATGCTCCGGTTTGATCTGTGCAGGTCGCCTGCACAGGCAAGCCTGTGTGTGAAGACGAGCCTTTAGATTTTATTTTAGTCCTACTAAAAACAGATTTTCTACAATAACTTTTTCCACTTTATTCTGAGATTAAAATAAAGTCTAAAGGCTCCTCTTCACATGCAGGCTTACCTTCCGGTTTACCTGTGCAGGCGGCCTGCACAGGCCACTAAAATGCTCCGGTTTGGCTTGTGCTGGCCGCCTGAACGATATGTCTACAATGCTCCGGTTTGATCTGTGCAGGCCGTCTGTGCAGGCCGTCTGCACAGGCAAGCCTGTGTGTGAAGACGAGCCTTTAGATTTTATTTTAGTCCTACTAAAAACAGATTTTCTACAATAACTTTTTCCACTTTATTCTGAGACAAAAATAAAGTTTAAAGGCTCCTCTTCACATGCAGGCTTACCTTCTGGTTTACCTGTGCAGGCGGCCTGCACAGGCCACTAGAATGCTCCGGTTTGGCTTGTGCAGTCCGTCTGAACGCTATGTCTACAATGCTCCGGTTTGATCTGTGCAGGCTGTCTGCACAGGCAAGCCTGTATGTGAAGACGAGCCTTTAGATTTTATTTTAGTCCTAATAAAAACATATTTTCTACAATAACCTTTTCCACTTTATTCTGAGACTAAAATAAAGTCTAAAGGCTCCTCTTCACATGCAGGCTTACCTTCCGGTTTACCTGTGCAGGCGGCCTGCACAGGCCACTAGAATGCTCTAGTTTGGCTTGTGCAGTCCGTCTGAACGCTATGTCTACAATGCTCCGGTTTGATCTGTGCAGGCCGCCTGCACACCTGCACAGGCAAGCCTGTGTGTGAAGACGAGCCTTTAGATTTTATTTTAGTCCTAAATAAAAACAGATTTTCTACTATACCTTTTTCCACTTTATTCTGAGACTAAAATAAAGTCTAAAGGCTCTTATTCACATGCAGGCTTACCTTCCGGTTTACCTGTGCAGGCGGCCTGCACAGGCCACTAGAATGCTCTGGTTTGGCTTGTGCAGTCCGTCTGAACGCTATGTCTACAATGCTCCGGTTTGATCTGTGCAGGCCGCCTGCACAGGCAAGCCTGTGTGTGAAGACGAGCCTTTAGATTTTATTTTAGTCCTAATAAAAACAGATTTTCTACAATTTACTTTTTACACTTTATTCTGAGACTAAAAAAAGTCTAAAGGCTCCTCTTCACATGCAGGCTTACCTTCCGGTTTACCTGTGCAGGCGGCCTGCACAGGCCACTAGAATGCTCCGGTTTGGCTTGTACAGATCGCCTGAACGCTATGTCTACAATGCTCCGGTTTGATCTGTGCAGGCCGCCTGCACAGGCAAGCCTGTGCGTGAAGACGAGCCTTTAGATTTTATTTTAGTCCTAATAAAAACAAATTTTCTACAATAACTTTTTCCACTTTATTCTGAGACTAAAATAAAGTCTAAAGGCTCCTCTTCAGATGCAGGCTTACCTTCCGGTTTACCTGTGCAGGCGGCCTGCACAGGCCACTAGAATGCTCCGGGTTGGCTTGTGCAGGCCGCCTGAACGCTATGTCTACAATGCTCCGGTTTGATCTGTGCAGGCCGCCTGCACAGGCCACTAGAATGCTCCGGTTTGGCTTGTACAGATCGCCTGAACGCTATGTCTACAATGCTCCGGTTTGATCTGTGCAGGCCGCCTGCACAGGCAAGCCTGTGTGTGAAGACGAGCCTTTAGATTTTATTTTAGTCCTAATGAAAACAGATTTTCTACTATACCTTTTTCCACTTTATTCTGAGACTAAAATAAAGTCTAAAGGCTCCTCTTCACATGCAGGCTTACCTTCCGGTTTACCTGTGCTGGCCGCCTGCACAGGCCACTAGAATGCTCCGGTTTGGCTTGTACAGGCCGTCTGAACGCTATGTCTACAATGCTCCGGTTTGATCTGTGCAGGGCGCCTGCACAGGCAAGCCTGTGTGTGAAGACGAGCCTTTAGATTTTATTTTAGTCCTAATGAAAACAGATTTTCTACTATACCTTTTTCCACTTTATTCTGAGACTAAAATAAAGTCTAAAGGCTCCTCTTCACATGCAGGCTTACCTTCCGGTTTACCTGTGCTGGCCGCCTGCACAGGCCACTAAAATGCTCCGGTTTGGCTTGTGCTGGCCGCCTGAACGATATGTCTACAATGCTCCGGTTTGATCTGTGCAGGCCGTCTGCACAGGCAAGCCTGTGTGTGAAGACGAGCCTTTAGATTTTACTTTAGTCCTACTAAAAACAGATTTTCTACAATAACTTTTTCCACTTTATTCTGAGACAAAAATAAAGTCTAAAGGCTCCTCTTCACATGCAGGCTTACCTTCCGGTTTACCTGTGCAGGCGGCCAGCACAGGCCACTAGAATGCTCCGGTTTGGCTTGTGCAGGCCGCCTGAACGCTATGTCTACAATGCTCCGGTTTGATCTGTGCAGGCCGCCTGCACAGGAAAGCCTGTGTGTGAAGACGAGCCTTTAGATTTTATTTTAGTCCTACTAAAAACAGATTTTCTACAATTTCTTTTTCCACTTTATTCTGAGCCAAAAATAAAGTCTAAAGGCTCCTCTTCACATGCAGGCTTACCTTCCGGTTTACCTGTGCAGGCGGCCTGCACAGGCCACTAAAATGCTCCGGTTTGGCTTGTGCTGGCCGCCTGAACGATATGTCTACAATGCTCCGGTTTGATCTGTGCAGGCCGTCTGCACAGGCAAGCCTGTGTGTGAAGACGAGCCTTTAGATTTTACTTTAGTCCTACTAAAAACAGATTTTCTACAATAACTTTTTCCACTTTATTCTGAGACAAAAATAAAGTCTAAAGGCTCCTCTTCACATGCAGGCTTACCTTCCGGTTTACCTGTGCAGGCGGCCAGCACAGGCCACTAGAATGCTCCGGTTTGGCTTGTGCAGGCCGCCTGAACGCTATGTCTACAATGCTCCGGTTTGATCTGTGCAGACCGCCTGCACAGGAAAGCCTGTGTGTGAAGACGAGCCTTTAGATTTTATTTTAGTCCTACTAAAAACAGATTTTCTACAATTTCTTTTTCCACTTTATTCTGAGCCAAAAATAAAGTCTAAAGGCTCCTCTTCACATGCAGGCTTACCTTCCGGTTTACCTGTGCAGGCGGCCTGCACAGGCCACTAAAATGCTCCGGTTTGGCTTGTGCTGGCCGCCTGAACGATATGTCTACAATGCTCCGGTTTGATCTGTGCAGGCCGTCTGCACAGGCAAGCCTGTGTGTGAAGACGAGCCTTTAGATTTTATTTTAGTCCTACTAAAAACAGATTTTCTACAATAACTTTTTCCACTTTATTCTGAGACAAAAATAAAGTCTAAAGGCTCCTCTTCACATGCAGGCTTACCTTCCGGTTTACCTGTGCAGGCGGCCTGCACAGGCCACTAGAATGCTCCGGTTTGGCTTGTGCAGTCCGTCTGAACGCTATGTCTACAATGCTCCGGTTTGATCTGTGCAGGCTGCCTGCACAGGCAAGTCTGTATGTGAAGACGAGCCTTTAGATTTTATTTTAGTCCTAATAAAAACAGATTTTCTACAATAACCTTTTCCACTTTATTCTAAGACTAAAATAAAGTCTAAAGGCTCTTATTCACATGCAGGCTTACCTTCTGGTTTACCTGTGGAGCCGGCCTGCACAGGCCACTAGAATGCTCCGGTTTGGCTTGTGCAGGCCGCCTGAACGCCATGTCTACAATGCTCCGGTTTGGCCTGTGCAGGCCGCCTGCACATGCTGACCTGTGAGTGAAGACGAGCCTTAAGACTAAATGTGTATTATAGAATTGAACCTTAGATGAACAATATGGCACTTTTCACTTACATTTGTGAAATATGCCTCACTGTTTAAGTGTAAAAATCTTCTTTAAGGAAATTGTTTTCATCGTCTGAAGTTCAGACGCTGTTGTGTTAAGTTCATGGCAGGACATTTCAGATAAAACTGATGACTTATGTCTAAAATTTATTTCACCCTTTACTCTCAGAAATATTAAGGGTGGTTACTTTTCGTTGGAATAAATACCCTACATTATGGTGGTGAATCTACAATTCTGACAACGACAAATTCTTATCTCACATTCTTATTAAGTAAATAACAACAATAAATAAATAGCATACCTTTCCATTGCTACGTACATGAAAGTACAACATGAGGGAGCTGTTGTTAGATATTGAAACAAATATACCACAGAAAAACAATCTTTTATATCTTGTATGAACCTTAAATAAAAATAAAATTTAAATACTGATCTCATAGAAAGGGATGGATCAAAAAGTCATTTTGTAGAACCTTATATAGAACGTCTCTGTAATTTACCATACCAAACATCGTGAGTAACTACTATTTAAATCTCTATTCAATTTATTAGTGAATTATTAACCCTTATACTATCTCTTAATATTTTACCTTAACAAAAATTTATGATGTTTGGAGTAAAATTTGAATTTAGCAACATAATCTTGTAATTCTTCCTCGGAGTTAATATTTTTGACATCCAATCTTTCGAAATGATCATATAAAATTTTAAACTGCGCTATAACTTCATAACAAAGCCCTATAAAAAGACAGTCAAGAGCTATCATAACAGTAGATCCTCCAACTAGTCCTACAGCATTACAAGTCCAAATAATAAAATATATTAGAGGATCGACGGAAATATATGAAGCTCCATAAGGTAACGAATTTTTTGCAATAGCAAAAAGAACAAAAAACGCTAATATACCAAGACACTGATAAATAAAGGCTCTTTGTAGAAAATTGACAGTATTGAAAATCCCCGATGTCCTTCTTTTTGTAGCCGTTGAACAGTTTCTAGCATCCCAAAAGTTTTTTCGTTTTTCAAGGAGATTTAAAAATTGAGCTTTATAATAAATGCACCAAGTTAACTTAGCGAAAGTCTGCAAAAATAATTAAAATACTCCTATTAGACTCAAAATTGACGAACTCGCTCAATTGTCGAAATAAACGAGCAGTCTTATAGGATTGAGCAATCGAAAATGGTAAATCGTCGAATTGAGTTGTTAATTTGTTAACTAAAATATTTTATTCAGTTTGTAAACTGCCAAGATGCTATTGCTCTAGAGCCGGTTATTTAACCTTTTAGGCCGTGAAGACCATAGTTTTTGGACTTAATAATCGTCATCATAGTATAAGTATAAGTATAAGTATACATAGTATGTCATTCCGGTGTACGAAAGTCCAACTTGGCCGCGCATGACGTCAGGAAGGGTCAGCGCTGACGTCACTAGACATCACAAAATCTGCGCAATGGCATACTATGTATACTTATACTATGATCGTCATTACATTCCTATAAGCTGAACGTCCTCTATCTCGAACTCAAGAATTTTACTAGCTCAGTTTGGCTCCTTTATTTCGACCACCGAGCAAATTGAGTCGAACATTTGTTTTTATTTCAACTCACATTAATAAATACGCTGTTTCCTTGCAAATTATCAGTAGTTTCGTCAATACTGTTTGAGTAAAAATAATTTAAAGTTGAAACAATGACAGTGAAAGCGAGCGTCGATTCAATAACAATATGTACGATGGTGGTTTTTGCATTTGGATTTGGTGTGAAATAACCACAAATATTCATGACCTTTAGTGGGAATTCTACTAGGTCTTTCATTCTTATTGAACCTTTTCTTAGATTTCTGGATTTTTAAATATTGATTGATTGTAGAATTTAGTTAGAGCTCTTATACATGATATAAGCACAATTTTAATTTTTGCATGAGAACGAGAGGATATATCTAAAATATATAAAAACAAAAAGAATATTAAGTGGATCTTGATGAAAAAAGAATTACCTATTGAAAGAGAACTGATCTTGACACTTACGTTCAATTTTTGGATGACTACTATAAATTGTAAATTGGTTATACCAATTATACCCTTCATTGATCTTTCCTCATTAATATTTAAAAAAAAATTAAACTCACAAACGTTTAGTTTTTAAATAAGTTAGTCATTAGTCAATACTGAAAAATTATTTTCAGCTTTATTTTAACTGTCACTCCCACTATTTTTTTAGTGCGCCCTTAATTTATTTAGTAGCTATTTACACTTATTTTTAAGCATTCGATTTATTTTAAATTAGACAAGGTTCAAACTCTAAATTATTTAATGCAAGAGACATTTCATATACCCTCTTGGTAATCAATGTTTTCCCAATATTTCAACCCTGCTGAATACGAAAATTGCGGTTACCAAAGCGAAATCTGAACCGGAAGAGTAATGTTCATGATGACATCCAAGATGTCCGCTTTGTTATTTTTTATAGAATAATTATGAACAATTAGGACAAATATTTTTATTGGTTGGGGTAGATAATTTTATAATCTACAATTTTTATTAGAGGTAAAATTATCTTCAGATTACTCCTTAACCCGTTAACGCCCAAGTACAAAATTTTAAAATTTTTAAGAGTTCAGTATTTCAAAAAATAAAAAATGTCAAAAGAGCTAGAGTCGGTAAGAGCACCTGTGTTGCATAAACCGTCTTAATATCCATAAAGCAGTATCTCGAAGCATCGGGTGAGTTCAGTGAGGTAGCTTTCCCAGTATCAAACGTGTCTGTTTAAACATCAACAGAGCAAATCATGTCTATAAGAGTCCATCATAAAGAGAATATCGAGTCTTCTGTTTTGACAACACACGGTGCTTCTTCCGACTCTCTAAAGCCTTATAGGGCGATTTTAAGGTAATTAGGCCATGAAATTATCTATCAGAGCTAAAAAAAATATTTGGAGACTACAGGGGAAGAACGATAAAAGTCACATTTTATTCAAACTGAGAAAAATCATTATTTAACGTTTAAAACGCTCTAGTTCATACATCTTAAAACATAAAAAATCAAACTTCACATGAAAATCTTATTTAATGTACTAACATTGACAATAATTACAAAATAAAACCTTTTTCTCAAAAAATAAAAAAAAAAATTAAAAATAAAAATGTTTTGTTATAAAAAAGTGTACGAAAGAATGAAATCGTTTTTTCCCTGTACTCTTCATTTGTCTTCATTGCCATAATAATTAATCCTTCAAAATAGATAAAAAGAGCAAACAGATCTATTAGGACGAATTTTACGCACACGGTGCGTACACCTGGCTTTAGTTCCAGCTATCTTACGGTAATTTTACATACGTCTAGGGGAAAGTGGTTGAATATCGATCATTTAACGTATTTACTTTTTTTTAGAATCTGTGAATTAGATTCAATAAATATGAAATTTTTTTTACATGTCCAGTATGCTTCCTATAGGATTCTTGTAAAAATTGAACATATTAACAAATTTTACCAACATTAAATGTAAAAAGAAAGCAAGAAAATGAAGGGTAATATTGACCAGTAGGGTAAAATCAATCGTCTGGTAGGATAATATCGACCAAAGCATTAATTCATATAATTATCATTTATATTAGAAGTGGCCCTAATCCACTAGTGGCTAGGTGGAAATAGAAAAAGAATTAAAAAAAAATTAGTATTATTGATATTGCATTCTGGCAATCTCTTCTACACATATTTATTAGAAAACTGAAATTTTTTTTTATACTTTCCATACGATCAAACGAATCAACAGATTTTGTTTATTGGTGAAAGTTCAGAAAAAAGGATGTCCCTAACAAAAATGCTTGAGAAGAATAAAAGAACAAAAAAATTTGTTTTAACGCTACACTACTTAAATATCGTAAAATAGTGATATAGTTTAGATATTAATGATATAATTTAAATGTCAATATCAAAAGTTGCCTCAGAACATTATATAATTATGTATTCAGGGTGATTCTAAACTGTAGTAAAAAATATAAGGGGTGATTTTTTGGATAATTTCCATCACAAAAAGTCATATGAACGTACGTCCAAATCGGCATAAACTCAACACGTTACCGGGTGTTTAACAATAATAAAAAATTCAGAAAATTGTACTGTACCAATACAAAATTTTCAGGGCTGATTTTTTAATTAACTACGATCATAAAAGTTCATATCAACATTTTTCAGTTTTTAAGTTAAACCCTTTTTAACACCCGGTTTAACAAATAATAAAGTAATGCAGAAAAATGTTGATTTTGACAAATGTTCGTAGAAATTTTTATGGTGGAAATTAGTCAAAGAATCGCCCATGGCCATGACTAGCTGGCAGACTGTAAAACATTCTATACGCTATTCACCGATGAGATACAGCTAAGCCACTCCCAAGGAGTGGCTTAGCTGCATCTTGTCGATGAACAGTGTTGAGCTGTAGCAATTTTTACGGTTCATTATCTACCTAAGATGAACGTTTATAAACCAAAATTTGTTGTTTTTGTATAAAATCAATGATTCGTGTCTCACGTGAAGGACAATTTAGAGCCTCATTTCGCTTTTAAAACAAAATTACAGACAAAATAAGGAAGCAATTTGACTAAAGCGAGGTCCTGTTAAATCTAACGTGTAATATTAAAAATTGGTTTACTTGATTCTTATTAGAATAGGTAGTAAGCATTATGGAAGCACAAAAAATAACACTCTAATTGTTATGTATTTCAAAATACTATATTTACCAATTAAAGTGATCAAATGACAATAAAAAAGTTTGATGGACAAAAAAGAAGGAAATAGTGATGGATAGGCAACCCTTCATGCGCGCACGTATTGTTGGTTGCCTATCATAATTGAGATTTTAATCTATAGGCACCCTGCAAGTTAGCGTCAGCGCCAATATCGGTAACTTCTATAAGTAACGTTGTTGGAAAAACCACTTGACACAGGCATGCAAATTTGTAATCTTATAAACGAGTGCGAATTTTGTGCAGGTAATAAGTAAATGACATATTAAATCCGTCATTCATGGATTTGGGAACTCAAACGAAGAGCAAATTTACAGAAATGTGCGGTGGTAATTGGTCAATTGTGAATTGCCTCAAGTCTGTCATAAAATGCGGATAAAAGCATTTCTTTCTACAGTTTTCCCTCAAAACTTTATAAAAAAGAACATTGAGCCTGGTCTTGACTTATAGAGCCACAGTGTGCAACGAAATATATTATTTTTAAAATAAAAATTTATTTTAATAATTTGACAATTAAAATTTTTAGGTTATGTTTGACGTTTCATTTTATTCGGGTGCGGCATTGAACGTAGATGGCGCTGTTTTAGCTTAATATGTCGGCTCGAGACGGGATTATTTGACAATTGACAGTTGTTATTGGTTATTGTTGAGAGTAAAAACGCCTACACTCATTCAAATATACGTCAACAACCGAGCCCGTCTTGTTTAATTCCAGAGATAACCGCAAGGTGCATAGCGATCGCTGTTTCATCCGAATAGTATTTTCTTTTATTTAAAATAAAACCCTATCTATACTACTCCTAATGGAGAGCTTATTGTAATTTCATCTGAAACATTGCAATTAAAAAATCATACGAAAGCTCAGCAATAGATAAATATTTACTGTTAAATTTTTTCCAACTTCTCTGAATAAGATCATGGAACAATTAAAAACGCGCTTGAAATAAGTTCTGTTATATTCTTATATTTAACCAATTCAAATTTTTCTATTTCCAAATACGTTTTGTAACATAAATAACTACAACATGGTGCATACTTGTAGTATATCGATCTTGTCTCATTAAATCCCAATGTGGACTATCATCGGCCTAAGATTTTAATTTTAAACATCTATTTACTACATAGAGATGTAAAGCCCGGGACTTATGAGAAGAATAGGGCGGAGCCAATACGCTACAATAAAAATATGTCTGGCAATATCTGGTGGCATCAATTTTAGAGATTAAGAGAGAGAGGCCATTTGTTCCCTCCATCTGTATACGCAAGATATTGGCTCCGCCCTATTCTATTTATAAGTTTCGGACTATACTTAACAACTTAATGATGGTAAATAGAGAAAAACAATTCTCAATTGTACTTGTTTTATTCCTGACGCTTTTTAAAACCAGTGGTCTTATCGTCAAAATTTAGAAAATATAAAGCCTGTAACACCGAAAACCGGGTGTTGCATTAAATCTCCCTAAAGCGTGGCTAAGTTGGAGACAGGGGGGTTCGTAATAAGAAATAAAACACACTGTTGCAGATCTCTTACGTATGACTCTGTCACTGATCTTCCAGACCACCAGACCTGTCTTCAAGACCTCGCCAGACCTTAAGGAGAGACCACCTGACCTGGAAGACACGGAGGGGGTTAGTCAAATCCCCAAACCACCAGACCTGTCTTCAAGACCTATTCAGACCTTTACGGACAGACCACTAGACCTGGAAGACAGGACACACGGGTTTGCTGAAGGCAAGGAAAAAATCACTAAATAATTAATTAATTTGTAAAATGTAAATGAAAGAGGATTGAAATTAAAATTAAATAATTAAAATAATTAATTAATTATTTAATTTGAATAATTAATTAATAATTTAATTTTAATAATTAATTAATTTTTTTAATTAATTAACACACAGAGCAAAATTACACAGGGAGGAAATTGACACGGAACTAGCTCCCGCTCACCACCACGGCGAGACAAGAAGTCCTCTATTAAAATGAAGTGGGAGCTTTTATTGGAAATCCGGCGACCAACTCGGATTTACTCGATTTACTCGACAACCAATAAGAACGCAGCAAAAGGAATTGAATACAAGAGCTACTATCAGTGAATTATTATAATTTAAATTAAAAACTTTTTAATTAGCGTGAGCTCGAGGATAAAAGTTGGAATCGCACTGAAATTACGAACACGTCGGTATAAAATTTATAATTTTAAATTAAAATTTGATGTTTAAATTAATAGTCTTGGGGCGTAACAGAAAAAAGGGGGTGATCGTATTCAGGCGGGCTCTTGGGGATAAGTTATTTGATACTCACCGAATACGAAAATCTGGTTGGCTTCCGTGGACACTGGCTTAAGCCCTCACAGTCCTTCAATGAAATTGTTAAAAATATTCGGTAAAAAAGTTTATAGTATTCAGGTTGCCACTTTGCCATTCTTTCATTTATGTATATGAAATTAATCGACCAAAAAATTTGGCTTCCCTCCACAGTGGCTTAGTCAGCGTTGAAGCTCGGCCGAAGTCAACATTTTCAGACCATACAACTTCCAAACAGTATTCGGGCTGCCTTTTGGCAAATCAACTATTTTCGATCTAACAAGTCAGTATTTTCATTTGGCATCTTTCTCTGGTGGCTTACCCTCTCTCCTCACTAATTAAAAGTTGTGTGTGAAGAGTTGATAAAATACCTGACAGTATTTGGGCTCAAATTTTTATAGTAAGGTATTTGCACTGTACAAGATCAAAATATGTCATTGGCATCCAAATAAACAAAAAAATAATTTGATTATAAAATCTGGATTATAAAAAAAAAATTATTTATTATAAAATTTATAATAAATTATTATCCTGTAACCATCAAAATATTAACAGAATCATTCAAATCGAACAACGCGTTGCAAAATTACGCGCGAATAAAAAAAAATCATGAATTAATAACGTCCTAATTTTATTCCTATTTTAGTTAGTCTAAAAAAGGTTATACGATAATTCCATATGATTTAAATAAAAATAAGTCACTTTTATAATTTGAGACAACTTCTTTCTTTCCTTATACCCTACAACCGACGAAAAAAGGGGAGTTTGATGATTTATTACTTGTTGGCAATCTAAAGTTACCCCTCAAATTTAGGAAGGGGTGTTATGATGGTTGCATCCATAATTCGTGCTAGGCGGATTCGCTGGGGTGGCCAATTAAATCGCTCTCGAGTGTACAACAGTTACTTTTACTAGGTAAAGGACGCTGCGCCCTTATCTCTATCAGGATAGAGACGTATCAGCGTATCATCAGGCAACCCTGGACGAATTATTTCCTAAGCAGTTCAAGCATAATTCAATTTTTTCAATGTTGCTTGTAATAACTTTCTATAGGATAGGTATGAGATCAAACGCAATTTAAAGAAAATACAGTAATTTAACACGTTTATTTATTATTTATTTATTTATTTATTATTATTGTACTGGGTGTACTTTCAAAAACTAATACCATATTATAAAAAATCGTGTACTTTGTGTAGCACTTGAAACGTCCTCGTGTTGAGCCAGTTGTGAACTTGGATTTAGGATTAGAACTTGGCTTAAAAATTTAAAAACTTAGTGAATCTTATAGGCTAGCGCTGATTAGGGCGGGCCACATCGCAACGCAAAAATCCGCCCTGATTACTTCAATAAATTTGATATGAACTACTGCTTATTGTAGAAGCGTTTATTTTGTGGATCCATCTCACACTGTAACGTCGGGAGTCAGCCCGAAGCGGATCATGCACAATTCCGCCTAAAAAGCGATGCGGTGCTACGAGCGATGCTGACTGCTCCACCTCGTTGCGATCCGTCTACAATACCTACTATATGCTGTAGTTCATAAAAAATTCATTGAAGTGATCCGCGCGGATTTTTCATTGCGTAGCGGTCTGCCTTAATGAGCGCTAGCCTTCAGGAGGAAGAACGTCTGTGATATTGCACACTTGGAACTCGAACCACAACCATGTTAAATTATAAGATTAATGCCATTTTACTGGATAATTAATTTCAACATATGTACTATAAATATAAATTGGTTGGGAGTTATGAAGTCCAGTCACTCTTGCTCTGTACCTTCCAAATGGTAAGAGCGGAGGATATCTTGATGGTTCCATTTCAAGATTACAGATCACATAAGTTCCCTAAAAAATTCAAGTCGATAAGAACTCATTTTGTTTGTAAATAAATCAATTTACTTTCTTTATTGGGCAACCACTAAAATTTCCACATTTGAGTATATTGGCAGAACCGAAATCATTAAGTTTGATGGCATTGCAGTAACTGAACTCATAATACATTGATGGTAATTCGCGATATTCGTTACTCATAAATTTAAATATATCTATTGCGATCTTCTGTAAATTGTTACGAATAAAATATTTTCTGCAAGCTAAGTAAGGTGTATTTTAACCTTCCTTCGCATGGGCACTTAATTCTTTACTACTAGTGTACAAGAGTTACAAATATAAAGATTTTTTAATAACTCTGTCGTTTCTACACCGATTATAAAATGCTTTCGATAGGTACAGAATAAAATTTTTAAGATCTTTCTGAAAATGCAAAAAAATTTAAAAATAGTTATTTATTATACAAGACGATAAAGGGATAATTTAACTACTGAGTGGAAGAGTGTTAATTCACGAGTGGCGTTTCACGAGGTAGTTAAAGAACCTTTATCGTCGTGTATAATATGCTATTTTTTTCTATAGCAAATGTTAAAGAAAAACCAATTACAAATTAAATTGTCATTTACAAAATTTATTAAAAATATTTGAGTAGTGTGCGGTTGCTATGTGAGTAGCGGGGTTGCTATAACTTCATGGTTGCTATTGGGGTTGTTTGTAAACAACTTCGTTTTTTTCACTTTTTTTGTAAAAATGTACGAATTAAAAGATGCATTAGATGTTCAAAAAAAGGCTTCAGAGGCAATAAATGTAATATAAATCGCCACGTGATTTATGAGAAGGGATACTAGTGTTTTCAAAAATGGAAAAGCATGAAGAACATTAACAGTGTAAGTGAAACAGTACTTATGGCATACTTTTCTGAAAAGTCAAAGAATGTCAAGCCATCAACAACATTATGGTCTTATTTTATTCATTGCTAAAGAGTACACTACTGATAAATGAAAATTGTGACATTTCAAAGTAAGTAATAGTTTCAACGAATGCGCTGTCAAATAATGTCACTAAATATTTGCAGATACAGCTCGTTTCACTTGTTGATACCAAAACCAAGAAAGATCGGGTTTCTTGTGTTACTGACAAAGAATGTGGATTGAGTGTGTTGGAAATTACAAGAAAATACGTCGCCTTGCGTTCCAAAAACGTGGCTTTTCTTAAGTACCGTCAGAAAAAGTGCACCATCCAACCTGTTCTAAGAATATTTCAGATTTCTTGAAGCTACCAAACTCAGAAATGTACACTGCGCATTGTTTCTGTAGCTCTGCAGCTACAATGTTGGAAAACTCTGGTGCTGATTTGATCACAGTTAAGGGAGTGGGAGGATGGAAATCATCATCTGTAGTAGGGACTTATATCGAAGAATCTGTGACTCCTAAGATTGCCGTATCGAAACATGTACTGAATGGGGTAGAAAACGAGACCACTACATCAGTGCAATTAGCACAGCAAAAAATTTCAATTGTTGATTCTGCGCCAAAAATAGACATTTCTGATAATGTTAATTGCACAATTGAAGTTTTTGTTAATACAGATCGAAAAAATGAGCTGAAATGAAGTAATATGTGCATAATTAAAATGTATTAAAAAAATAAATTACTTTATCCACGACCGTCCAATAATACGTTCATTACTCTATGATTTTTGACCAGTAATGTGTGTCATTACTCACTAGTTGCAAATCATTGAATAATATACATATTACTCAATGACTATTACATTACTCAATGGTTTACCGGGCGACACAGGGGATTGGAAAACTTTTATAGCTCCGTTATTTGTCTATGTATCAAAATGAAATTTGCTGTGAGTTATAGTCATATAAATTGCAATTTGTTTAACTACTTTTGAAAATTCTTCCACTTCCGATTTCGCCGGAAATGAGGTAAACTTTAGATTTTTAAATGCAACACCATATATTTTTTTACATTTTTGAATTCTACATTACATTTTGAATACATTTCCATAAAAAATTTATTTTTTTTTTAAATAAAATTTTTTTTTTCAAAAAATACTCCCGTATTCAATGTATACTTGGTTCATAATATTTGCAGTCGTGGATAAAGTATAGTATCCTACTCGCGGGTAATGCTCATTACTCACTCTAATGATTACGACACTCGCCATACGGCTCGTGTCGCAAATTCATTCTTGTGAGTAATGAGCTTCATTACCCGCTCGTTGGATAATATACTATTATCTATCCTTGATGTTAAAGTATTACTTTATCTATCCTTGCTGTTAAAATTCTATTTTATCGACTAATTTTAGTTGATCAAAGCACACTTTAACGTTTGCTATAGAAAAAACGTATTTTTTTGCTTTTTCGAAAAGATATCAAAAGTTTGATCACTGAGTTGTCAGCATTTCAAAATCGATTCATAAACGTCGGAGTTATTCAAAAATTAAAATTGAAATCTTTACATTATTTGTACATCCTTCCCATGCGAAGGTTATTAAACAGACATTCCACACGAGAATTCACTATGAGCGTTTACTGAGTTCACTTAGACTAAGTTTACTGGAAACTCTTCAGAGATCTCATTGATGGAATTCTTTTGAAATGTACAGTCAGTCTCACAATTATTGGTTACCCTGCTATAATTCTAGCACGAATTGTAGATGAAACCATGATGCAACCATCATAATACTCTTTACTTAAACTGAATGGTAACTTTATTTTGCCAACAAGCAGTAAATCAACAACCCCCTCCCCCTTCTGTTCTTTTGTCGTTGTTGGCTAATAATTGTGAGAGTGGCTGTACTTAAAACAAAGCTGATGCATTCTCATTTAAACATCGTACCACGTCATCAAGATCAATTGCATATGTTACTGTTATATTAATCGCAGTAGTGGTTCTATTATGTTTGAAAGTGACCATAGTCGTAGGTTGTATAACAACTTTATTATCGATCCATTCTCCTATTTGCCTTTCGTACGTCATTTCGTACTTATCTTGAAAAAACTAAAAAATTATTATATTAAATTAAAATTTCTTACAATAATTAACATCTCACTGCAGCTTCCAGAATCACTACAACTAATGCAAGCAATAGAAACTTATTCATCTTTAACCGAAAAAGCACAACGTTACAGAGCTATTTACAGACTCGTACTATTTTGAAAGTACCTTGGAATAAATGTAAAGTTGATGGATTTTGGAAGTTTTTATAATGTTTTTAATTATGTTAATTGATTATAAATTATGTCAAATGTTGAAAGTAAAAAAATTATAATTATGATTATAAAATAACTATTATTTTATTATAAACAAAATACCTCTTTTAACTCTAGAACCACACCGTGACCAAAAATTGGGTCCCAGCTTATAGGGGGTTTATTTGTAACTTTAGACAAACAAAATTTTATATAAAATTAAATGAGACGATCTTTTCTACAATTTTAGCGAAAAAAAAGTTATTTTCCAAACAGTTAAGGCTGATGGCTTCTTCGATAGTTTTTAAAATTGCACCATTTACATTTTTTAGTCTCATATGATAGAGAGCTTTTTCTCTTTTCAATAATGTAAAGCATCCATAAGGTTAAATAAGAAAATTTTAAAGAAAAATTGAAATAACTAAATCTACATTATTTTTCATCAAGCAAGCGGATTGTTCAAAAACACAAATGCTTTTCAATTGTTTAGCTAACTGTGTAAGCTTTTTTACTCAAATCTAATGTTTCATTGCGCCACGGCCGCTGGATTGGCTACGATAAGGTTGTTACGAATAAATCAAACGAAGAAGAAAATAAATTAATTAAAAGGAAAAAGTCGTAAAACATTATTTATTTATTATTAATTGGCGTCAGCAACTAAAGCTATTGACGATGAACATTTAAAATAAGTAATAGTTTTTCACAAAAATTGTTCAAAGTGAGAGCTGTTGTTTTCTACACAAAGTTGGCAACATTTAATAATCCATTTACATTAGCAGGCACTATTCACAATACTAAGTGTAGCTCCATATAAAAAATTACTAATTACTAATTAACACCAATTAGTAATTATTTTTAAAAATTTATTAAATTTGTAAAGAATGGTAAAATGGAGTATACCTATAATGGAGTATTATACCTAGTAATTTTGAAAATGGTGATTTTTGAATTTTGATTTTAATAACAATCATTTAATTATTGAAATTCAATGTCACTAATATTTTAACAGATTTGCCATTAACTGTTTGTACGAGTAGATTCCTAAAATCCATATTAAAATGAAAAATATCTAAAATGTCATCTCTAGTTATTATAAAAATCCAAATTGTTAATTAACAAAAAATAGGAGGAGTTCAAGTTGTATTTAATTTTAGTGCTACCTCAACATCTCTTTGCAAGTTTACAATTACAGAATTGCAATTCTAACAAATAAAAAGTGTAAAGTTTTTTTGGGAATGCAACAGTGACCATTATTCGAAAAGAGTGTCATAAAATACATCACCATAAATAGATCAATCTATTTTTTTCCTATTTTAAATTTATTTCTTAACACTCCATCCAACGGGTGGGTCTAGAATCACACGAGCCAGCGGGTGAGGCTTGTCAGGCTCACTTTATATCTATAGCTAAAAAATAGTAAGGGTGCAAGAATTGCACTGAAATTTTTTTAATTGAAAATCTACCTTATTCTTCATTATTTTACAGAAGAATTAAAGCATAGGTCCTTTTGTTAGTTATTATTTTTTAATTTTAAATTTTTTATCCTTTTTTGACATTTTTTATTGAAAACTGTTTTTTATGGACATTGAAGGAAAATAAAGTTAATTATCATAATATATATTTAGTATATTGATCAAATAAGCAGAAAATTACAAAAAAATTACATTATAAAATTCTCAACACAAACTGCAATGGCCTAAACTTCACTGAAATAGCAGGCTTCAATGTACTAAATACATAACCAAGCCTTACAAAACTGGAAAAATAATAAGAATTTTTGCTTATGTTGCACTTGTCACCTAAACAAAAAATTTACAAACAAGCATTGAAACTTAAAACCAATTATTTTTTATGGTCTGCAAATAAATTTTGCGCTTAAATAATGCTTTATAACAAAAATAATAGGTTATCACAAAGTTACACGAACCGACGGGTGAGGCCTGTCAGAACAAACTGTGTCCTAGAGGATTCATTTTTTGAAAAAATTTGAATAGCAAATGCTGATGATATCAGTTATTAAAAGTTAAGAAGGTAGATAGAATATTACAGTAAAAAATATTTCTATTTTTAAGTTACAGACAATTTTCACTTTTGCTTGGACTCACAGGCCTCACCCGTTGAATGGAGGGTTAAGTAAAATGCAATCAATTGCATAAGGTATCAAAAGTTTTCAAAACAGATTATTCAATGGGTTAGCAATAATTATTTTTTAAAGATATTTCCAAAGTTACAGAACTACTTGCAGAGTCGCACTATTTTGAGTTGCCTTGGAATAAAGGTAATGTTCGTAATTTATAATTACGAACACTCTGAGAACGTTAAAGAAAGTGAAACGTGGTGATAACATCGCCTTATCACCTGATATGATATTGCTCCCAAAGACCAATATAAGTTCTCTTTAATTAATTAATTAATTAATTAATTAATTAATAACAATTAAATAATTGTCTAATTGGGTAATTCCAGGCAACCCCGGACGAATTATTTCCTAAGCAGTTCAATCATAATTCAATTTTTTCAGTGTTGCTTGTAATAACTTTCTATAGGATAGGTATGAGATCAAACGCAATTTAAAGAAAATGTAGTAATGTAACACGTTTATTTATTATTATCTACCCACATATTCAAAATTAATACCATATTATAAAAAATCGTGTACTTTGTGTAGCACTTGACACGTCCTCGGGTTGAGCCAGTTGTGAACTTGGATTTAGGATTAGAACTTGGCTTAAAAATTTTAAAACTTAGTGAATCTTATAGGCTACCGCTGATTAGGGCGGGCCGTATCGCAACGCAAAAATCCGCCCGGATTACTTCAATAAATTTTATATGAGCTTCTGCTTATTGTAGAAGCGTTTATTTTGTGGATCCATCTCACACTGTAACGTCGGGAGTCAGCCCGAAGCGGATCACGCACAATTCCGCCTAAAAAGCGATGCGGTGATACGAGCGATGCTGACTGCTTCACCCCGTTGCGATCCGTCTGCAATACCTACTATATGCGGTAGTTCATAAAAAATTCATTGAAGTGATCCGCACGGATTTTTCGTTGCGTCGCGGCCTGCCTTAATGAGCGCTAGCCTTCAGGAGGAAGAACGTCTGTGATATTGCACACTTGGAACTCGAACCACAACCATGTTAAATTATAAGATTAATGCCATTTTACTGGATAATTAATTCCAAAATATGTACTATAAATATAAATTGGTTGGGAGTTATGAAGTGCAGTCACTCTTGCTCTGTACCTTCCAAATGGTATGAGCGGAGGATATCTTGATGGTTCCATTTCAAGATTACAGATCACATAAGTTCCCTAAAAAATTCAAGTCGATAAAAACTCATTTTGTTTGTAAATAAATCAATTTACTTTCTTTATTGGGCAACCACTAAAATTTCCACATTTGAGTATATTGGCAGAACCGAAATCATTAACTTTGATGGCATCGCAGTAACTGAACTTAAAATGCATTGATGGAAATTCGCGATATTCGTTACTCAAAAATTTAAACATATCTATTCCGATCCTCTGTAAATTGTTACGAATAAAATATTTTCTGCAAGCTAAGTAAGGTGTATTTTAACCTTCCTTCGCATGGACACTTAATTTTTGACTACTAGTGAGCAAGAGTTACAAATATAAAGATTTTTTAATAACACCGCCGTTTCTACACCGACTATGAAATGCTTTTGATACAGGATAAAAATTTTAAGATCTCTCTGAAAACGCAAAAAAAATTAAAAAACGTATTTTTTGCATTTTCGAAAAGATCTCAAAAATTTTATCACTGAGTCGTCAGCATTTCAAAATCGATTCAAAAACGTCGGAGTTATTCAAAAACTAAAATTGAAATCTTTACATTTGTACATCCTGCCAAGCGAAGGTTAAATAGATTGCACACGAGAATTAACTAGTGATGGACTCGAGACGAGAAAGATCTCGTCTCGTCTCGAGTCTCGTCTCAAATTCGAGACGAGAATCGAGACGAGACTACTTTTCCAAAGCGAGACGAGAATCGAGACGAGACCGTTAAAAACTCGAGACGAGACGAGACTATGAAAAAAAATCTCGTCTCGTCTCGAGAAAATTTCTTTTTTAATTATAATGAAATTAAGAAGGAAATGTTTTTTATAAATTAGTGTTCTTGGAACTGAAATGAATACTATTGTAGTTAAATGATATTTGCTATGGAGTAGAGATATTTTAGTAAATTAATTTTTGTTAAGTGATGGGATTCCCCTGTTTTCAAATAATTTTTATTAGATTTTGTTTGTTTAAATGTTTGTTTCTTAAACTTGATCTTGTGCTCTTGATTATGGTGAGTCGGAAGTTATAAAATTTCAAGGAAAACCGAACAATTGAAGCTACTATCGGCTTTATAGATTTCTGTAAGTGCTGTAAGTTTTTGAGAAATAAATCTTCAAAATAAGAGAACACAATTTATAATTCAGTAATTGCGATAAATATAGTTCTCTTACACTGTAAAGGCTCGAGACGAGACTCGAGACGAGACTACTTACAAATACATCGAGACGAGACGAGACTAGCTCAAGTCTCGTCTCGTCTCGTCTCGAGTCCATCACTAGATTTCACTATGAGCATTTACTGAAAACTCTTCAGAGATCTCATTGATGGAATTATTTTGAAATGTACAGTCAGTCTCACAATTATTGGTCACCCTGCAATAATTCTAGCACGAATTGTAGATGAAACCATGATGCAACCATCATAACACCCTTTACTTAAACTGAGTGGTAACTTTATTTTGCCAACAAGTAGTAAATCAACAACCCCCTCCCCCCTTCTGTTCTTTTGTCGTTGTTGGCTAATAATTGTGAGACTGGCTGTACTTAAAACAAAGCTGATGCATTTTCATTTAAAAATCGTACCACGTCATCAAGATCAATTGCATATGTTACTGTTATATTAATCGCAGTAGTGGTTCTATTATGTTTGAAAGTGACCATAGTGGTAGGTTGTATAACAACTTTATTATCGATCCATTCTCCTATTTGCCTTTCGTACGTCATTTCATACTTATCTTGGAAAAACTAAAAAATTATTATATTAAATTAAAATTTCTTACAATAATTAACATTTTACTGCAGCTTCCAAAATCACTACAACTAATGAAAGCAATAGAAATTTATTCATCTTCAACCGAAAGAGCACAAAGTTACAGAGCTACTTACAAACTTTTACTACTAATTTGAAAGTACTATTTTGAAAGTACCTTGGAATAAATGTAATGTTGATGGATTTTGGAAGTTTTTATAATGTTGTGCTCAAGTGAAGTAAAAAAGTTGAAAGTAAAAAAATTATAATTATCATTACAAAATAATTATTATTTTATTATAAACAAAATTCCTCTTTTAACTCTAGAACCACACCGTGAAAAAATTGGCCATTAATCACACCGTGGGGTTGGCGGCGACCCAAATTTAAATAATCATTTTTGGCCCTATACAATCGATAATGCAATTATTGTGTTTTTTTATACCTATTTTGTACAAAAAAAATTGCAGACAGAAATTGTAAATAAAGACCTTACAAAATAAAATAAAAATATACTTAGAGAAATAAACGCAAAAAGAATTTAAATATCGCCCTCTTAAGGCTCGGTATTGTGAGTGCTGGGTGCTGGTTAGTGATCACTGATCACTGATTTTAATCGTGACTATCTGTATAGCCTTGTTGGCAGTTGTCTTGTTAGAAAAAGTGATTGATAGATATTAATGTTCATTTGATCGTGGTTTTGGTTGTTCAATAGTTACCTACTTTTACTACATAAAGGATGGTACGCGCTTATCTCTATCAGGTTGAATCGATGTTTGTTGAGAGCCGAGGTATCTGCAAACAACCCTGAACGAATTATTTCCTAAGCAGTTCAAGCATAATTCAAAGTTTGACTTAACCTATAATATACTCACTCTTCTATATTTGTTTTTTTAAATGTTGCTTGTAATAATGTTCTATGGGATAGCTAAGAGATAAAATATAATTTAAAAGAAGTATAGTCATTTAATACGTTTATTTATTATGATACACCCACAAACCCATCGTGTACTACTACTACTAATAGTACTGATGAGTAGAGTCCGGATTTTAGGTAAAATACCTTTTGGTAGTTTTAAAGGCATTTGAAAAATAATCAAATATAAATTTGTTTTAATAGAAACTAAATCATTTGAGCCCCCCTCGAAGTTGCCTAAAACACCTATTTTGAGTTTTTGAGACCTAAAGACCTTTTTCATACCTAAAATAGAATTTTTGTTACCTAAAAATAGGTTTTTAATGTTTTTTTCCAATAATTTCAATAAAAATAAAGATTTAAAAAATAATTGGCCACAAATAAGTTTTTTAGGATTCAAGTTTTAGTCTTTACGTAGGTATATTAGTCAAGAGATGGAAAAAATTACACCTGCTGCAGACACGTCCATGAAGATGGCCCCCCCATTTTGTCATAGCGACTCGAAACATACATTAACATTTTGCAAATTAATTGCAAATATTTGCAAATTGGTTTTTAGAATTTGCAAATCACTTTAAAGCCCTCAAAAATTAATTTTTATTTTGGTGGGGCCAACTTCACGCAGCCCCCCCACTTTATCCGATCGACTCGAAACACACATTAACATTTTGCAAATTAATTGCAAATATTTGCAAATTGGTTTTTAGAATTTGCAAATCATTATAAAGCCCTCAAAAATTAATTTTTATTTTGGTGGGGCCGACTTCACGCAGCCCCCCCACTTTATCCGATCGACTCGAAACACACATCAATATTTTGCAAATTAATTGCAAGTAATTGCAAATTGGTTTTTAGAATTTGCAAATCACTTTAAAGCCCTTAAAAATTAATTTTAAATTTGGTGGGGCCAACTTCACCGAGCCCCCCCACTTTATCCGATCGACTCGAAACTCACATCAATATTTTGCAAATTAATTGCAAATAATTGCAAATTGGTTTTTAAAATTTGCAAATTACTTTAAAGCCTACCAAATTTTACGTGTAGTCGACAGCGTAGCCAGGGCAAATTTTTGAAAGTCTAATGCCCGTTTTCACCGACGATTCTTAAAGTTAGGCATTGCTTAATCTGACATTAGCATTTTTTAAGTTGAAATTGCTCTTCACCACGTTTCACCACGCGCACCAGGGTTCCTAAATAAGATAATAAAGGTATCCATATATCGATATTGTAATGGTTAATAATTTTTATGCATTGGGTTAGGAGTTGTCTTAGCGTTAGGCAGTTCTTACGTAGGTAATTGCTTAGAAACCGTCGGTGAAAACGGGCATAAGTCTCTATTCACAATGAACGTAACGTAAAACAAACGTAATCGATAAAATTTACACAAACGTAAGATTTACGTAAATTTTGTCAAGTGTTCACAATGAACGTAATTTTGAGTCTTGAAATTTAAATAGCCTAACGTCAATATTCGCCAGTTGATGTCAAATATGTCAAATTCCGTGTTTGTTGTTCACAGTTTTACATAACTTTAGAGCTAATTATCGTTGGTTTAAGTGTTTTGGCGTAAGTATTTTACATCAACTACAATAAATAATTTATATATTATGTAATTTAGGTAAATTATTTTTACCGAGATTTTTACTATGGAGCAATAGTGGAATAGGGATAAAGAAAAACAGTCGAGTTACGGCCGAAATGGCTCTCATTAGCAACTTTACGTCTGAAAATAATTGAGGACTATGATCTGAACAACCCCTGACAATTTTGTCAATCCGACTAGTGCCGGAACATTAAAAAACTGGCCTTTTTCTTGCACTTTCACGTTTTCTTGCTTTAAATGGGAAATAACTCGAGTTATAATCGATGGATAGAAAAAAATGATGATAAGGAATTGTTTGTGATTTAATAACGAAAAATTCTAGCCCAATTGCAAGACTTTTAATCCATTACATTTGGGTAAAAACCTTCCCCAAGTTAAAAAGTTGTTCAAAAATGTTTTCCTTATTTATTCTGAAGTAAGCCAATTTTGCCGATATCACACGAAAAGACGTTAGTTGACTAATAAAATTAGCCTGCCAAATAGGAGTTTGTAAAATGGATTTCAACAGCTTCAATATGGATTTCTGCACAATTTGTTGAAGGTGCTCCATTTTGTGACATGGTATAGAATTCCAACAATTTTTTTGTTAGGACTAATGCATTTTACTGGGATTTTTTAAGAAAATTGTATTGAACACCAACCACAGATTGTAGATAAAAGCTTGTTTTTAATACATATAAAATTATCAATTTACTAAATTGCAGTTAGGTAATCTTTGGTTGTGCAGAAACTTCACGATATTAATTTGAATGTTATTTGCTGCATTTTCAATTCTACATGAAATAAATTTTAATTTTGTTCAACAGACTTTAATCTTTCCCTTGTCAAACGTGGTTGTTTCCCACTTATATTAAATTAATTATAAGTTTTTCCGAGTATACATTTTATAACATCGCGATTTTCAAAAATCAAAAAAATATAGAAAGGTCCTGAAGGCCAAAAATTCCGCTTAGGGGGTTGTTCATTATAGTATAAAGTATCATTTAAAATAGGTGCCATCCCCTTAAAAAGGGTCCCACTAAGCGGGGGGGACTACTAAGCAGCAAATAAAATAGAAGTGTAAAAAATGTATAAATTCGAAATTTTCAAAAATCAAAAAAATTATGAAAGATCCTGAAGGCCAAAAATTCCATTTAACGGGTTGTTTACTATGGTACTAACTATCATTTAAAATAAAAGTCATCCCTTAAAAATATTCAGGCTACTCAAGCTACCCAACAAATAAAATAAAATCTAGAAATTTAATATCATCTTAATTTTCAAAAATCAAAAAAATATAGAAAGGTCCCTAAGGCATTTTATGCTTACATTTTATACAATAAGCTATTTTCGAAAAACAGTAAATAATAAAAAAAGCTCCTATGGTGCAAACTTTGTATACTACACTACATTTGTGACGTCAGGATCATAATTTTCAATAGTTTTACACTCTCGGAGGCAAGCTTTCAATAAAGAATAATTAAGATTGAACTTAAAAACGAATTTCTTTATAATTTATTTATTGATTTAATTTTTTTTTGAAATAGAACAAAATATAATTTTAGATTTCGAAACAGATTTATATTAAACTTGCAGGGCCCGTGACCTACGCCACACACCTTTTGATTAAGAGGGCGATATTTAACAAATGGGCGGGGAAGGTGATATGTAGACATTCGGCTCTTAAGCTTTAGTGACTTTAATATCCGGTTGATATCACTAATATTTACAATTCCTGATAGGATAAAGTTCAAAGAAGATCAATGCAAAACAAAAAAAACTCAAAAAATTAAAATTACGTCGGTTTTTAATAGATAACTTGGCGTAAAATTAAGCAAACTGTGCGCTAAATATGCCCTAAAATAAATTTTAAATCAATTTTGGCTTATGAGGCAAAAAAGTCACCCCTTTACACATGCAAAATGATTACTTCAGTTGTCACTACTTTAACAATAATATTGATAAGATTTTAAAACGAAAGTGAGATATCAAAACAAAGAATCTAATTTTCTACAATACTTTAAATTATGAGTTAGTACAGTCTTGCACTAACAAAAACTGTAACTCTCATTTACTCGAAACTATGATTTTTTAACATAACACCATCATCAACTCGTGTCTTCAATTGGTTTATTACCTACCTTTGCCCGTTTTTAGTCCGTTTGAAATCTAGTTTTAAATAAATTCTATCACTTCAGGTATTTGTGTTTTTTATCAGTAAATACTAAATAGTCTTGTTTGTAAAATATTTAATAAGTTAACTTAGTTATTTCACTGCTTTATCAAAGACGTTAAACAAAAATCTAGGAGAGAAGACAATTCAAGTGTTTAAATTTAATTGTGGTTTCTATAATAAATTTTATGTAGGACAAATAGGCACCTGAATCTTTTAAAACACTTAAGGAGGGATCGTTCAGTTTAAAAAAAGACGGACTCCCTTTATGCCCAATTCATCTTTAAAAACCAATCATATGTGACATTTGTTTTGAGTTAACATAGCTTTAATTATAAATAAAACTCAATTTGAAATGATTTGAGATCTCAAAATCATCGGATAAAAGGTGGGGGAGCTGGGCCAAATTAGAAATTTATTTTTGAGGGCTTTAAAGTAATTTGCAAATTCTAAAAACCAATTTGCAATTATTTGCAATTAATTTGCAAAATATTGATGTGTGTTTCGAGTCGATCGGATAAAGTGGGGGGGCTGCGTGAAGTTGGCCCCACCAAAATAAAAATTAATTTTTGAGGTCTTTATAGTGATTTGCAAATTCTAAAAACCAATTTGCAAATATTTGCAATTAATTTGCAAAATGTTAATGTGTGTTTCGAGTCGATCGTATAAAGTGGGGGGGGCTGCGTGAAGTTGGCCCCACCAAAATAAAAATTAATTTTTGAGGGCTTTATAGTGATTTGCAAATTCTAAAAACCAATTTGCAAATATTTGCAATTAATTTGCAAAATGTTAATGTATGTTTCGAGTCGCTATGACAAAATGGGGGGGCCATCTTCATGGGCGTGCTGCAGACGCCATAACAAGCATTATTATAAAAATATAAATTTTTTTTTTATCAATAGATGCTTTATATTATTGCATGTGCAGGGTAGAAGAATCCAGGCGATAAAACTATTCTAGAGATTCTAGATTTCCATTTTTCAGTGGTGTTAGGTAGTTTAAAAAGGGGTTACAATTTTTTGTGCTTCTAATATTTTTGCAAAAATGCCCAAAACGAAGAGATTATTCAAAGATAAAGTGAAGTTGTAGCTGACGAATCAAAATAGTGACCTATATCACGTATTAAGGATGAGAGTTCTGCAAAAAGCGTGTAGCAAAACTAAAGTTAGATTTTTAAAGATTTTTTAGATTTTATATTTTTAAACTTTAGATTTTTGAAAAAATTAAACTATTTTTATCAAGATTTAACGACCTAAAAGCCTTTCTTAGTGACCTAAAAAAATTTTTACCACCTTTTATTTGCCTAAACAGTCCATTTTTACAACCTATTTTCGATTTTTAAGAACCTAAAAGTCCGGTCTCTACTGATGAGTACTGATGGTTACGATGTATTTGCGATCAGTGAAAGCTGGCTTACTTCTCGTGTTTCGGATGAGGCTTTATCAATACCGCATTATGCATGTTTTCGTAGGGATAGAGTTTGCAACAGGGGCGGTGGAGTTGTACTATATGTAGCTGATAAGTACAAGGCTGCGGTCATTGATACTTCAGATTGATGTAGTTGAGCAACTGTGGATTGACCTCTACATAAATGGGAGGCACTTTGCAGTTAGTGTGCTGTATCGACCTCCTAATGGCGATTATGATACGTTTGTTGATGTTTTTGACAATACGCTCTCTCTACTGGTGCCTGAATATGATGAGCTACTCTGTGTTGGTGACTTTAATTTGAATTTGCTCAACCCTGACGATCGGAGAGTTAGTCGCTTTGAATCGATACTTGAAGGTTACAACTAAACCCAAGTTGTTAATACCCCTACTCATGGAGGATCTCTTCTAGACTTGATTATAGTTTCGAATTGTGATCTTGTTATGGATTCGGGCACGTTTGACTCGATTTTTTCTGAGCATGATTTGGTTTACTGTAGATTGACTCTTGAAAGTAATGTACCGACTGTTCTCTTGAGAACCTATAGATCTTTTAAAAACTTTGAACGTGAGGCATTTGTTAATGACTTGCAAACTGCGCCTTTGCACTCCACTTATTTCATGAGTGATATAGATGATAAGGTAAATTTCATAACTGAAGTGATTCTCAACGTTATTAATAAGCATGCTCCTTACATCACGTCTAAGTTCAGTAAAAGAGCGGCCCCATGGCTAACCGAGAATGTTCGACTGCTTATCTCCCTCAGAAATAAGGCTTACAGTAGATTTAAGAGAAGTCGCGGACAGGTACATTGGGATTACTACAAGCAGTTGCGCAACTACACTACCTTGGCTATACTTAATGAAAAGAAGGCTTATATTCAGTATGAATTGCGGGAGGGTAATTGTGGGTCGCTCTGGAAGAAGTTAAAAGCTTGTGACATATATACAAAACCTAAAGTTAATATACCAGGGTCTCTTTGTGATCCTGATAAAATAAATCAGTTTTTTATTGACTATACCTGTTGCAAGTCATAATAATAGTCAGATACTCCAATTTTACAGCAGTAGGAGATTATGTGATTCAGGTTTTGGATTCTCTATGGTTGAAGAAACTTTGATTTTAGAAATTATTAACGGTATCAAGACCAATGCTGTTGGGGTGGACGGCCTGAATGTTGAGGTAGTCAAATTGTGTTTACCTCACATATTGCCATTCTTATGTCATATTATTAATTGCTGTCTACAGGAAGGCGTTTTTCCTAACTTGTGGAAAAAAGCGATTATTACTCCAGTACCTAAAACCAAAATGCCGGACGCTATTAGTCACCTTCGGCCCATTAGCATATTGCCGGTTCTCTCGAAGGTTCTCGAAAGGGTAATAGATGTACAAATGCGTAAGTATCTGAATGACTACAATCTGCTGCCTGAGAGACAGTCTGGTTTTTGCCTTGGTCATAGCTGCTGTACCGCGTTGTGTGATATTATTGACGACATAATTTCTAGTACTGATCATCATAAATTAACTCTTCTTGTGCTTATTGATTTTACAAAAGCATTTGATACTATTGATCATGAAATACTCTTGCCTATCATGGGATATATTGGTCTGGAATCGACTCCGTTGAAGTTGCTTCGTAGCTATCTCAATAATAGATCACAGTCTGTAAAGATTAATGATGCGATATCGGGGCCTCTGTTGGTTGGTTCGGGTGTTCCGCAGGGCTCTATTCTAGGTCCCTTACTGTTTCCGTTGTATACGATTAATTTGAGAGAGGTCCTGCGACACTGCCAGTATCATCAATATGCCGACGATACACAAATCTATATTTCTTTCGTGCTGGAGGATGTGGACCGGGCTTGTGAGTTTGTTAGAGAGGATCTAGACAATACCGTGAAAGAGTCCTCTAAGCACTCTCTAATTATTTATGCGAGTAAAACTCAAATGATCTTGTTCGGCCCTGGGCAGTCTAGGAGGTTGGTGCGCCCAAGTGTTTCGGTTTCCGTTAGTGGCCAGACAGTTGAATTAGTAAATACAGTTAAAATTCTTGGCATTACAATGGATGATGAATTACGTTTTACCAAACAGGTTTCCAATATTATTAAAGTCGCTTATCTGAACCTTAAATTGTTATTCCCTCATAGGCATATGTTGCCAGCTGAGGTAAAAATTAAGCTATGCGAAGCTTTGGTATTATCGCGTATGAACTATTAATTGTGACGTTGTGTATGGACAATGTTTAACTGCTTTTGATAAGAGGAGGCTTCAGCTTGTTCAGAACTCGTGTCTTCGTTTTGTCTACGGGATCCGTAAATTTATGAGAATATCGCACAAGCTGAAGGAGGCGGGGTGGCTGAATATGCATAACAGGCGGTTGCTTGACTGTGCTTCTGTGTTTCATAAAGTCATAACTGCTAGGTGTCCTGTCTACTTGTGTAGAAAGATATCGTATAGGTCGGACGTTCATAATATAAATGTGCGCTCGAGGGGCCTTTTGACAACTCCAAAACACTCAACGGAGAAATTCAAATGTTCCTTTAGTTACTTAATTAGTAGCATTTACAATAACGTTCCTGAGCGTTTCAAGAACTTGAGTGTACAATCCTTTAAAAGGCAGTACAAATGCTTGTTGCTCTCCATACAGGAGGGTTATCCAAACTAGATATTGAGTGATGCATCGTTGTTAGGCTTCTTACAGCCTGCTCTGACTGATCCGGTTTTTATTTTATTTTATCTTGTTTTATTCTTGGAGGCTTGGAATGGTGATGGCGGTATTGACATGCGGCTACATGGGTCAGTATGTAAGTCGGTGTGTATTATTATTGTAATTATTATCATTGCTATTGTAATGTATTGGTTATTGTTTATTATGACTTCTTGGTTTGTGATGTAATGTGCGGTATAGTTAGGGAATTTACTTTCAATTACTAATGATTGTTACTTGTTGCACTATGATGATTTAATGTATAGCATAGGGATTTATAACGATGTAGAATTCAGGGTTTGAGTGGAAGAGCAGCACTAGCTGAACTCCACCCTTTTTTCCTTTTTTTTATGTATAGGAAAAATAAAGACATTTATTATTATTATTATTATTAAATAATCAAGTATAACTATTATGTTTTTGAATTTTTATATTTATCATTTTAAAAGTGAACATTTATGTAATAGTCAATGACAGACCTTATGCTTTGGAAAAGGAAAGTAAATTAAAAAATTACAAACTTTATTTTTTTTTAATTTAGTTTCTTTGAACTAATTGTAATGTTTATATTAATTTCGTTTTGATAGATACCCTACAGCTTTTACACAAAGAAAAGAAAATCATTTTTCTGAGGGTGCCCCATAATTTAACATTTCAAAATTAAAAATGAAAGTTATAAAAAAAATTAACGGAGCGACAAATTATGGAACCCACTACTAAATTAGTATTAGCGATAGATTTATCATAATTAATGCTACTCGTTATTATTTAATATCCCACTCCACATTCATCGAAAAATTGATGGGCCAGTTGGTGAAGGTGCTGGTGGAAAATTATTTCGGTCGGGTGGTGTATCCATAAATATGTTATTCTCGTCATGAACGATTATAGTGTTCAGTATGTTGGTCTGAGCCATTTTATTATTATAACTATAATTTACTTACAAGTTCTAGGGCCCAAAGGCCCATCCACTTAATTTATCTAATTATTACTGATTTTTATAAGCAATTATACAACCGTATTACATAAGTTTTTAAATAAATTATTAAAGTTTTAAAACTGATATTAACGGAGCCAATTTCTTATCTTTTTTTTGTATAAACTGTATTTTGATGTTATCCAATAACCATGAGATAGATTTTGATGAAAATTACATAAAGTTGTATACCATAAGTTTTTTACAAAATTTTTGAACTTGTGGTTATAAAAATGCAGTCGTAACCTTAAACTACCTTTAAATAGTTTTAATATGCATGAAAGAGTCTCTGATTAGCCACATCAAAGCTTTTAGGCCTGAAATGTAATTTATTTACAATAAGTAATTATAAATAAAATTATTTGAATTAAATTAATTTATAATGAAGTTTAAATACATGAATTTTATACGATAACTTGCTTTTGCACATTTAGAAAAATGCGATAAGGTATCTTTGGAAATTCCGCCATAGAACTTGAACTTAAGGGGGTAAGCTCCGCTAGTAATTTTAATGAGTTCGGCCAACTTTAAATTCCGCCGTAATTTGTCACTGTTTTAAAAAAAATGTTTTTGCAAACTAAAGTGCAAGGTGTATTCTAGTGCGGTACAAGGCAAAATGATTCTGGTGATAAGTAATAAAATATAAATAATTCTTGGCAAAGTTATATTTGTTTGTAGTGTCGATGATTACCTACTCCGTGAGAATATAAGCAAACAACAAATTAATTTTAAATTATATATTGGGGGTAAATTACGTAAGAATGTTAGACCCGTTCCTAAAATAAAAGTTTCATGAATTAAAATATCATAATAAAATAATAGGGTAAAATAAAAACTTCTACTTTTAGTTCGACACTTAAAAGTACCAAAATAAGTAAACCAATAAGTCTTTAAAAACATTAGTATAGAAAATAAGCAATAAGTACACAGATGTGTATATTTTCTTAAAAATAGAGTAATCCATAATTAAATGTGATACAAAATTGCACATTTTGAAAATTACTTTTTGCAGAACTTTCATCAACTGTGTCGCCTAGGCGTCGCATCGCTTCAGCGCTGCATTGAAAAAACCATCAAACCTTCATTCATAAACGGTAAGATTTTCTGTAAAACTTAGTTAGTTACTTAGTTAGTTCTTGTCCCAAAAAGGGTGAATGGGTACCTTAGTATTTATGATTTTTCCCAAGAGTGCGTATTATTGTCAGTTTACATCGTTTGTCGCGGGCAAAACTAATAAAATCATAATTATTTCAGAAACCCATCTACGAACGACTTCAGTAAAAATGAAGGATCTAGTTGAGTTTCCAATAAAGGTCATGGTGATTTTTGGATATTTAGTCCCAAATCCGAATGCAAACGCTTACATTCGCCTTCTTTTAAGCGAATTGTCGATTCTCGCTACCCTTATTATTTCCATTATAGATTATTTGTATGTAAAAAATTTTATAGAATACATAAATACCTTCGAAGGTACTAGCGCGATGGTTCTAGTAAGTTTTGATTTTAAATAAGTAAATTATATTATCTATAAATATTTATTTTTTCAGATTATTTTAAAATTAACCTTTTGTGCTTTTTGCAAAAGTAAAATTTACAACCTCATGGAAAATCGGTCTAATTTTTGGAATACCGAAAATTGTTCAGAAACTGTAAAAAACAACGTATCGCGCCTTTTGAACAATATCGTTTTTTTACAAAAAGCCTTTCAATATCAAGTTATTTTTTTAGTAGTTGCATTAATATTTCCTTCTTCTCTTATCATAAGGAAGCTACCCTTAGGAGCTTTTCACATTTCCGACAATTGGCTATACTATTTTATGGCTTGGTTGACTTGCGCTGCAGCATGTGTTGTAGGTGGTTGTTGTGTAATTGCTTTCATGTTAATGTTTTTGGGATTTTGTTACGAAGTTATAACTCAGTTTAGAATTTTATACGATCATTTGGAACAACTGAACGTTGAAAATATCAACTCGGAGGAAGAGTATGAAGATTTTTTTGGGAAATTCACACTTTGCTTGGAACAGCATAAATTTTTACTAAGGTAATATTTATATCTTCTATTTAGCTAAAATTTTTAATCCAGGGAAACGAACGAAACGGGTTGCCCTTCACAATTTTTCAATTCGAGTGACTAGAACCTAGAGCCAGGGTCGGCAATACCGCGGCGCTCGCGTTATGATGTGAAATGGTTTAACAACCTTCAAATTCACACTGCTCATAATCAATCCGTGTCACCCTGTCACCAGGTTAAAATAAACCTTTCGAGGCGCCCTCACTGAAAAGGTTTCCGACTTATGGTCTAAGCACTAGATGGGGTGCGTAATTTATTAAATAAATGCAGTTCTTCCTTCAAAAGGATTCATAACAGAAAAGTCGAAATGATAATATTCGGGCCCTGCTCTTGGATCTCAAGGGCCTTCAAGCAAATTGTTAGAAAAGAAAAAAGGTACAGAATTAGGGGAGCCACTTGACAATTTTTTCATTATTATAAAAAAAATTGGCTACCCTCTGCAATGACTTGAACATGAACAGCGTGGCAGCAGGTCTAAGAGCCCATGTACGAGTACATTATCAAATATTGTCACACTCACATGAATATACTACATCAAATTCTATTTTTTTATAGGTATCTTCAATGCATACAAGATTGTTTTGCTATCCCACTTTTAATTATGTACATAACAACGCTTCCTGTAAGTTGTATGTTTATGTATTCAGCATTCGAAAGGTATGTAATTTATTTATTAAATTCAGGGGCGTGGCTACAGTATATCAAGCATACACCTTTAAGAGCTCTGAGCTTGAGATTTTTGAGGTAACTTACTAATATTTTTAAATTAATAAAAAATTGCGTTCCAATTCCACGACTCTATGGTAGCACCTGGACATGGCCCTAATTCAGAGAAAGCTCTTGCACATTAACCTAAACATAAAAGCGAAAATACAAGCTCAGACTTTTACTAGAGAAGGATCGTTCAAACGCGGCATGCGCGGTCGTTTGACCTGGGGCCCGATTCTTGAGATCCTTCGAGTTATCACGAACGGTTAGATAATTTTTATAAAAATAATCGAACCAATCGAACTATGATAAAAATTAAAAATAAAATAAAATAAATTATCGAGAGATTTTAATCGGTTCGGACGTGGTTCGACCGCACACGCACGTTACGAACGCGAATGATCGAAAATTAGGGCTTATTCTCCAATTCCACAATTATAGAGAGTGACTCATTATTAATATGTGTTCACAAGCTTTAGCTAACTATAGACCGGCTTCTATTGAGATAGATGCAGAAAACACGTGCCCCTTTAGTAGAATAACGTACTTTACTATAATTTGACAGAAGCTTAGTAGTAGAACTGTGCAACTTCCAGCGCTGCTTGAAAATTTGCCTGCCGTAGAAAAAGCCAGCACGTGTTGAGCAAATTAATAGTACCGGCTTACCTGAACAGTTTTGGTCCACACAGTGCACAGGTCTGGTAAAAGTCTGAGCGGAAGAGAGTGGGAGAGAGGCTTGTTATTAATTTTATGTATTTTTTACTCTAACTACGCCCCTGATTAGAATGATAATTAATTAAATTATTTTTAGTCCTTCCATTGGTACTAGAATTTCGCAAAGCTTGGCAACTTGTAACATTGTTCTCCTATTTGGCATTTACTGTCTTGCTGTAACGTATATGACCGAAGAAGTAAGAAATTAATAAACTAATAAATATTTTGATTAAGCACTTTTTTGTTAGGCATCGAAAATTTCAAATGCGATTTATTTCTCGAATTGGTATTCAAGACATTTCATCAATTTGAAAAAATCAACGCAATTGATGATTCAACAAGCTCAAAGGGAGATTCGAATTACTATTTTAGGTGGTTTGGCCGAAGTTAATATTGCAACGTTGATAAATGTTTGTAATTCATTCAAATATCATTTTTTCTCAATTAATCCGATTTTTGTAGGTTGCTCGAGCTTCATTTTCAATCTGCACAGTATTGAGAAGTTTGAAAGATTAAAAAATAATACAAACAGCAAAACTAGCGTTAATATGCACATGGAGCACTATTACTTGAATTGGTCACTACTTACTCTCTAGCTAAGAGACATTGATTCAGCACTCCACAAAGAGACGCACGTAGTATATTTGAAGATTCAGAGTCGACAGACTTTCAAGTCAACGACAGCGACACAAACCACGTCATTAACTATCCTTACTTCTTACACGTTCCAAATGTATTTTTGAAATAAATTATTATTACTATTTGTTGTTTCTATCTTATCTTAGTCTCATAGGGTCCCAGTTCTCAGGGCCTATCAGAGGGGGAGAGCTGCCAAGGTCCTCTAATTAATTGGCATATAATTTATTTTTGTGGTAATAATATCAAGAACAGAAAATACAAGAAGTAGACCCCCAAACGAACTAAAATTACAAGGTAGAATTTCTCGAGAAATTGAAGGCAATTCACCATCACTAACCAAAATTTTTATTAGCCACCACAATTGAATGTTTCCTAGTAACAATAGAATTTAATTAGTAAGAAAGGTTGTTTCATAAATAAGAGTAGATTTAGAAAGTCTAATATTCTTTAAAAAGTGTCCTAAAGCAACCTAATAGAACTTTAATTAATCCCTTTATTGGTTATTAAACCCCTTTATTATAGGTTTATACTATTGTCACGCGTATTAAATATTACGCAATTTTATTAAAAGTCATTAACCAATAATTCGAATAAAAGATTGCACAATTACAGACAATATTGTAATAAATCGGGAATGTGTTATTCAGCAAGATCGCGAGTGCCGGCAGTCACGTAGACAGAGGTTAGAAAAGACCCCGGATGGAGTGAGTGAGTTAGTTAGCTCTAGGCGTTAATCATGAATTAAGTGATCGGTGATAATTCGGAAATTCGTAATTAAGTTTATAAGTTTTGTTCATTAAAATACAAGGATTATGTTAAGGATTAATTTGTACTAAATGTGGGTAAGTTTGATTATTAATAAATTAATGTTTAAATGTGTCTCTGGATTTTACTTGTAAATTAATATTCCGGTACACCTGAAATTATTATTCAGGAGTCACGAACTAACACCCCCTCGTGACACTATGGATTCAATGTAATGTTTGTTATAAGAAGGTGCAACGTGAAGTTTTGTTGGGGTGTTGCTCCAAGCAGTGAGGAATAGGACTACCACCGAATATTTCACAATATATTTCAATATTTCATATAGAAATAAAAAAGAAAATCGTTACTTTTTAAAATTTTTGCTAAAACTTGTTTTTCTTTATTAAACCCAAAATAATTTTTTTAAACTCCCTGTGACGTCACTGAGTCTGCACATAACGGCAACTATGTTTCTTCTAAAAAAGAGATGGATTAAGATATTTTAAGGGTTAATAACTGTTATGGTTAAAGTATCTTCTAATAAATAAATATAATATAATCTAAATAGGTGTTTTAAAGGTGTGGAGGAAAGAAAAAAAAATTAGGAAAATTTATACAAATTCTGCTGTGTAATACAATTTTAACTTTTTCCAATTCAAGAAAAAGTTGTTTTTACATAAATTTTGAAGAAAAATTTTTTGAGGCTCTCCTATCCATACGTAAGTAGTAATACTAAGCGGGTTCTAGAGCGGAAGTGACGTCACAGCCGACTAAAAATGGCGGGAAATTCAAATATGGAGGCAAGTGGTCGTGTAATTTAAAAATTCAAGATGGCCGCCGGATGTGACGTCACAAAAATGGTGGTAAATTCAAATATGGAGGCAAGTGGGCGTGTAAATTTAAAAAGCAAGATGGCGTTGAAAAAGGGGTGTGAAGTAGGTGTACGATTTTAAAAAAGGGGTGGGAAGTGGGAGTACCAATTTAAAAATTCAAAATGGCTCTCAAAGTTACTGGTGGTAAGTTGGAAAGTGGGATGTGGGAAGTGGGATGTGGGATGTGGGATGTGAGATGTGGGATAGTGGGATGTCAAAATGGCCGTAAATGAGGCGTAACAATCTGCCTTGGGGGGCCCTGGGGGCCTGAGGCTTTAAACTCTCAAAGGAGGCTTAGGTCCTTGTCTTCGATCTAAGAAGTGTTCCTTGGGGCCCTGCATTTGACGAAAAACTTTTAAATGGGGGAGGATCCAACATCTGAAGGGGGCCTGAGGCTTTACACTTTCAAATAGGGCTCCTGGAGGAGACTTTGCAATCCTATTGGCTATATTCGTTTCTTGCATCTTATTGAAAAAGGGGGCGCTTTGGGGCCCTGCATCCAAAAGGGACCTGAGGCTTTAAACTTTCAAAGGAGGTTTCGGTTCTTGCCTTAGACTGAATAAGGGGTTCTTGGGGTCCTGTATTCAACAAAGAACTTCTGAATTGAAGGATCCAACATCTGAAGGGGGCCTATAACTTTAAACTTTCAAATAGGGCTCCTAGAGGAGGCTTTAAACTTTTCGTATGAGGGGCTGCGTTTTCTAACATGTACATAGAGAAAATGGAACACTATGTCCGATTGTTAAATTCGAGTAGGAGATCGTGATATTCTTCTTACATTAAATGCTCTTTTTTATAAAAGTTATTACCTACTCATCATAAACAACTAAGTTAAAATTGACCTTGGTGCTAATTATAATTTCAATTTGCAAGCTTTGCGTACATTACAAATAGCGACTTTAAATTCTTGAATAAATTAAAAGAAACACAAACTAAGCAAAATTTGTAATGACACATTCTTCTATCTCGCAATAGTTGAATTAAAAAAGACAACTAAAGCAAATTTAACCATGGCACATTGAATTTTCGGGGATTTCCAGATGTAATAGCGTTTGACTTTATATCATTTAAATCAAAATTCTTCGCATATTTGCTTAACCCTTTTTTGATGTGAAAAAAAATAAATTATTTTTTTTTAAAACTGTTATTAAAGGAATTGAATTTAAAATAAAGAATTATTAAATTTAAAATATCATAAACGATTTTTTTGAAAATTTTTGAACTCTCTAAAACTAAATTCATGTTAAAAATTAAACATTAGGTATTAAAAAAAATCTCTAAATTGCACTAAAAAATTTCATTCAGGAAACAAACCTTTTTAAAATTCAAAGATCAATTAAAGTTTAAAAATTTAATAATGAATTTATTTTCAAATTTCTTTTTAAAAATCAAATTTTACTACGATACTTTTTGTTATAACTTATAAGGAGATGTCAAAATGGGATGGGGATTGGAAAGTGTGATATCAAAATGGCAGTAAATGAAGCGTTTTATTAGGATAAGGATTTATATCAAATTGAAAAAATCATGTAAAATAACATTGATTCTTATGTAAAAGAAGCACAAAATATGCACTATCTAGGGGCGTAAAATATTTTAAGGGCTTGTTCTTTAACTAATTGCAATCATAATTTTCAAAATGAATTCTTAGGACCCTGTGTTCAACAAGAACAGACAGACTGACGTTTCTTTATTCAACTAAGAGATTTCTGTGTATGAAAATATTAGAAAATCTTTGTTAACATGTTCTGGGTATTTTCACCCATGTTATGTAAACCTAATGATCGTTAGAGTCGTGTATCCTAGGGTTAAGATATTTCCTTATTAATTTTGAAACTTAAAAACGAAAACAAGTTCGGTTCTGGACAAATTATTAAAGTTCATATTTATATTGTTTATAAACCTGGAATGTGCTAACTATACAAAAAATTATCTCAGATGTAATAATAACGTTTTCTAACCTTCTATACCATTATCAAAATTTAATTATCTAATTTTAAAATGGAAAGTTGAAATGATATACAGGGCGCTTCTAAATATTTGTAAAATATTTTAAGGGATGATTCTTAAGAATTATAACTAATTATTGAAAGATTAACTAATCAAAAAGTTATGTTAAAATTGATGTAAAAAAAAAATTAAATTATTTTTTTTAAAACTGTTTTTAAAGGAATTGAATTTAAAATAAAGAATTATAAAATTTAAAATACCATAAGAGATTTTTTTGAAAATTTTTGAACATAGCACAATGGCATACTTTTTTATTGTCTGTAGTTTCAAAACCTTTCCTTTGCAGGGTTGTAATAAAAACAATTCGAAATTAACAAAAATTTCACTTATGACGCCCTTTTAAAAAATTTAAATTAATTAATTATTAATTGATATCTTTCAAAATTATTCTTCAGGGTAGGTTTGTAATTTAAATTAACTGAAACTAAAAATGAAGTAATTTTTAGATGCAGAATTATTTTTGGTCAGTTTCTGGTTCTTGATTTTTCTAAATCAAGTAAACTTTTTAATGTTTGTATTTTAAAAAGGTGTTTCCAGGATGAAATTTTTTTTTAATTTAAATTTGAAAAGATATAAAAATTATTAGATTACATTGTACATACTTAAGAAGTTAATTTCATTCACCTTCTATGTTGTTGTTCTTCACATTTAAAGTATTGATAATTTAACAATGACTGTTGTAGGTAACAGCAGCCTTGCTGAGCATTGCAAAAGATAAGAAGTCTGATTATTTTCTTTTTTTAAATGAGTGTTTACAATTTGTTTAGAAAATTAAATATCTTTTAACGCTTTGTTTCTTTTTCTTATCTTTTCTCATTTACATTATTTTATTTTAAACAATTTTTGATGGAGGTACGATCTCAAATTGTAACGCACTTGAAAAAGAAAATTATTTTCTTGTCAGGTTACTTACACATTAGGTTCGTAAAAAATTTGTTTTAAAGGTTCATAGATTGATTATAAAATAAGTATTTTTAAAATTTTTATTTGTTTACATTTTAAGTAATTATTGGTAATACATTACAATAATTCGTAACAAATTAAGATTTAAAATTTATAATTAATTACTGATTATTACGTGTCCTTTCTGAGGCCAAGTGTTGTTGAACCTACATATACAAACACAAAAAACAACGTCACCACAAAAGAATATACAAAATTTAACAGTACTTACGGTAAGATTGTGTTCAGTAAGCAGAATCCTACACAGGGCGCGAATCAAATATAACATTGTTATAAGGGAAGTTTGATCGTTTCGGTCGTAGGCTTCTAACAGGTTATCTATTAAGGAGGTCACTAAAAAATCAGGATGGTCTCTCAAAAGAACATTTCGGATAAAATGCACATTTCCCATGGACACTGTGGATCCTTTTAACAAAAATAAAATAGTTACATAAAGTACCGGATCCATAACTGTATGATTTTATTAAACTACAGTTGTTCATTTCATAAATCTTTTTATATATACTTAATGCATAAATTGACAGGTCAGCTTTTACAGAAGTTAAGATTATTTAGAATCCGGATTTATAAGCATTTATTAGATCAAAAACAGAAAGCTCTAGAAAAGCCCTAAAAAATACAAAAATGAGTATCAAAATTTCATTTTTATTCAAAAATTTGAATTTTCATTTAGAAACAAAAATTAATTATTTTCTTTTATGTAATTATGAAAATATATCGTTTTAAAAAATAAAAACAAAAATTCGTAATGAACTGAAATCAACTTTGTGGTGAACTTCATCCGTTCTAACCTTCTATACCATTATTAAAAAATTTGAGTATCAAATTTAAAATGCAAAGTGAAATTAAAATTTTATTTAAAAATTTAAAAAGTTTAAATGATATGTACTTTATGAGAACGGTATTTGAACTGTATTTGAGATACTTGAACTGTATTTAATATAACGATAACGGTATTTCAGATACCAACAACGGTATAGCAACGCTATTTGAACTGTATTTGAGATACCGATAAAAGTATTTAGCGGTATTTGAACTGTATTTGAGATATCGATAACGGTATTTAGTAGTATGAGAACGGTATTTACCACTCAAACTAAAATATGTGGATAATTTTTCTTTTAAAGTTCGAATAACACGTTCAGTCATAGAAGCTTTTGTGAAAATTTTTATTGATGACAGTAAGTGCTTAACTGACTGCTTAAACGTCAAATCACTCTGTAAATATACCAGTTGACACTGGTTTACTTTTGAAAAATACTGGTCTGTCTGTCTGTGTGTCTGACAACTCCTATTTACTTTAACTGTAAAGCATAAAACATTTAACAATTTTTCATTGTGTTTCAATCGCTATTTTTGCGAATTGCGACTTATATTTACATGGGTGATTTAAATGTTGAATTTGAAATTTTGAATGTTGAATTTTGACAACTCCTATTTACTTTAACTGTAAAGCATAAAATATTTAACAGTTTTTCATTGTGTTTCAATCGCTATTTTTGCTAATTGCAACTTATATTTACATGTGTGATTTAAATGTTGAATTTTAGAGTTTTTTATTTTATTTAAGTTTTGATTTTATTTAGATCGCTAATAATTTGTTGATTAGAGTCATAAAATGTGTTTCAAAATGAAAGGCCAGCAAAAATAAAATTTTTTATAACATCATTAAATGAGTAATGATTGAAATTGTCCTTGATTCTAATTATAATTAAATATTGCAATTTCTCTACGTTTTCCTATTGATAATTCAACAATGAAAAAGCCTTATTGCAAAAGATAAGTTTTCTTTTTACAATTAATTAATTAATTTCCAAACTATCTAAAAGCATACGAATAAAATATTTAGCTCTTAAATTATGAAAAATCTGATAAAGATGTTGCTTTAAATTTTGTAATTCTACGTTTGTGAAAAGAAAATGTAATTATAAAAATTTGTCTTTTAAAGAAAGGCGCTTAAAAAGATAAAAAAAAAAAAAGGATTAAAAACAAAAAGCTCTAAAAAAAAAAAAGCCCTAAAAATACAAAAATGAGCATCAAAATTTCATTTTTCTTCGAAATTTGAATTTTCATTTAGAAACAAAAATTAATTATTTTCTTTTAAAAGAAAAGACCAAAAATAACGATTTTTAAAGTGTAGACATCTCTTAAAACCTTACAAATTTTACCTATTTTTTAAGCGTCTTTGTTTCATTGTCATTTCATCGATCATCGCCTATAAAAATTTATTTTTACATTTTTTGTCTAAAATTCAATGCTAATAAATAGAGAATATTTTTTCACTTTGATTTTTGAATCATCCTGTACAACATAAACATACGCAAAGTGTTGACTTTTGCTTTTAGGAAACTTGACATTTTCAATGGAAATGCTTGTACTTTCTCTACACTATTGAAAAGAAAATGATTACATATTTTGTACTAATTTGGATACAAAAATTTCTCAAAAGGTCTTGATTTAAATTACACTTTAGGTTACTTAAAACATTAAATATTTAAAATCAAAATTATTCTTCAGGGTAGGTTTGTAATTTAAATTAACTGAAACTAAAAATGAAGTAATTTTTATATTTTTTTGGTAAGTTTCTGGTTCTTGATAAGCATTGCAAATAATTTTTTATTTCATACATTATAGCACTCTTAATTTAATAAATTTTAGACATGGGTTCTCTCAGTATCTGAAGTATTCCAAAAGGTAATTTTATAATCTTTGCTTGCAGGACCCACTATTGATGTATCTGTTGAATGTTGAAGGTACGAAATAGGCAATTTATTTTTCATGCTCTAATATTTTTACAATTATAGAGAGACTCTTGAAAGTTCAACAAAAATAAAAATTTTTTAGAACTATCGCAATCATAAGTCGCAATTAGCAAAAATAGCGATTGCAACACAATGAAAAATTGTTAAATATGAGTTGTCAGACAGACAGACCGACCAGTATTTTTTTAAAAGTGTTTATAAAACATAAGGTTTAGGGGTACTCAAATTGAAAAGCTGAGAGCATAGAGCATAGTGCATCCTTGTAGGAACATTTATGATTCTAGTTGAAATTTCAAACAACTTCATGTAAACTCTACGCTTTTAATTTGCGCTCACCCTAAGACTCTGTTTTATAAAAACTTTAAAAAAAATACTGATCGATCTGTCTGCCTG